>CM075449.1:14112031-14124531 GCA_037832335.1 Carallia pectinifolia
ATTTAACTCCCCATAAGGTGTTAAAAATGCTTTTTCCATTGAAATTAAAGGTTTTTATAAGCATTAATGCTTCATTTAAGTGTAATTTGGGTTAAATAAGCCATTAAAATGAAAGAAAATCACTTATTTGCATGAAATGAAGTGATTTAGACTCTTTATTCATGCCACAAATGGTTTTATGCAACTAATAAACGCAAATCATGATCAATTGCACACTTATTAGATGGAATTTAATGCATTTAACTCCCCAAAAGGTGTTAAAAATGCTTTTTCCATTGAAATTAAAGGTTTTTATAAGCATTAATGCTTCATTTAAGTGTAATTTGGGTTAAATAAGCCATTAAAATGAAAGAAAATCACTTATTTGCATGAAATGAAGTGATTTAGACTCTTTATTCATGCCACAAATGGTTTTATGCAACTAATAAACGCAAATCATGATCAATTGCACACTTATTAGATGGAATTTTGTGCATTTAACTCCCCATAATGTGTTAAAAATGCTTTTTCCATTGAAATTAAAGGTTTTTATAAGCATTAATGCTTCATTTAAGTGTAATTTGGGTTAAATAAGCCATTAAAATGAAAGAAAATCACTTATTTACATGAAATGAAGTGATTTAGACACTTTATTCGTGCCACAAATGGTTTTATGCAACTAATAAACGCAAATCATGATCAATTGCACACTTATTAGATGGAATTTTGTGCATTTAACTCCCCTTAAGGTGTTAAAAATGCTTTTTCCATTGAAATTAAAGGTTTTTATAAGCATTAATGCTTCATTTAAGTGTAATTTGGGTTAAATAAGCCATTAAAATGAAAGAAAATCACTTATTTGCATGAAATGAAGTGATTTAGACACTTTATTCGTGCCACAAATGGTTTTATACAACTAATAAACGCAAATAATGATCAATTGCACACTTATTAGATGAAATTTTGCGCATTTAACTCCCCATAAGGTGTTAAAAATGCTTTTTCCAATGAAATTAAAGGTTTTTATAAGCATTAATGCTTCATTTAAGTGTAATTTGGGTTAAATAAGCCATTAAAATGAAAGAAAATCACTTATTTGCATGAAATGAAGTGATTTAGACTCTTTATTCATGCCACAAATGGTTTTATGCAACTAATAAACGCAAATCATGATCAATTGCACACATATTAGATGGAATTTTGTGCATTTAACTCCCCATAAGGTGTTAAAAATGCTTTTTCCATTGAAATTAAAGGTTTTTATAAGCATTAATGCTTCATTTAAGTGTAATTTGGGTTAAATAAGCCATTAAAATGAAAGAAAATCACTTATTTACATGAAATGAAGTGATTTAGACACTTTATTCGTGCCACAAATGGTTTTATGCAACTAATAAACGCAAATCATGATCAATTGCACACTTATTAGATGGAATTTTGTGCATTTAACTCCCCATAAGGTGTTAAAAATGCTTTTTCCATTGAAATTAAAGGTTTTTATAAGCATTAATGCTTCATTTAAGTGTAATTTGGGTTAAATAAGCCATTAAAATGAAAGAAAATCACTTATTTGCATGAAATGAAGTGATTTAGACTCTTTATTCATGCCACAAATGGTTTTATGCAACTAATAAATGCAAATCATGATCAATTGCACACTTATTAGATGGAATTTTGTGCATTTAACTCCCCATAAGGTGTTAAAAATGTTTTTTCCATTGAAATTAAAGGTTTTTATAAGCATTAATGCATCATTTAAGTGTAATTTGTGTTAAATAAGCCATTAAAATGAAAGAAAATCACTTATTTACATGAAATGAAGTGATTTAGACACTTTATTCGTGCCACAAATGGTTTTATGCAACTAATAAACGCAAATCATGATCAATTGCACACTTATTAGATGGAATTTTGTGCATTTAACTCCCCATAAGGTGTTGAAAATGCTTTTTCCATTGAAATTAAAGGTTTTTATAAGCATTAATGCTTCATTTAAGTGTAATTTGGGTTAAATAAGCCATTAAAATGAAAGAAAATCACTTATTTGCATGAAATGAAGTGATTTAGACTCTTTATTCATGCCACAAATGGTTTTATGCAACTAATAAATGCAAATCATGATCAATTGCACACTTATTAGATGGAATTTTGTGCATTTAACTCCCCATAAGGTGTTAAAAATGCTTTTTCCATTGAAATTAAAGGTTTTTATAAGCATTAATGCTTCATTTAAGTGTAATTTGGGTTAAATAAGTCATTAAAATGAAAGAAAATCACTTATTTGCATGAAATGAAGTGATTTAGACTCTTTATTCATGCCACAAATGGTTTTATGCAACTAATAAACACAAATCATGATCAATTGCACACTTATTAGATGTAATTTAATGCATTTAACTCCCCAAAAGGTATTAAAAATGCTTTTTCCATTGAAATTAAAGGTTTTTATAAGCATTAATGCTTAATTTAAGTGTAATTTGGGTTAAATAAGCCATTAAAATGAAAGAAAATCACTTATTTGCATGAAATGAAGTGATTTAGACTCTTTATTCATGCCACAAATGGTTTTATGCAACTAATAAACGCAAATCATGATCAATTGCACACATATTAGGAAGAAATGAAGGTTGTGATGAGGAAACGGTTTGTTCCATCACATTACTACCATGACCTCTATCAAAGGCTTCAAGGCCTTACCCAAGGCTCCAAGAGTGTGGAGGAGTACCATAAGGAGATGGAGATAGCTATGATCCGTGCCAATGTTGAGGAAGATCGAGAAGCTACAATGGCTAGATTTCTGCAAGGATTGAACAGAGACATTGCTAATATAGTGGAGCTGCAACATTATGTGGAGATTGAAGACATGGTGCACATGGCCATGAAGGTAGAGAGGCAACTCAAGAGGAAGAGCACTACTATCCGTGTAGGGCAGAATTTGGGTCCCTCTTCAGCATGGAAACCGAATTGGAGCAAGAAGGATGATAAAGCCTTTTCCAAGTCTAAGGCTGAACCTACAAAGCCTAAGGAGGTGGGCGGTAGCAAAGAGAAGGGCAAGGTAGAGACTTCTCAAGACCGAAACCGCGACATTAGGTGTTTTCGATGCTTGGGAAGAGGGCACATTGCCTCACAATGCCCTAACAAGCGTGCTATGATTATGAGAGAGGATGGTGAAATTGAATCCGAGGCTGATTCAGATGATGATTCCATGCCACCCTTGGATGATGCTGATGATGGAGTAGAGTACCCAGTTGACGGTGAAATGCTAGTAGCTCGGAGAGCTTTGAATGCTCAAGTGAAGGAAGGCGATGAAGTGCAGCGGGACAACATCTTTCACACGAGATGCCACATCCAAAATAAGGTATGTAGTGTGATTATTGATGGTGGTAGTTGTACTAACGTGGCTAGCACTTTGTTGGTAGAGAAGCTGAGTTTACCTACAATCAAGCACCTAAGGCCATACAAGCTTCAATGGCTCAATGATAGTGGTGAGGTGAAGGTGAACAAGCAAGTATTGATTTCCTTCTCTATTGGACATTATAAGGATGAGGTGTTGTGTGATGTGGTGCCAATGCATGCTGGACATTTGCTACTTGGTCGCCCATGGCAATATGATAGGAGGGTGACTCATGATGGCTTCAAGAACCGGTACACATTCACGATGGATGGGAAACCAATTACTCTTGTACCTTTAAGTCCAAGACAAGTATATGAAGATCAGTTGAGAGTGAAAAGAGAGAGTGACAACACTAGTCAAAAGAACGAGGTAAAAAGTGAGAGTGAGAGCAAAGCAAAAGGGGAGCATTCTGAGAGTTGTGCAAATAAAAAGAGTGAGGGAACTACAAAAGGAGAGACAAGTGATAAAAATGGTAGAAAAGAGAGAAAGTCGTTGAGTGTGATAGCAAAAGAGAGAGATGTCAAGGCTGCCTACTTGGCCGAGACTCCTATGGTCCTTCTTTTGTATAAGGAGGCCTTTCTTAACACTAATGAACATGATTTGTCTTTGCCTAGTGTGGTTTGTATTCTTTTGCAGGAGTTTGAAGATGTATTTCCCGAGGAGGTGCCTGATGGCTTGCCACCAATTAGAGGAATTGAACATCAAATTGATTTCGTTCCCGGGGCTTCAATTCCAAATCGACCAGACTACAGGAGCAACCTCGAGGAGACCAAGGAGCTCCAACGACAAGTTGCTAAGTTGATGAAGAAAGGTTATGTAAGGGAGAGCATGAGCCCGTGTGCAGTCCCTGTGTTACTTGCGCCTAAGAAGGATGGAACGTGGAGAATGTGCGTTGATTGCCGAGCGGTCAACAAAATCACTGTAAAGTATCGTCATCCCATTCCTAGGTTAGATGACATGTTGGATGAATTGCATGGTTCTTGTGTGTTCTCCAAAATTGATCTTAAAAGTGGATATCATCAAATTAGAATGAAAGAGGGAGATGAGTGGAAAACTGCTTTCAAAACTAAATATGGATTGTACGAGTGGTTGGTTATGCCATTTGGTTTGACTAATGCACCTAGTACATTCATGAGGTTGATGAATCATATGTTGCGTGCTTTTATTGGTAGATTTGTTGTTGTTTATTTTGATGATATTCTGATCTATAGTAAGGATTTGCATGAGCATGTTGAGCATTTGAGATGTGTGTTAGAGGTGTTGAGGAAGGAGACATTGTATGCTAACCTTAAGAAATGTACATTCTGCACAAATCAAGTTGTTTTCTTAGGTTATGTGGTCAGTTCCAAAGGCATTGAAGTGGATGAAGAGAAGGTAAAGGCTATTCGTGATTGGCCTACACCTAAGACCATTTCGGAGGTGCGTAGTTTTCATGGCTTGACTAGCTTCTACCGAAGGTTTGTCAAGGATTTTAGCACCCTAGCCACACCATTGACGGAGATAGTGAAGAAGAGTGTTGGATTCAAGTGGGGAAGCGAGCAAGAGAGTGCTTTTAATTTGATTAAAGAAAAACTAATTTCTGTACCTTTACTTGCTTTACCTAATTTTTCTAAGACTTTTGAGGTTGAGTGTGATGCTTCAGGTATAGGAATAGGGGCTGTTTTGATGCAAGAGCGGCGCCCCATTGCATTCTTCAGTGAGAAGTTGAGTGGAGCAGCACTTAACTACCCGACATATGACAAGGAGATGTATGCATTAGTGAGAGCTTTGGAGACTTGGCAGCACTACCTGTGGCCTAAGGAGTTCGTGATTCACACTGATCATGAGTCCTTGAAGCACCTTAAGGGTCAAGGTAAGTTGAATAAGCGACATGCTAAGTGGGTGGAGTTCATAGAGACGTTCCCATATGTGATCAAGTACAAGCAAGGCAAAGAGAACGTTGTGGCTGATGCATTGTCGCGAAGGTATGCCCTAATCTCTACTTTGAATACTAAGTTGTTGGGATTTGAGTACATCAAAGATTTATATGCTAATGATCCTGACTTTGCTAATGTGTTCGAAGCTTGTGAGAAAGGAGCATTTGGGAAGTTCTATAGGCACGAGGGATTCTTATTTAGAGAGAATAGATTGTGTGTGCCTAAGAGCTCTTTAAGGGAGTTGCTAGTGAGAGAAGCTCATGGGGGTGGTTTAATGGGACACTTTGGTGTTAGGAAGACTTTAGATGTACTGATTGAGCATTGCTTTTGGCCGCATATGAGAAGAGACGTCGAGAGGGTATGTGATAGGTGTGTCACATGCAAGCAAGCCAAGTCTAGAGTCTTACCCCATGGTCTTTATACCCCTTTGCCCATACCTAGTGAACCTTGGGTAGACATATCTATGGACTTCGTTTTGGGTTTGCCTAGGTCGAGGAAGGGTAGGGATTCTGTTTTTGTGGTTGTTGACAGGTTCTTGAAGATGGCGCACTTCATTCCGTGTCACAAGAGTGATGATGCAACCAATGTGGCTGATTTGTTCTTTCGAGAGATAGTGAGGTTGCATGGTGTGCCAAGGTCCATTGTTTCAGATCGAGATGTGAAGTTCTTGAGTTACTTCTGGAAAACATTGTGGGGAAAGTTGGGAACCAAACTCTTGTTCTCGACTACTTGTCATCCTCAGACTGATGGACAAACCGAAGTGGTGAATAGAACGTTGACCACATTACTGCGTTCTGTCATCCAAAAGAACTTGAAGAATTGGGAGAATTTTGATGAATTGAGAATTAGAACAATTGTTCTTTGGAGTTTCAAAACTCTTTTACCGAACTTATCAAGGATACCTCCTTGTGGCGTTCAACCTAGACTTATCACCCTCCTTCTTCCGTTTCTAGGGTGTGGCGTCTACAAATCTTCTTATACCTTTGGTTCGTGTCTCCATATAGACGTTGGGTCAAGGTTCCTTCAAACCTGACTTGGCTTTCCTTGGGTTGTGATTTCAATCTCGTTCGTGGGTCTTTCGGTGTATCCGTGGGGTTTGCGTCTCCCTATAGGCGTTGGGTCTTCCGGTGCTATCCGCGGGGTTCGCATCATGCTGCGAGTGCCTTGACTCGACTCCAATATCCAACAAGGTCTTGCTTTCCATTGTAGAGTTTCAGTGAAGGTAGTTTGAACTTGTCCTGCACTATGGCTTTGGTAAGAACCTTTCTATAGGATTTGCTTTGGTGACAATCTAGGCTTGCATGTCTGTTAGTTGTCGTGAAACGTCTCCCAGTATTAAATTGTCCCCTTAACCTGACACAGCTGTCTCACTATCATCTGACTTCGTTTCACTCAAATCTAAGGTGAATGAAGTCTCTAGAGTGGGTCACTGGTGTCGGGGTCCATACAAGTGATCAGGCAAGGAATCACTCTCCTAAGTTAAGCGGGATGCGTGAGGCTCCCTCTCTCGATGTCGCAACGGTCGATTGGCACCTCTTTTCCTAGATGCATGGGCTCTACCTCCTATCCTTTTCCTTCCAAAAGGTTTCCACTGGTCCAAGATATTGCATTCCTGATGTTGTGAAGGGTTATTATGTCTTCCTTCCCTTACAACGGTAGCATTTCACTATGTAGGGTCTCACAAGGTCTCTTGGGAATGATTCCCAAAGGTTGAAGTTGCTTAGGATACAAAAAAGGTATTCAATGTTAAATGCATGCACTCTATACGGTCCTCCAAGTTGGCAAGTCTCTCGGTCAAGGCAATCTCTTGGTTATGACTAGTTGATGCTCCCTCATTCGACCGCATCCCTATCTGGTGAGTGGTAAAGGCCGAGGAGAAGGAGAAATATTAATTTTCCTAGCCTTGATCACCAAACGGGGGATCTGGCACTATTGCATGTTGTCGATTCGGTGAAGAAAAGAGGAGTCATAAGGTCACTAGGTTTATAGAGGCACCAATGAGGTTTTTTCTAAGAAATGGAAGTTTTTCCTTTCGGCAAGGAACAACTTTTTAAGAAAGAAAAGAGACAGGGTGGCAAAGTCATGCAGCTTCTCGTTCTCACAAACAGTGCCAATGATGGTTGTTCCTGACCATAAGCTCAATAGCCGTTGGGCCTCATCTATGGACCTACAAAATAGTGAGGCTTGGGTTGGGGGATGCCTCGGCATAAGCACTCCAACACTCAAGTCTGTAAGATGTTGAGAGAAGACTGAAGGGGCCCGATGAGGTCCTTGGCAGAGGCTTGCTATAAGGTGGCTCCAGAGGTGGGTGCCCTGTCGATGACTTGTTGTGGTGCTTATGAAGGAGTGTGTTTGAAGTGGAAAGAGAGAGAGAGAGAGAGAGAGACTGAGAGAGGTTGTTTGTTTAAAGGGTTTGGTTGGATCCTAGAAGTCTAAAGAGCCTCTAGTCATCCAGTTTAAAAGTCTCCTATTCAGGTGTGCTCCTTTGGATCTTATACTTGCTCTTGTTTTGGTGGTAATCTGATATTTGAAAAGACCATAACTCCATTTATGATAGATATGATAGGTGTCTGTCAGTAGGCAGTTCGGGGGCTCAAGTGCTCAGGCGCGAACCCCGAGCTTCTATCAAGCTAGCTCCTAGCAAGTTGCCCAGAGCGCTGGCAAGAAGTCCCCACAAGCTATCGATGGTCCCTTGTTGTGTCGCCTAGCGCAGTCTGGGACTAGGGCCTAAGGCCATGATAGATCATATCTATCAAATGAGAATGTTAACTTCATCGACTTTTGTGTGCAACTAGTCATTTTTTGAATCTTGAATATTAATAGCAGTCCAAAGTTAAGAATGATACAAATTGGTGAATGGTTATGCAATGCATGGAAATGTTTATTCTTGATCTTGCAACACATGATAAGATCTTACATGAGTTGGTAATGTATAAGAGAACTGTAGTCCTATTTTGCATTCTGATGGCTATTAGACAAAGGAAGACAACAGAAGTAGGTAAACTTTTTTATTGTGAGATTAAGTAATTGTTTTTATTTTTTTTATATATTTTAAATGGTTTGAATAAATAAAATCTTAAATTATATTTTAAAATTTTATTGTGCAACGAAATGATGGGTTGCTTGTGGATCCTCTGCACTAAATTTGCAGCAACCAGCCATTAGAATTCTAAGCTTGACATGCAGCTCTTTCAAGTGTGAGCGAAATTGAAGTGTTTTTTTTAGCATCTTTGTAAAATGCATCTTAATATTGATAAATTATTATAAGTTTATTGTTTTAGTTGTATTGACAATTAACTAAATTTTATATAATCATAGCAAAAAGAGAAATAGGTTGGCATAAACTCGCTTGAATAATTTGGTTTATATTAAGCACAATCGGTCTTTGATGCGGGAATACAAGTTGCGTGATACGCTTGATCTTATTTCTTTGAATGATATAGACGAGTATAATGAATGATTGGTTGGTATAATAGAAGAAGATG
This sequence comes from Carallia pectinifolia, assembly GCA_037832335.1. Lineage (NCBI taxonomy): Eukaryota > Viridiplantae > Streptophyta > Magnoliopsida > Malpighiales > Rhizophoraceae > Carallia > Carallia pectinifolia. Next base: position 14,120,806 of record CM075449.1, read on the forward strand.
GTGCTGAGTAGAACTATTCAAAAAATATTCAATCTGCTAAAAACTAACCAACCTACACTGCACATACCTCCATTTACCAAAACCAAAAAAAAAAATTCATAATTTTAATTTTTCAAATCTATTAGGGCAGGATTGGTAGCGGTTATGAAGTTTTGAAAACCGCAAATAACTGACCCGATCCACCTTTACTAGTTATTTATATGTGTGTGCGTGGAAACGACTTCATTCTTTTTCTTTTTTTGTTCAGTCATAAAAATCCTTTTGTTCCTAATCCTTTAATCAACAATGTCTTTATCTCTAAATCAAGGTGAATAAATGTTGTATTTGTTAGTTCTTTCATTATTGTTTTATGAAAATAATTTAGGTGATTATAAACTGCTTTATCGCCAAAAACTTAGTAGAAAGGAAGAAATACTTGGAATGTGTATAAAACAAATTTATTTACTGGGATAGAAAAGGGGTGTGAGTGGTATGATTAAAGGCCTTCTGGCATTTATCGAAGCCTAGAAGCCATGCCAATCAAGTGAAAAAAGGGGGCGGGGGGGAAGTACTAGTGCGTTAATTTATCTCTTTTATTATTTGTAGCCAATGCTTAATAGGAAAGAGCAACTAATATGTCACAAGTTGTTTTCCCACTTTCGTTAATGTAAACATTAGTTATGTAACAAATAACATAGTTGAGACTTCAGACAAATTTGTACAATGTTAAACTATCCAAACAGCAACAAGCAATTCGCAAAAGACATATTAATTTAGACAGTTAGCAGATTGGTGGTAGTTTAAAAATTTTCCAAACCATCATAGGCAGTTTGGACATAGAATGTCCTCCAAAACCACGAATCCGATTTGCAAACACTCGTATTATTGAGCATGATTTTGTGTTTAATTCTACTGATGGCTTCATATAGTGTAATGTAGCTATTGCTACCGAAGTTGATGACATAAGATTTAACATGAGATCAAGATCAACAATAAGAGAGTTAGGTGGTTCAAATTCTAGTACTCAAACTCAACATATTTTGGCTGATATAATGCACAATGAGGATGAGGCAGATGATGAAGGCTACAAATTTAATGATGAAGAAGAAGATAGGTCTATACATGTGCTAGATAAGGTTGATGATTCCAATTTTTAATTATATTTTGATAAAACTAAAATTTTATTATTTTACCACTTTAAATTTTTTTAATTGATTATTTGATTTATTTTATATTTGTTTCTTGATTTTATAAGAGATATGAAATATTTACCTTTATTTTTTTTTCATAATTTTTCTTAAATTAATTTAATTATCAACTTTTTTCTTAGATTTTTATTTTTCTTTTATATTTCTTCTAGAATAAACTTTAATTACTAAAAGTGCGCAACTCACTTTGTTGTGTGTGCCCGCACCTTGCCCCTAAGCTCTTAGAGCCTCTAGCATTTTGATGCGTCTAGCACCTTTAAAAATATTGTGCATTCTATGATTTAAGTCAGAAACTACAACGATAGGGTTCATGCTAGTAATCCTGACTTTTGTCATTTTTATACTTAAAAAACTAAGTTTATGGATCTACATAACAAGTGCGCTACTCACGTGAAATAAAAAATAAAATAAAATAAAAAAGATAGTTGGACATTGGATTTGTTAAATGCAAACTTTAACTTATAAGTAAAAAATGCGAGGTAGTCCTCTCCTCTCTATTGTCCTTTCGTTTACATAAATGCTGCAAAGTTGTTCATTGCATTATCACAATCGTTTTTGCAGAAGGCTGTTTCATTGATCAGGTTCCATTTAATCAACCGTTCTGTGAACCAATGGAGATCTATACGTGGAAGGAACATCAATGTTCTTTAAGGTAAAGACAGTTTTAACACAACACTTCTTTTAATAATGAAAGGGGTTACTTAATAAATTTAATATTTTCCTTTCCGAACTTCATTAATTCCAGACAATTTTAACTGCTTATTTAAAATTTATAATGAAGAGAACCGATGTATCTCTAGTATTTTTGGTCTTTAGCATCTGATGTTACATATTGATATTCTTCTTGCGGAAGCTTATGCAACGCGTGTTACCACTACTATACGGCATATGGCACAAGCAAGTTGTTCTTGCAAGCAAATGAAAAAGGGTATCCTTGAAGTACTTCTTGTTCATGCTCAAGGCATTAGGCGTACGAGTATTATAGGTAACTCTCTCTCTCTCTCTCTCTCTCTCTCTCTTACTCCCTCCCCCCAGCTATGCGCAATCTTATCGTGCATTGGCTCATGCACAACATTTCCTTTCCTTTGAAGTTTTAATCTCCAAAGTAGAGGTTTTTCCCTTTCTTTTTTGACTTAATTGGAGCTTATTAATAGCGTGAATTCGGTAATTATGTGTCATTATAATAAGAAACTAGCCTATGATGCAAATTTCATAACTTGTTTATGGCTTCAAATGTGATTTTTTGATAAAAGTTTCAATTTGATAATCTGATTATAGGAAAACCAGCCTACTATGTAATTGTACAATGCGGAACCAATGTTCGTAAGAGCAAAACATCAAAAGGTACACTGTGCTTCCAGATGATGAATATCTTTAATTAATGGCATACCTATTGCGATTTGATTACACTGTGCTTCAATATGTTGAATATCTTTAATTAATGGCATACCTATTGTGATTTGATTATGTATTCCAGCATGCATATGAGTTTTAGTTTTACAGGTAAAGATGAAAAGGCATGGTGGAATGAGAAATTTAAATTCGAATTGCCACTAACGGATTGGAAGCACCTGGCCCATCTAAAATTAAAAATCATGGGCAAAGAGTTCTTTTCAGATGGTGGATTTGTTGGTGAAACCATGTAAATTTCCTGAATGGTTTTAATAGTTTAGCAGTTCTTTTTACATGCTCGGAATTGTTTTTATGTTTTCTCAAGCTAGGCTAATTCTATTCCTTGTGCGGTCTTAGAATTTATATTGGAGGAATAATATCTGAAGGCATGGCAGAAGGGATGATAGAAGTCATGCCAACTGCATACAATGTGGTGCTTGAAGATGACACGTATAAAGGACAGATAAAAATTGGAGTCAAATTCACTATCATTGTGAGTATGCTTATGTGTAGAAAAATGGGTTTTTGTGTACAGGAAAATGGGTTTAATTCTCCTTCTCTTTCTTAGTGCATTTTGGATACCCCTAAAAGGTTCATGAAATCAAAACGACGGACATTTTTGCAGAAAGAAGTGGCCAAGGAAACTGGACCATCCCTTCCCCAATTGAATGAACCAAGACAATCAATATCTATGTCCATTAGAAACATCTGGAGTTTTTCTTGGTGGAGATTCTGGTTACAATGTCATCAAAAGGTACTTACGAGTATATTTAAGGGAAATTAGGATTGCAATAGCTAGAGGTTCATCATGATACTGAGAATTGTAATGGAAATATGAACATTTTGGACTTTTTTTTTATTGTCCACCTTTTAAATGTTTGAATTATTGCCGATGTCAGATTTTTCACGTAAGTAAAATTGTTACCATTGGCAATTAGTAACTCAAGCTAGGCCAAAAATTTAATTGAGGTTATATATTTGATTTTTGCTTTTTGACGAAACGGAGTGAGGAAAAAAGATTTAAATATCACTCTATAGGTGAGATTTCGAATTTGAATCTCATATCTTATTCTAAGTTTTAAACTTGACAATCACTAAACTATAATCGATAGCCAATGTTCATTGTCAAGTAAAGTAACTGTTTATA
>CM075449.1:14139531-14149531 GCA_037832335.1 Carallia pectinifolia
AATTCGAACTCGATTTTGACAACGATTCCAATCGTACTGGGCTTTTCTCAAAACATAAAAGTTGTAGCCCTATGTGTTAGCTTTCAAACACAACTGGAATCACCCAATTTGAAGTTGTATAGAAGAAGTTATTACAAAAATACTGAACAGACGTCAAATCTGGCGGACAGACGCGCGGAAACACAAAGACTTAGGGTTTTCTTTTTCTTTTTTTTTTTTTAATTTTCAGCAAAGAACACACGAAAAAAAGACAAAGAACACACTAGGGTTTTGTTGTTGTTTTTTTTTTTAATTTTCTGGAATAGACACTAAACAATGGAACAAAGAAGACAAAGATGAACAGACACAAACCTAGGGTTAAGAACACGATGGAAAACACAAAAATAAACTTTGGATACGCAAACCTGACCTAGAGCCTAAGCTCTGATACAAATTGATGCGAACCCTGCGGATAGCACCGGAAGACCCAACACCTATAGGGAGACGCGAACCCCACGGATACACCGAAAGACCCACGAACGAGATTGAAATCACAACCCAAGGAAAGCCAAGTCAGGTTTGAAGGAACTTTCACCCAACGTCTATATGGAGACGCGAACCAAAGGTACAAAAGAAGGATATAGTCGCCACACCCTAGAAAAGGAAGAAGGAGGGTGATAAGACTTGGGTTGAACGCCACAAGGAGGTGTCCTTGATAAGTTCGGTAAAGAGTTCTAAAAACTCCAAAGAACGATTGTTCTAATTCTCAATTCATCAAAATTATTCCATTCTTAAAATAAAAGTCTTACAAGTCTTTTATAGGCATACCCAAATAGTTAGGGTTTTAAACCTACTAAGACTAGAAAACCTATTAAGACTAAAAAACCAAGTTCCTACACAAATAAGGAAAACCTAATTCAACTAGAAACTTGAAAATTAAAACTAATTCCTACTTGCAAACAAATTGGGTTTAAATAAAACATTGTTTGGCCCAAAACAACAATTAAAACTCTAAACTAAACAATCCAAATCAGTCCACACATAGTCTTGTATGCATTAGGCCCAAATAATTCTTGTTGGCCCAAACTTCCTCAATTTGGTTAACACTCCTCTTTTTGCACTTGGATCACATTGATGTAGACTTGTAGGACCTCTAATCTTCATTGCTTGCTCTACAAGTAAAGCACGTTTCTTGCTCTCCACGGAAAGTCCACTGAGCCATAAAATCACACCAAATCATGTAGTGAGGGTGCTAGCCTGGCTCACATCACTATGGGTTGTCATTTGTACTTAGTAAAAGAGAAATCACTCAGAGAGAAAGAGTGAAACACTGTTGAGAGTTCAGGTGATTGTTCCTTTGTATTGCTTGAGTTAAGTAATAAAAGGTTGGGAAAAATTCCCGTATATGCTCTTATGTCTCTTTCGAGTGTGTGAGTTGTGTGCCTTACTTATAAAGTTCCATTGTGCAAATCATTGTGTGTGCAGTTGGCTGAGACTAAGTGTGACTTAGTGCCATCACAAGGCATAATTTTGAGTGAGAAAATTAGCCGTGTGACAACTACCATGGTGGTGACGGGTGACAGAGAATTAGGGTTCGATTCCGGAGAGGGAGCCTGAGAAACGGCTACCACATCCAAGGAAGGCAACAGGCGCGCAAATTACCCAATCCTGACACGGGGAGGTAGTGACAATAAATAACAATACCGGTACACCTTAGTTTCATGAAGCAAGTTTGGGCCAACTGATATGAACCCCGCGGATAGCACCGGAAGAGCCAACGCCTATAGGGAGACGCGAACCCCACAGATACACCGAAAGACCCACGAACGAGATTGAAATCATAACCCAAGGAAAGCCAAGTCAGGTTTGAAGGAACCTTGACCCAACGTCTATATGGAGACGTGAACCAAAGGTATAAAAGAAGGATATAGTCACCACACCCTAGAAAAGGAAGAAGGAGGGAGATAAGACTTGGGTTGAATGCCACAAGGAGGTGTCCTTGATAAGTTCGGTAAAGAGTTCTGAAAACTCCAAAGAACGATTGTTCTAATTCTCAATTCATCAAAATTATTCCATTCTTAAAATAAAAGTCTTACAAGCCTTTTATAGGCATACCCAAATAGTTAGGATTTTAAACCTACTAAGATTAGAAAACATATTAAGACTAAAAAACCAAGTTCCTACACAAATAAGGAAAACCTAATTCAACTAGAAACTTGAAAATTAAAACTAATTCCTACTTGCAAACAGATTGGGTTTAAATAAAACATTGTTTAGCCCAAAACAACAATTAAAACTCTAAAGTAAACAATCCAAATCAGTCCACACATAGTCTTATATGCATTAGGCCCAAATAATTCTTGTTGGCCCAAACTTCCTCAGTTTGGTTAACACTCCTCGTTTTGCACTTGGATCACATTGATGTAGACTTGTAGGACCTCTAATCTTCATTGCTTGCTCTACAAGTAAAGCACGTTTCTTGCTCTCCAAGGAAAGTCCACCGAGCCATAAAATCACACCAAATCATGTAGTGAGGGTGCTAGCCTGGCTCACATCACTATGGGTTGTCATTTGTACTTAGTGAAAGAGAAATCACTCAGAGAGAAAGAGTGAAACACTGTTGAGAGTTCAGGTGATTGTTCCTTTGTATTGCTTGAGTTAACAATGGAACTTATAAGTAAGGCACACAACTCACACACTCGAAAGAGACATAAGAGCATATACAGGAATCTTTCCCAACCGTGTGACAACTACCATGGTGGTGACGGGTGACGGAGAATTAGGGTTCGATTCCAGAGAGGGAGCCTGAGAAACGGCTACCACATCCAAGGAAGGCAACAGGCGCGCAAATTACCCAATCCTGACACGGGGAGGTAGTGACAATAAATAACAATACCGGTACACCTTAGTTTCATGAAGCAAGTTTGGGCCAACTGATATGAACCCTGCGGATAGCACCGGAAGAGCCAACGCCTATAGGGAGACGCGAACCCCACAGATACACCGAAAGACCCACGAACGAGATTGAAATCACAACCCAAGGAAAGCCAAGTCAGGTTTGAAGGAACCTTGACCCAACGTCTATATGGAGACGTGAACCAAAGGTATAAAAGAAGGATATAGTCACCACACCCTAAAAAAGGAAGAAGGAGGGAGATAAGACTTGGGTTGAACGCCACAAGGAGGTGTCCTTGATAAGTTCGGTAAAGAGTTCTGAAAACTCCAAAGAACGATTGTTCTAATTCTCAATTCATCAAAATTATTCCATTCTTAAAATAAAAGTCTTACAAGCCTTTTATAGGCATACCCAAATAGTTAGGGTTTTAAACCTACTAAGACTAGAAAACCTATTAAGACTGAAAAACCAAGTTCCTACACAAATAATAAAAACCTAATTCAACTAGAAACTTGAAAATTAAAACTAATTCCTACTTGCAAACAGATTGGGTAAATAAAACATTGTTTGGACCAAAACAACAATTAAAACTCTAAACTAAACAATCCAAATCAATCCACACATAGTCTTGTATGCATTAGGCCCAAATAATTCTTGTTGGCCCAAACTTCCTCAATTTGGTTAACACTCCTCTTTTTGCATTTGGATCACATTGATGTAGACTTGTAGGACCTCTAATCTTCATTGCTTGCTCTACAAGTAAAGCACGTTTCTTGCTTACCAAGGAAAGTCCACCGAGCCATAAAATCACACCAAATCATGTAGGGAAGGTGCTAGCCTGGCTCACATCACATAGGGTCTATATATAACTGACACCCCCAGCTATCTAGGTCTTAGAGATAAACATTATCTCCCCACGATCTCTATCGTGGCTGATAATCCTCATCTTCCCACGTTCTCATCCATGACTCGATCCTGATAAGCCTTATCTCCCACGATCATCCATCACTTGATCTCGATAAGTCTTATCTACCCACGATCCTTTGCCATGCACGATCTGATGAGCATTATCCCGATGCTTAGCCACCCGGATAGAGCCACACCCGCACGTCCCCACGTTCCACACATCGTAGGAGACTCAGTGCCATGTAGTGCCATGCAGTGCCATGCAGACTTGGCCAAGACCCAGTCTTGTGTTTTGGGCCTCTTGGCCGAAGCCCATGGCCCATCTGATGAAGCCCACGAACAAGTGGTCCAGCATCCTTTGTCCAACCCAAGTCTTGGTTCACATTGGGACCTGCATGTAGGCCCGTGCCTGCGCTGACCCTCTCAGCTTTCACCTTGTTTCAAGGAGTGCTCAGCCACTCCAAAGTCCCATGCTAGGAATTGGCTCAAGGTGCCGCCAACTCCTGCATGCCAAGTGTTCAAGGGGCTAACAAACCACCCCCACCTATTGAAGCCAACGTCCTCGTTGGTAGGGTTGATAGGTAGTCTTCCACCTGTTTCTCGAACTGCCATAGGGTCACATCTCTATCCCAGCTCGCGTCATTGTCTGGGGCATTCTTCCACTTGTCCAAGTACTCAACCCGCCTGTTCTTCTTACTTTGTCCCTGCGTTCGGTGGTCTAGAATTCTCTCCACTTCATGTTGGAACTCAGTGCTGATTGTAGGGGGAGCACGTCGTGCTTGTTTCCTTGGAGGCTCATCGCCTATTTCCTCATAGAAGGGCTTCAAGAAACTCACGTGGAAGGTTGGATGTACCTTCAACCTTTCGGGGAGTTGCAACCTGTATGCAACATTGCCAACTTTCTTCACCACTATGAAGGGACAGTCATACTTTGGAATTAGCCCACGATGCACTGTCTTGCTGTTGATCTTCTTCCAAATTTGGGGAGTAAGTTTTAGCAACACCTTATCCCCAACTTGGAAATGCACATCCCTCCTTCCTCGGTCCGCATACTTTTTCATTCGCCTGGCTGCCTTGTCCAAGCTATCCTGGGCCTCCTCTAGCCGCTCTTACTTAGAACGGGCAAACCAGTGGGCTGCCGGGCATCTCCCTCCTGAGCTAGTCCTGGCCACATCGTTAGGAGTAAGGGGCTGTTGCCCCATAGCTAGCTCAAAGGGACTCATACCTGTGGAAGAGGAATTGTGAAGATTGTAGCAAAATTGGGCCGAATCCAACAACTTAAGCCAATTCCTCTGGCTTGCCGTCACGTAATGCTGAAGATATTCCTCAAGTAGGCCATTGATCCGCTCCATCTGACCATCAGTCTGAGGATGGTTGGCAGTAGAGAACTTTAACTCTGAACCCATCATGTTGAATAATGAGGTCCAGAACCTGCTAGTGAAACGAGGATCCCGATCGCTCACAATATCTTCAGGCAATCCAAAGTACTTAACTACCTGCTTGTAGAAAAGCTCAGCGGTTGTCTCCGCTTGACATGAAGAAGGGGCAGGAATAAACACCGCATACTTGGAGAACTGATCTACCACCACCATGACAGATCCCATGCCATCAATCTTCGGGAATCCGCCAATGAAATCCATCGAAACCGACACCCATGGCTTCGTAGGAATGGGTAGCGGCTGCAACAAACCTACCTCCTTCTGCCGCTCTGTCTTGTCTTGCTGACAAGTGATACACGTCTTGACATATGCCTCGATGTCATCTTCCATCTTTGGCCAGTAGTAGTTGCGGGACAGCAAGGCCATCATCCTTTCGACACCAGGATGACCAGCCCACTGTGAATCATGAGACTCCCGCAGTATTTCCTTCCTAAGGCCTGCACCGCTAGGAACATATACACGATTACCCTTGGTATGCAATAAATCATTATCAAGCCAGTATAGCCTTACCACACCCTCCCTGACTTGCTGTACCACTTGTTGATATGTGGCATCATGTGGGGCCTGCTCCCTGATTTTGTCTAACAAGTCACTCTGTACTTGAGTGAGGGCAGCAACCGTCTCTTGCACTTGTCGGCGACTTAGGGCATCTACCACCTGATTTTGCCTTCCAGGCTTGTGTTCCCAAGTAAAATCGTACTCAGCCAAGAACTCCTGCCACCGCGCCTGCCATGTAGAAAGCTTCTTCTGAGTTTGAAAGAATGTGTCAGCCACATTATCGGTCCGAACCACTAACCTGGTACCCAACAAATACACCTTCCATGTGCGAAGGCAATGCACCACTGCCAGCATCTCCTTCTCGTGGGCTGAGTACCGTTGCTCTGCATCATTGAGTTTTTGGCTCTCATAGGCAATGGGGTGGCCTTCCTGCACCAACACACCTCCAATGGCTTTGTCTGAGGCATCAGTTAGCACACGGAAAGGCAACTCGAAATCAGGCAACCTTAGGACCGGTTCCGTGGACACCGCTGCCTTCAATTTGTCAAAGGCTTCTTGGCAGTCTGTGGTCCACCTCCAAGGTCTATCCTTCTTGAGTAAGTCTGTCAATGGGGCCACCTTTTTGGAGTAACCCTGCACAAACTTCCTGTAGTAGTTAGACAAACCAAGAAAGGATCTCAACTAAGACGCTTTGGTAGGGGCCTCCCACTCCACTATTGCCCGAACTTTTCTCTCATCCATTTTAACTTGCCCTCAATTCACCCTATGCCCAAGGAATATAATCTCACGCCGGGCAAACTCACATTTTTCCTTTTTCACATATAATTGGTGCTCTCTCAACCTAGACAACACCAACCTCAGGTGGGACAAGTGATCCTCCAAGGACTCACTATACACAGCATTATCATCCATATATACAACCACAAAATGATCAATGAAGTCATGAAACACATCATTCATTAAATTACAGAAAGTAGCAGGGGCGTTAGTCAAACCGAATGGCATCACCAAGAATTCGTAGGAGCCATAGCGAGTGATGCGCGTGGTTTTCCCCTCATCTCCTTCTGCAATCCTGACTTGCCAATATCCAGACTGCAGATCCAGCTTGGTGAAATACGAGTCTCTCACCAGCCTGTCAAACAAGTCCGCTATCAATGGAATAGGGTACTTGTTCTTTACCGTCACCTTGTTGAGAGCCCTGTAATCAACACACATCCGTAGGGAGCCATCGTGTTTCCTCTGAAACAACACCGGGGCACCGTATGGCGCTTTGGAGGGCTGAATTAGGCCTGCATCCAGCAACTTCGTCAACTGTTTCCTCAGTTCTGCCAACTCTAGCGGACTCATGCGATATGAGGCTTGTGCTGGTGGTTTGGAACCGGGCACTAAATCGATTTTGTGGTCAGTGGCAAGCCTCGGGGGAAGACACTTGGGGAGTTTAGGAGGCATCACATCAGTGAACTTCCCCAACAGATTCGCCACACTGTCAGGCACCTCCGCAACAATACCTTCTTTGATCTCCATCAAAGCCGCAAGGTAGGTGACTTTTCCCTTTTTCGGCCCATGCTTCACCTGCATAGCTGATAGCATACCACCCAACTTCCCACCAATACTGGAAGAGGGAGTGAACATTCCAGCAAGGAAACATGGATGATCCTCATGCATGATCATGAGACCACCCAAGTGAGGCAACAGAGCAACTTTTGCGCTCACAATGAAATCAACTCCCAGTATGATATCAAAATCATCTAATGGAACCACAGTGAAGTTAAGCTTACCAGACCAATTGCCCATAGTTACCTCCACTCCTAGTGTCGTGCCAAGCACCTCCCGGGCTACCGAATTGACTGCCTTCATTCGACTCCCTGTCTTGGTGACTTTCAGACCCAGTGACGCCACCATCCTCTCAGCAACAAAGTTGTGGGTAGCACCAGTGTCAGCCATCGCCATCAACTCCTTATTACTGAGCCCGATTTTTACATACATCAAGCCGGATTGTGGGGCACGTCCAACTTGCACAGCACTCACCAACTGCAGAGGATTGACACGAGAGGGGCCAACATCATCCGAGAGGCCACTCTCCTCAGCAACTATCGCACTTAACTTCTCCCGCTTCGGGCACTCCTTGGCCCTGTGTGGTCCATTACATATAAAACATCCCGAGTTAGTTTTGCCTTTACCTTGTTCTTGGTAGACAGCTTTTCCTTTATCCTTGTCGCCACCTTTGTGCTTATCTTTCTTGCCTTCCTTCTTCTTCTTGCCCTTGTCTTTGGGCTGCTTCCCAGCATCAGAATCAGGAGACTTGTTGATCCGAAAATCAACTAATCCATCAGCCACAGCCATCGCTGAAGGAAGGTCCTTCACACCTTGCCTTCTAAGCTCGAGTTGAGCCCAGGGTTGAAGACCGGATAAGAAGTTGAAAAGCTTGTCTTCATCCGACATGTTGCGGATGTCAAGCATCAATAAACTGAATTCCTTCACGTAGTCACGTATCGTACCACTCTGCTTAAACTTCTTCAAGGATTCCCTCGCAACCCATGACGTGTTGCAGGGTAAGAATTGGTCTTTTAACTCCTTCTTTAGACTCTCCCACGTCTCGATCTTAGGCCTGCCCGCACTTGCATCGTCATCCAACCGAGTTAACCACCACAGCTTGGCGTCCTTGGCTAGATACATGCTGGTCAGATTGACCTTCTCGTCGTCTGGCACTCGGGCAGCTTTGAAGTACTGCTCCATATCCCACAGAAAATTCTCAATCTCTTTGGCATCCCTCGCTCCCTCGAAGGCTTTAGGCTCTAGCACCTTCATCTTGGTCGAGCCCTCCATCACACCTCCGCTTGGTTGAGAGGCCACAGCCTTCTTGAGGATGGCTATTTCTGCTGCCATCTCCTCAAGCCGAAAAGTTGTGTTTGAAGAGGCCACTACCTCTTGTTGCCGCTGCAGATCGATTATGTACTGCTCATGGAGCGCCAATGTCTGGAACATGGTGAAATTTGTATCCTCCGGAAGATCACCGAGAACCTCAAAGAGTTTGGCTACACGCTCATCTACAGCATCAAGACCCGAACCACCTGCCATTGGTCGAACCTTTACGCTCTGATACCAGCTGTCACACGGCTAGTTTTCTCACTCAAAATTACGCCTTGTGATGGCACTAAGTCACACTTAGTCTCAGCCAACCGCACACACAATGATTTGCACAATGGAACTTTATAAGTAAGGCACACAACTCACACACTCGAAAGAGACACAAGAGCATATACGGGAACCTTTCCCAACCTTTTATTACTTAACTCAAGCAATACAAAGGAACAATCACTTGAACTCTCAACAGTATTTCACTCTTTTTCTCTGAGTGATTTCTCTTTCACTGAGTACAAATGGCAACCCATAGGGTCTATATATAGCTGACACCCCCAACTATCTAGGTCTTGGAGATAAACATTATCTCCCCACGATCTCTATCGTGGCTGATAATCCTCATCTTCCCACGTTCTCACCCATGTCTCGATCCTGATTAGCCTTATCTCCCACGATCATCCATCACTTAATCTCGATAAGTCTCATCTACCCACGATCCTTTGCCATGCACGATCTGATGAGCATTATCCCGATGCTTGGCCACCCGGATAGAGCCACACCCACACGTCCCCACTTTCCACACGAACGATTTGCACGTCAGTATCGCTGCGGACCTCCACCAGAGTTTCCTCTGGCTTCGCCCCGCTCAGGCATCGTTCACCATCTTTCGGGTCCCGACAGGCATGCTCTCACTCGAACCCTTCTCAGAAGATCAAGGTCGGTCGGTGGTGCAACCCTCAAGGGAATCCCGCCAAGTCAGCTTCCTTGCGCCTTACGGGTTTACTCGCCCGTTGACTCGCACACATGTCAGACTCCTTGGTCTGTGTTTCAAGACGGGCCTAATGGGGAGCCCGCAGGCCGATGCTTGGAGCGCACGGTTCCCGAGGCACGTCGTGACGGCGCGCGCTGTGTCCACGATCGCAAGGGCGACGTCCCCTCGGGCATTTCAAGGGCTCGGGCTTGGGACGCCCGACAATCCGCGTCAGTCCATGCCCCGAGCCGATCGGCGGACTGGCTCTCGCCGTTCCACATCCGACCGAGGCGCATCGCCGGCCCCCCTCTGCTTCCCTCCCGACAATTTCAAGCACTCTTTGACTCTCCTTTCAAAGTCATTTTCATCTTTCCCTCGCGGTACTTATTCGCTATCGGTCTTTTGCCCGTATTTAGCCTTGGATAGAATTTACCGCCCGATTGGGGCTGC
>CM075449.1:14157031-14162031 GCA_037832335.1 Carallia pectinifolia
TTTGCTGATGCAACGGTTGTTCCTAACGAAAAATGTGAAAGTTCACGTACGATCTCTCGCGCTCAGCGGTGCGGGCAGCGATTCTCTCGGGTGCTTCCACATCATCCGCGGGTCATCAAGCCACGCGGGCGTGTGTTACGCTTGGGGGGGTTATTGCCTAGTGTACGCAATTGCGCATGAGTCGTGAAGGGATTGAAAGGGCTTGCAGGTTCCACGCTAGAGCGTCGAACTGTCGGCCCCTGATCCTCTGAAAACTTGCACCCGAGTGCTTCAAATCTGCCTCGAGGTGAAAGACAAGGGTTCCTGTGCTGCGTTCCTTCCAATTTGGAAAAATGTTTGCGATGCATTTGTGCCTTCTCGTCCTTCACCTCCTCGGGGGTGCGGGGCAGACCTCATGTCGTCGCCTGTGTCCCTGGCATGCTGATTGCGGTTGCTTTGGTGCATGGTTCGACGGTCGTGCTCTCGGATTCGAAACATTACTCGAGCAATGGAACTGTCGTTCCACTCCACCTTTGTTCGAACGGAGCCTTTGTCCCTTTATAGCACGACTGCCACGCCCGTTTCGTTATTGGCCCCCCTACCATTTGGTTGGGTTCGTGCCGTGCGTGCGGTCACGGGCATCGTGAAGGAATGATACCTGGTTGATCCTGCCAGTAGCCATATGCTTGTCTCAAAGATTAAGCCATGCATGTGTAAGTATGAACTAATTCACACTGTGAAACTGCGAATGGCTCATTAAATCAGTTATAGTTTGTTTGATGGTACCTGCTACTCGGATAACCGTTGTAATTCTAGAGCTAATACGTGCAACAAATGCCGACTTCTAGAAGGGATTCATTTATTAGATAAAAGGTCGACGCGGGCTCTGCCCGTTGCTCTGATGATTCATGATAACTCGACGAATCGCACAACCAACGTGCCGGCGACGCATCATTCAAATTTCTGCCCCATCAACTTTCGATGGTAGGATAGAGGCCTACTATTAGCCCCTTGAACACTTGGCATGTCGGAGTTGGCGGCACCTTGAGCCAATCCCTAGCATGGGACTACATGCGGGTCCCAGTGTGGACCAACACTTGGCACGGCCGTACATGCGGGTCCCAGTGTGGACCAAGACTTGGGTTGGACAAAGGATGCTAGACCACTTATTCGTGGGCTCCATCAGATGGGCCATGCGCTTGGGCCAAGAGACCCAAAACACAAGACTGGGTCTTGGGCAAGTCTGCATGGCACTGCATGGCACTACATGGCACCGAGTCTCCTACGATGTGTGGAACGTGGGGACGTGCGGATGTGGCTCTATCCGGTTGGCCAAGCATCGGGATAATGCTCATCAGATCGTGCATGGCAAAGGATCGTGGGTAGATAAGACTTATCGAGATCAAGTGATGGATGATCGTGGGAGATAAGGCTTATCAGGATCGAGTCATGGATGAGAACGTGGGAAGATCAGGATTATCAGCCATGATAGAGATTGTGGGGAGATAATGTTTATTTCCAAGACCTAGAGAGCTGGGGGTGTCAGCTATATATAGACCCTATGGGTTGTCATTTGTACTCAGTAAAAGAGAAATCACTCAGAGAGAAAGAGTGAAACACTGTTGAGAGTTCAGGTGATTGTTCCTTTGTTTTGCTTGAGTTAAGTAATAAAAGGTTGGGAAAGGTTTCCCGTATATGCTCTTGTGTCTCTTTCGAGTGTGTGAGTTGTGTGCCTTACTTATAAAATTCTATTGTGCAAATCATTGTGTGTGCGGTTGGCTAAGACTAAGTGTGACTTAGTGCCATCACAAGGCATAATTTTGAGTGAGAAAATTAGCCGTGTGACAGCTGGTATCAGAGCGTGGTTCGACCAATGGCTGGTGGTTCGGGTCTTGATGCTGTACGTGAACGTGTAGCCAAACTCTTTGAGGTACTCGGTGATCTTCCAGAGGATACAAATTTCACCGTGTTTCAGACATTGGCACTCCATGAGCAGTACATAATAGATCTACAACGGCAACAAGAGGTGGTGGCCTCTTCAAACACAGCTTTTCAGCTTGAGGAAATGGCAGCAGAAATAGCCATCCTCAAGAAGGCTGTGGCCTCTCAACCCAGCGGGGGTGTGATGGAGGCTCGACCAAGATGAAGGTGCAAGAGCCTAAGGCCTTCGAGGGAGCGAGGGATGCCAAAGAGATTGAGAATTTTCTGTGGGATATGGAGTAGTACTTCAAAGCTGCCCGAGTGCTAGATGACGAGAAGGTTAATCTGACCAGCATGTATCTAGCCAAGGAAGCCAAGCTCTGGTGGCGAACTCGGTTGGATGATGATGCAAGTGCGGGCAGGCCTAAGATCGAGATGTGGGAGAGCCTAAAGAAGGAGTTAAAAGACCAGCTCTTACCCTGCAACACATCATGGGTTGCGAGGGAATCTTTGAAGAAGTTGAAGCAGAGTGGTACGGTGCGTGACTACGTGAAGGAATTCAGTTTCTTGATGCTTGACATCCGCAACATGTCGAATAAAGACAAGCTTTTCAACTTCTTATCTGGTCTTCAACCCTGGGCTCAACTTGAGCTTAGAAGGCAAAGTGTGAAGGACCTTCCTTCAGCGATGGCTGCGGCTGATGGTTTAGTTGATTTTTGGATCAACAAGTCTCCTGATTCTAATGCTGGGAAGCAGCCCAAAGACAAGGGTAAGAAGAAGAAGGAAGGCAAGAAAGATAAGCACCACGATCGCAGCAAGGATAAAGGCAAAGCCGTATACCAAGAACAAGGTAAAGGCAAAACTAACTCGGGATGTTTCATATGTAATGGACCACACAAGGCTAAGGAGTGTCCGAAGCGGGAGAAGTTAAGTGCCATAGTTGCTGAGGAGAGTGGCCTCTCGGACGATGTTGGCCCCTCTCGTGTCAATCCTCTGCAGTTGGTGAGTGCTGTGCAAGCTGGACGTGCCCCACAATCCGGCTTGATGTATGTAAAAATCGGGCTCAGTAATAAGGAGTTGATGGCAATGGCTAACACTGGTGCTACCCACAACTTTGTTGCTAAGAGGATGGTGGCATCACTGGGTCTGAAAGTCACCAAGACAGGGAGTCGAATGAAGGCAGGCAATTCGGCAGCCCGGGAGGTGCTTGGCACGGCACTAGGAGTGGAGGTAACTATGGGCAATTGGTCTGGTAAGCTTAACTTCACTGTGGTTCCGTTAGATGATTTTGATATCATACTGGGAGTTGATTTCTTTGTGAGCGCAAAAGTTGCTCTGTTGCCTCACTTGGGTGGTCTCATGATCATGCATGAGGATCATCCATGTTTCGTTGTTGGAACATTCACTACCTCTTCCAGTATTGGTGAGAAGTCGGGTGGTATGCTATCAGCTATGCAGGTGAAGCATGGGCTGAAAAAGGGAGAAGTCACCTACCTTGCGGCTTTGATGGAGATCAAAGAAGGTATTGTTGCGGAGGTGCCTGACAGTGTGGCGGATCTGTTGGGGAAGTTCACTGATGTGATGCCTCCTGAACTCCCCAAGTGTCTTCCCCCGAGGCGTGCCACTGACCACAAGATCGATTTAGTGCCCGGTTCCAAACCACCAGCACAAGCCTCATATCGCATGTGTCCGCTAGAGTTGGCAGAACTGAGGAAGTAGTTGACGGAGTTGCTGGATGCAGGCCTAATTCAACTCTCCAAAGTGCCATACGATGCCCCGGTGTTGTTTCAGAGGAAACACGATGGCTCCCTGCGGATGTTTGTGGATTACAGGGCTCTGAACAAGGTGACGGTAAAGAACAAGTACCCTATTCCATTAATAGCGGACTTGTTTGATAGGCTGGCAAGAGACTCGTATTTCACCAAGCTGGATCTACGGTCTGGATATTGGCAAGTCAGGATTGCAGAAGGAGATGAGGGGAAAACCACGTGCATCACTCGTTATGGCTCCTACGAATTCTTGGTGATGCCATTCGGTTTGACTAATGCCCCTACTACTTTCTGTAATTTAATGAATGATGTGTTTCATGACTTCATTGATCATTTTGTGGTTGTATATCTGGATGATATTGTTTTATATAGTGAGTCCTTAGAGGATCACTTGTCCCACCTAAGGTTGGTGTTGTCTAGGTTGAGAGAGCACCAATTATAAGTGAAAGAGGAAAAATGTGAGTTTTCCCGGCGTGAGATTATGTTCCTTGGGCATAGGGTGAGTCGAGGGTAAGTTAAAATGGATGAGAGAAAAGTGCAGGCAATAGTAGAGTGGGAGGCCCTACTAAAGTGTCTGAGTTGAGATCATTTCTTGGTTTGTCTAACTACTACAGGAAGTTTGTGCAGGGTTACTCCAAAAAGGTGGCCCCATTGACAGACTTACTCAATAAGGATAGACCTTGGAGGTGGACCACAGATTGCCAAGAAGCCTTTGACAAATTGAAGGCAGCGGTGTCCGCGGAGCCGATTCTGAAGTTGCCTGATTTCGAGTTACCTTTCAGTGTGCTAACTGACGCCTCAGACAAAGCCATTGGAGGTGTGTTGGTGCAGGAAGGCCACCCCATTGCCTATGAGAGCCGGAAACTCAATGATACAAAGTAACGGTACTTAGTCCACGAGAAGGAGATGCTGGCAGTGGTGCATTGCCTTCGCACATGGAGGGTGTATTTGTTGGGTACCAGGTTTGTGGTTTGGACCGACAATGTGGCTAACACATTCTTTCAAACTCAGAAGAAGCTTTCTGCACGGCAGGCGCGGTGGCAGGAGTTCTTGGCTAAATATGATTTTACTTGGGAACACAAGCTAGGAAAGCAAAATCAGGTGGCAGATGCCCTAAGTCGCCGACAAGTGCAAAAGATGGTTGCTGCCCTTCTCAAGTGCAGAGTGACTTGCTAGACAAAATCAGGGAGCAGGCCCCACATGATGCCACATATGAACAAGTGGTACGGCAAGTCAGGGAGGGTGTGGTAAGGCAATACTGGCTTGATAATGATTTATTGCATACCAAGGGTAATCGTGTATATGTTCCCAGTGGTGCAGGCCTTAGGAAGG
>CM075449.1:14174531-14179531 GCA_037832335.1 Carallia pectinifolia
TCTTTGAAACAAAGTGAAAGCTGAGAGGGTCAGCGCAAGCACAGGCCTACATGCGGGTCCCAGTGTGGACCAAGACTTGGGTTGGATAAAGGATGCTGGACTACTTGTTCGTGGGCTCCATCAGATGGGCCATGGGCTTGGGCCAAGAGGCCCAAAACACAAGACTGGGTCTTGGCCAAGTCTGCATGGCACTACATGGCACCGAGTCTCCTACGACCTGTGGAACGTGGGGACGTGCGGGTGTGGCTCTATCCGAGTGGCCAAGCATCGGGATAATGCTCATCAGATCGTGCATGGCAAAGGATCGTGGGTAGATAATGTTTATCTCCAAGATCTAGATAGCTGGGGGTGTGAGCTATATATAGACCCTACGGGTTGTCATTTGTACTCAGTGAAAGAGAAATCACTCAGAGAGAAAGAGTGAAGCACTGTTAGGAGTTCAGGTGTTTGTTCCTTTGTATTCTTTGAGTTAAGTAATATAAGGTTGGGAAAGGTTTACCGTATATGCTCTTGTGTCTTTTTCGAGTGTGTGAGTTGTGTGCCTTACTTATAAAGTTCCATTGTGCAAATCATTGTGTGTGCGGTTGGCTGAGACTAAGTGTGACTTAGTGCCATCACAAGGCGTAATTTTGAGTGAGAAAATTAGCCGTGTGACAGCTGGTATCAGAGCGTAAAGGTTCGACTAATGGCAGGTGGTTCGGGTCTTGATGCTGTACGTGAGCGTGTAGCCAAACTCTTTGAGGTACTTGGTGATCTTCCAGAGGATACAAATTTCACTGTGTTCCAGACATTGGCGCTCCATGAGCAGTACATAATCGATCTGCAGCAGCAACAAGAGGTTGTGGCCTCTTCAAACACAGCTTTTCGGCTTGAGGAGATGGCAGCAGAAATAGCCATCCTCAAGAAGGCTGTGGCCTCTCAACCAAGCGGAGGTGTGATGGAGGGCTCGACCAAGATGAAGGTGCTGGAGCCTAAAGCCTTCGAGGGAGCGAGGGATGCCAAAGAGATTGAGAATTTTCTGTGGGATATGGAGCAGTACTTCAAAGCTGCCCGAGTGCCAGACGACGAGAAGGTCAATCTGACCAGCATGTATCTAGCCAAGGACGCCAAGCTGTGGTGGCAAACTCAGTTGGATGACGATGCAAGTGCGGGCAGGCCTAAGATCGAGACGTGGGAGAGCCTAAAGAAGGAGTTAAAAGACCAGCTCTCACCCTACAACACGTCATGGGTTGCAAGGGAATCCTTGAAGAAGTTGAAGCAGAGTGGTACGGTGCGTGACTACGTGAAGGAATTCAGTTCCTTGATGCTTGACATCCGCAACATGTCGAATGAAGACAAGCTTTTCAACTTCTTATCCGGTCTTTAACCTTGGGCTCAACTCGAGCTTAGAAGGCAAGGTGTGAAGGACCTTCCTTCAGCGATGGCTGCGGCTGATGGTTTAGTTGATTTTTGGATCAACAAGTCTCTTGATTCTAATGCTGGGAAGCAGCCCAAAGACAAGGGTAAGAAGAAGAAGGAAGGCAAGAAAGGTAAGCACAACGGTGGCGGCAAGGATAAAGGCAAAGCCGTCTACCAAGAACAAGGTAAAGGTAAAACTAACTCGGGGTGTTTCATATGTAATGGACCACACAGGGCTAAGGAGTGCCCAAAGTGGGAGAAGTTAAGTGCCATAGTTGCTGAGGAGAGTGGCCTCTCGGACGATGTTGGCCCCTCTCGTGTCAATCCTCTGCAGTTGGTGAGTGCTGTGCAAGCTGGACGTGCCCCACAATCCAGCTTGATGTATGTAAAGATCGGGCTCAATAATAAGGAGTTGATGGCAATGGCGGACACTGGTGCTACCCACAACTTTGTTGCTTAGAGGATGGTGGCGTCACTGGGTCTGAAAGTCACCAAGACAGGGAGTCGAATGAAGGCAGTCAATTCGATAGCCCGGGAGGTGCTTGGCACGGCACTAGGAGTGGAGGTAACTATGGGCAATTGGTCTGGTAAGCTTAACTTCACTGTGGTTCCGTTAGATGATTTTGATATCATACTGGGAGTTGATTTCTTTGTGAGCGCAAAATTTGCTCTGTTGCCTCACTTGGGTGGTCTCATGATCATGCATGAGGATCATGCATGTTTCATTGCTGGAACGTTCACTCCCTCTTCCAGTATTGGTGGGAAGTCGGGTGGTATGCTATCAGTTATGGAGGTGAAGCATGGGCTGAAAAAGGGAGAAGTCACCTACCTTGCGGCTTTGATGGAGATCAAAGAAGGTATTGTTGGAGAGGTGCCTGACAGTGTGGCAGATCTGTTGGGGAAGTTCACTGATGTGATGCCTCCTGAACTCCCCAAGTGTCTTCCCCAGAAGCGTGTCACTGACCACAAGATCGATTGAGTGCCCGGTTCCAAACCACCAGCACAAACCTCATATCGCATGAGTCCGCTAGAGTTGGCAGAACTGAGGAAGCAGTTGACAGAGTTGCTGGATGTAGGCCTAATTCAACCCTCCAAAGCGCCATACGGTGCCCCGGTGTTGTTTCAGAGGAAACACGATGGCTCCCTGCGGATGTGTGTTGATTACAGGGCTCTGAACAAGGTGACGGTAAAGAACAAGTACCCTATTCCATTGATAGCAGACTTGTTTGACAGGCTAGCAAGAGCCTCGTATTTCACCAAGCTGGATCTGCGGTCTGGATATTGGCAAGTCAGGATTGCAGAAGGAGATGAGGCGAAAACCACGTGCATCACTCGCTATGGCTCCTACGAATTCTTGGTGATGCCATTCGGTTTGACTAACGCCCCTGTTACTTTCTGTAATTTAATGAACGATATGTTTCATGACATCATTGATCATTTTGTGGTTGTATATCTGGATGATATTGTTGTGTATAGTGAGTCCTTGGAGGATCACTTATCCCACCTGAGGTTGGTGTTGTCTAGGTTGAGAGAGCACCAATTATATGTGAAAAAGGAAAAATGTGAGTTTGCTCGGCGTGAGATTATGTTCCTTGGGCATAGGGTGAGTCGAGGGCAAGTTAAAATGGACGAGAGAAAAGTCCAGGCAATAGTGGAGTGGGAGGCCCCTACCAAAGTGTCTGAGTTGAGATCCTTTCTTGGTTTGTCTAACTACTACAGGAAGTTTATGCAGGGTTACTCCAAAAAGGTGGCCCCATTGACAGACTTACTCAAGAAGGATAGACCTTGGAGGTGGACCACAGATTGCCAAGAAGCCTTTGACAAATTGAAGGCAGTGGTGTCCACGGAGCCGGTCCTGAGGTTATCTGATTTCGAGTTGCCTTCAATGCGCTAACTGACGCCTCAGACAAAGCCATTGGAGGTGTGTTGGTGCAGGAAGGCCACCCCATTGCCTATGAGAGCCGAAAACTCAATGATGCAGAGCAACGGTACTCAGCCCACGAGAAGGAGATGCTGGCAGTGGTGCATTGCCTTCGCACATAGAGGGTGTTCTTACTGGGTACCAGGTTCATGGTTCGAACCGATAATGTGGCTAACACATTCTTTCAAACTCAGAAGAAGCTTTCTGCATGGCAGGCGCGGTGGCAGGAGTTCTTGGCTGAGTACCATTTCACTTGGGAACACAAGCCAGGAAGGCAAAATCAGGTGGCAGATGCCCTAAGTCACCGACAAGTGCAAAAGACGGTTGCTGCCCTCACTCAAGTGCAGAGTGACTTGCTAGACAAAATCAGGGAGCAGGCCCCACATGATGCCACATATCAACAAGTGGTACAGCAAGTCAGGGAGGGTGTGGTAAGGCGATACTGGCTCGATAATGATTTATTGCATGCCAAGAGTAATCGTGTATATGTTCCCAGTGGTGCAGGCCTTAGGAAGGAAATACTGCGGGAGTCTCATGATTCACAGTGGGCTGGTCATTTTGGTGTCGAAAGGATGATGGCCTTGCTGTCCCGCAACTACTACTGGCCAAAGGTAGAAGATGATGTCGAGGCATATGTAAAGACGTGCATCACTTGTCAGTAGGACAAGATGGAGCGGCAAAAGGAGGCAGGTTTGTTGCAGGCACTACCCATTCCTACGAAGCCATGGGTGTCAGTTTTGATGGATTTCATTGGCGGACCCCTAACTATTGATGGCATGGGATCTGTCATGGTGGTGGTAGATCGGTTCTCCAAGTATGCGGTGTTTATTCCTGCCCCTTCTTCATGTCAAGCGGAGACAGCCGCTGAGCTTTTCTACAAGCAGGTAGTTAAGTACTTTGGATTGCCTGAATATATTGTGAGCGATCGGGATCCTCATTTCACTGGTAGGTTCTAGACCTCATTATTCAACATGATGGGTTCGGAGTTAAAGTTCTCTACTGCTAACCATCCTCAGACTGATGGCCAGACGGAGCGGATCAATGGCCTACTGGAGGAATATCTTCGGCATTACATGACAGCAAGCCAGAGGAATTGGCTTGAGTTGTTGGATTCTACCCAATTTTGCTACAATCTTCACAAGTCCTCTTCCACAGGTGTGAGGCCCTTTGAGCTAGCTATGGGGCAACACCTAATGATGTGGCCAGGACTAGCTCAGGGGGGAGATGCCCGGCAGCCCACCGGTTTGCCCGTTCTAAGCAAGAGCGGCTAGAGGAGGCCCAGGATAGCTTGGACAAGGCAGCCAAGCAGATGAAAAAGTATGCGGACCAAGGAAAGAGGGACGTACAGTTCCAAGTTGGGGATAAGGTGTTGCTGAAACTTACTCCCCAAATTTGGAAGAAGATCAGCAGCAAGACAGTGCATCGTGGGCTGGTTCCAAAGTATGACGGTCCCTTCACAGTGGTGAAGAAAGTTGGCAATGTTGCATACAGGTTGCAACTCCCAGAAAGGTTGAAGGTACATCCAACCTTGCACGTGAGTTTCTTGAAGCCCTTCCATGAGAAAGCGGGCGATGAGCCTCCAAGGAAACAAGCACGACGTGCTCCCCCTACAATCAGAACTGAGTTCCAGCGTGAAGTGGAGAGAATTCTAGACCACCGAACGCAGGGACAAAGTAAGAAG
>CM075449.1:14184531-14194795 GCA_037832335.1 Carallia pectinifolia
ATTTTGATATCATACTGGGAGTTGATTTCTTTGTGAGCGCAAAAGTTGCTCTGTTGCCTCACTTGGGTGGTCTCATGATCATGCATGACGATCATCCATGTTTCATTGCTGGAACGTTCACTCCCTCTTCCAGTATTGGTGGGAAGTCGGGTGGTATGCTAACAGCTATGCAGGTGAAGCATGGGCTGAAAAAGGGAGAAGTCACCTACCTTGCGGCTTTGATGGAAATCAAAGAAGGTATTGTTGGAGAGGTGCCTGACAGTGTGGCGGATCTGTTGGGGAAGTTCACTGATGTGATGCCTCCTGAACTCCCAAAGTGTCTTCCCTCTCAGCTTTCACCTTGTTTCAAGGAGTGCCCAGCCACTCCAAAGTCCCATGCCAGGAATTGGCTCAAGGTGCCGCCAACTCCGGCATGCCAAGTGTTCAACGGGGTAACAGTAGGCCTCTATCCTACCATCGAAAGTTGATAGGGCAGAAATTTGAATGATGCGTTGTCGACACATTTGTCATGCGATCCGTCGAGTTATCATGAATCATCAGAGCAACAGGCAGAGCCCGCGTCGACCTTTTATCTAATAAATGCATCCCTTCCAAAAGTCGGGGTTTGTTGCACGTATTAGCTCTAGAATTACTACGGTTATCCGAGTAGCAGGTACCATCAAACAAACTATAACTGATTTAATGAGCCATTCGCAGTTTCACAGTCTGAATTAGTTCATACTTACACATGCATGGCTTAATCTTTGAGACAAGCATATGACTACTGGCAGGATCAACCAGGTAGCATTCCTTCATGATGCCCGTGACCGCACGCACGGCACGAACCCAACCAAATGGTAGGGGGGCCGATGACGAAACGGGCGTGACAGTCGTGTTATAAAGGGACAAAGGCTCCGTTTGAGCAAAGGTGGAGTGGAACGACAGTTCCATTGCTCGAGTAATGTTACGAATCCGAGAGCACAACCGTCGAACCATGCACCAAAGCAACCGCAATCGGCATGCCAGGGACACGGGCGACGACATGAGGTCCGCCCCGCACCCCCGAGGAGGTGAAGGACGAGAAGGCACAAAAGCATCACAAACATTTTTCCAAATTGGAAGGAACGCAGCACAGGAACCCTTGTCTTTCACCTCGAGGCAGATTTGAAGCACTCGGGTGCAAGTTTGCAGAGGATCGGGGGCCGACAGTTCGACGCTCTAGCGTGGAGCCTGCAAGCCCTTTCAATCCCTTCACCACTCATGCGCAATCGCGTACACTAGGCAACAACCCCCCCAAGCGTAACACACGCCCGCGTGGCTTGATGAGCCACGGGGAATGTGGAAGCACCTGAGAGAATCGCTGCCCGCACCGCTGAGCGCGAGAAATCGTACGTGAACTTTCACATTTTTCGTTAGGAACAACCGTTGCATCGGCAAAGGGGGCCTCGAGCCATATGACTAGGGGCACCTCGGGCCACCCTGCGTTGAATGAGGGAAGCGTGCACGACACAACGCTCAACCATCGTTCGGAGTTCCTTCGGCACAACCAATCGGGTCATGGTTACCAATCAACCGCAGCGCGGCAATGTTCGAGACGCTGCGTTGCTTCGGCATCTTGGCTCCTGCAATTGGATGGTGGAACCGCGAGTAATCCCCCAATTTTGATCAAGAACGGTGCTGTTGCACCCAGCCCCCGCCTTGCAGATGGGCATTTGGGCTTACCAAGTCACCGGGGTCAGCCCCAATTGCCAATGCGCATGCTTCGTTCGGGACGAAAAATGGAATCCTTGGCAAATAATTTCATCTTTCGGCACCAATTGTCCGATTCTGGACATCGTTTCCAACATCGGGGCAAAATTTCGTTTTTCGGGGCAAAAATCGGCAAACCCGACGTACAGAGCGCTTGGCGCCCGCTGGGTGGACCGTGCGCGCGCACTAGGAGCCTGCTCATGCCTGCGGCAGCCCGACCCCAAGCGCGCTGGGAGGACTGCTACCGCCCGAGGCAGCCCGACCCCAAGCGAGATGGGAGGACTGTGCGCGCGCGCTGGGAGGACTGCTCCCGCCCGCGGCAGCCCGACTCCAAGGGCGCTGGGTTGGCTGCACGTGCGCACGGCAAGCTCGACGCGCAGAGCGCTCGGCGCCCACTGGGTGTACCGTGCGCGGGCGCTGGGAGGGCTGCCCCGCCCGCGGCAGCCCAACCCCAAGCGCGCTAGGAGGACTGCGCGCGCGCGCTGGGAGTACTGCTCCTGCCCGCGGCAGCCCGACGCCAAGCGCGCTAAGAGTGCTGCGCACGCGTGCTGGGCGCACTGCTCCTGCCCGCGGGAGCCCTACTCCAAGCGTGCTAGGCTGGCTGCGCACGCGCGCAGTAAGCCCGACACACAGAGCGCTCGGCGCCCGCTAGGTGGGCCCCGCGAGCGCGCTGGAAGGACTGCTCCCGCCTGCGGCAGCCCGATGTGCAATACGCTGGCCAACCTGCTCGCGCCTGCGACAGCCCGACTCCAAGCGCGCTGGGATGGTTGCGCGCGCGCTCTGGGAGCACTGCCCCCGCCCGCGGCAGCTCAACCCCTAGTGCGCTGGGAGGACTGCGCGCGCGCGCTGCTGCCCTCAGCCCGCGCTGCGCGCTCTACCCTCTTGTATTGCGGTATTACATTGCTAAGTGAAGCTGAAGAGCTTTATATCATATCTGGCGGTATGGCACTGCTACAATCATAAGCAATTACGGAGAGCGTTGGAATCTAGACAAGTGGAAAAATTTCAAATTATTTGGTTTCGTGACATCAGAATTAATGACAGGTTCATAAGGCGTGATAGTCATGTTGTCTTTGAATGTCCATAGGTAACCCTTAGAGTCTAGTATAAACTAATATCTTTTTTTAAGCTAGTATAAACTAATATCTTCGTAAGCTTGAGTTCCTACAAAAGAATCAATCCGTTCTTCATTTGAATATAAACTTCAACAAATTGAAAAATAGTTGGAAATTATCATTTCCAAATTAAAACGTTGAGAATTATAAAAAAAAAAAATGAATACCTGTACGATTAGGATTTCAGAAATTAGATTGCTGTTAAGACCAAAGAACCCATACGATCAGTATAAATATGAACAACTTTATTTCTTATCCTCAATGTAAAAAATGGAAAATAAAAGCCTTAGATCTCTGTTATAGGTACTATGAGGGATTTCTTTGGACTATCAGGTATGGATTTGGAAGAATTTATTATCCTAGCATGATGAAAAACAATATATATATATATATATATATATATATATATATATATATATATATATATATATATATATATGACGTCCAGCTCTTCTGTGTTTGCATGGAAATTTGAGAAATCGAGAAGCTTTGTTGATATCAAAAAAGAAAAAAAAAATTGTTTTTAAAACTATAATTCAAATTGTTAAACAGATCAAACTAACTCACAATCTCTAAGGTTTGATTTGTTTCTCTCTCATATTAATTTATTTGTGATTTTTAAAAAGTCATCTTTTCTTCACCCTCCCTAATCTCGTAACTATTGGACTACCAACTCTAAAATACAAACAAAAAAAAAATTTTTTTGGTCTTCAAAACAAGTCAAAACTCATATAAAAAAAATAAGATTCAAAAAAGATAAAAATCAAATTCTTAACTTTTTTTGAGATAATACTAATAAATCAGCTGATTTAAACATCCAGTTCAAAAAAGTTAGAAAAAAAAAATTAGGTTAACAAAGTAGGGAATAACCTAAACTAAGAAACTAGCATCCTAAGCAAGCTGACATCAACACAATCATCCTCAATATCGGCAGAATAACTGGAGGTTAATGGTCAACAAAATCATTTCCTTCTTGGTTTTGCTGAGCTTGGTAATGCGTGCTTGTAATCAGAGTGGAGGCTTTAAGATGGTGGGACGTCATCAGAGCCCAAAAGGTCGGGACCGACGGACTATTGTCTGGCCCGCCCATTACAAGCAGAGAGCTGAGCCGTGTGACCCGAATGAAGATTGTAACTCGGTGGAGGCACAGCGTGAGGCTTGTTTCACCGAAAAAGAAATTCCTACACCTTCAACATGAGCTTAAACGAAAATTGGACTTGCAAACCATTTTAGACATTCAATGTGTCAAAATGGATCATTGAATCGGTTTTAAATTGAATCACTTCGGGTTCGATTCAATTTTAAATCAGCACATGAGTTAATCACGTTATCAAAAATAATAACGTAATATTTATTATTAAAAATTTTGAAAATTTAAAAAAATTTCAAAAATTTTGTTAAAAATTCTTTAAAATAAAAAAAAAATTATATGATCAAAAAATAATTAAAAAAATTTCTTTTAAAACATTCTAAAAATTTAAAATAAAATTTAAAACTGTATAAAAAATTTAAAAATATTTTTTTAAAAATTATAGTTAAAATTTATATTGAAAATTGTAAAATATGTACTTTTTATAATATAAAATATACTAAATTTTTTTATTTTATTTTTTTGCGTCCTTAAAGAAAAAAAAAATCGAGTCAGCCGGATCAGATTAAGGTTGAATTCAAGTTTGACCAAAGATTTTCGAGTCATTTTAAGTTCCGGTCATTTTGAGCTAGGTCATTTTTTGTGGCGAATTCGGATCGTATTTTTCCGAGCAGGTCAGGTCAGATTTTAACACCTCTAATTCCAAGCCTAAAATTTATATACTTGACCCCGAAAACATTTCTACCACACAAGTAAAGCTATATTTGTATGACCAAAAAAAAAAGTAAAACCGGATGCGTACACATACATTACTATTGTGTCGTATCTTAATATTTTTCATAGTGTACTGCAATATCCATGTTCTGATGTGCCCTCGTCACCGTATCCATGCTCCCATAGCCTTCTGCAGATCCAACCTAAGTGAACACAGCCTACACCTAAAACAACAGTGATGATACCCCAGCACTTGCTCTCCACAGCAAAACAACTTTTCCACCGTCTACAAGCAAAGCAGTAATTCTTCGCACGTATCAATGCTGTTCCAAAGAATAATGTGCCTCAATTGCCACATATATGCAATTTAGTCTGAAACCAGTTACTAACGCTGTTGTGAAATTTATAATCGGAAGACAGCTATATATGTGTATGAAGGCAATCATTTGTGAGGAGGTCCCTGCAGTCTGCAGATGCATACATGTTGGCACAGATGAAAAGGCACGTACAAAAATACCAGAAAAGATGCAATATCGGATTGATGGCATGAAACAACTACGAATCAATCTCGATATTATACCCCAATAAATTGGTAAGACAATTTTCTCTATATATACAACAAGTCTCCGAACTGCACCTGGAGTGAACAGTCCAGATGGGCATGGTTGAAATGGTAGCAGTCACATAGGACTCTGACTTGGCGGGTTAGAAATGTGAGAACAATTTCTTCACTTCCATTTCTTCAAAAGGATCATGACACACAACTCGGCAACCCGACATCCCCACAAAAAATTGTCCCACTCAACAGCTCCCCTTACCATTAAAGAAATGTAGGCAAGAACAAGCTGGAATCTTCATGTCATCACCAACACGAATGTCAAATTACGCGTTGAGGCGGCTGTCGCTCCAGACCAAATCAAGAATAACGTAAAAACTTTAAATTAGCCATCATCATCCACAGCACCTATGTAGGTGAGGTCTGCCCGTCTCACCCTTATGGCCCCTTTAAGCCAGCTGGAGGCTCGAAGATTGACATGATCACCACTGCCAATCATAGTCGTGTTGCTTGAAGAAGGATCTGCTCCTGCACTATCTTCCAACAGTGTCCATGGGTCAATTTCCATATCACTGTCTTGTTGCAAAGGCAATGACTTGGACTTCCCCGGAATGTTAGTTGCAGCTTGTGCCAAAGGAACAGCATTTCTCTGAGGGTTTCCAGTGTACAAACCAGAAATTGAAATGCTGCGTTGAAGTTTAGAAACAGCAGCAATCGAGACAGAAGGTGGAGGGCAAGAGACAGAGCACCGGACAGAAGGAAGAAGGGCAGGCATTGCAGTTTGGATACGCCATCGAATTGCGCCAGGTAGTTTCATCCGATCCAAGTCATTCTGAAATCATAGCAATTACACATAGAACGGCATTTCAAATATTTTTAATTTATTGCACAAGACAAAGGGTTTGCTCCATTGTAAACTATAGATCACAGACTTAGGACAAGAAAATAGGCCCACCAAAGAAACAAGAGGAATCTATTTACATTTGACCCACCCAAGAGACCACAATGCACGTCTCTTCTACTGGAGACACCTTTCAAAGGGGTCATCTATGCTAAAACAGGTATAGAAAGCAGTATGCTATAGCTGACATTGACTGGTAGAACTGCTAATCTAGTAATCTAATATGAAGGATTTTTCAAATACTTTATTGATCTTATAAAAGAAAAGGAAAAAAAAAACGAATGAAGAAAATTCAGCTCAAATAAAGATGCTAATCAAAATATAAATAGAAAAAAAAAATCATATGCAAAACTCTAAACAAAAGGCAAATGGGAAGAAAAATAAAAACAAAGATTTTATTACACACGCTACATCCACAAGTGTCTAGCTCAACCCAGGTATCCAGGAGATACATGCACACCCTTTAGGCAAAATAAGATTGTGTTAAAAACAATAGAAAAATTAACAGATGCCTAATTA
Source organism: Carallia pectinifolia (assembly GCA_037832335.1). Taxonomy (NCBI): domain Eukaryota; kingdom Viridiplantae; phylum Streptophyta; class Magnoliopsida; order Malpighiales; family Rhizophoraceae; genus Carallia; species Carallia pectinifolia. The sequence goes on from CM075449.1 coordinate 14,191,155, forward strand.
ACCAATGACCATCATGACCAAATTTTATTTTTAAGGTTTTAAATGCAATTGTTAACACTTCACAGCTAAGGAATGCTTATACCGTAAAATTTTGTTAAAGGCATCCTAATTAAGCTCTTCCATTTTCTGTTACATATTTTGGCACATGAATGCCTATTCTCCTTGGCCTACAAAAAGGTTCCTTAATCTCTCTATGCACAACGATGAACAATATTAATTTTCACTGGCACAATCCACCATTTAACTTTTGCTCTTTGGAACAGGTCAGCCTGCACAAATTATTCTGTGGCGTAGACTATCATTTGCACAAAGATAAGCTAACAATCAATTGCCAATAAGCCATCAATATAAGTATTAGTCGGTTGAAGCAAACCATTGATGAAAATAATAATTTCAACAAACAAAAGATAGCCAATTTTAAAAGGGTATGCTGCATGAAAACATACCAGTAAGCTCTCCACTACTTCACGATCAAATCCAGTCAAGTCCTTGGAGGATTCAATTGTTGACTTCAAAACAGATCTGGACTTCATCCAGCTTGGCTGGCTACGGCATAGCAATCCATGCAGGACAAGCAGTAGTTGGTCAAACAGACATTCACCAGACAAATCGGCAGAAGCAACTACCAATGGCGACTCAACTTCTCTTTTGGATTCACAATTTCGTACAGGAAAGAAGGATAGCTCTGCATCCTCATGTACAACCTGATTACCAAGAAGACGAAGTATCACAGAGGCAAGCATGTACCTCATGTTCCGCCCAGATGGCTCCCTGGTAAGTAAAGCAGGTGAAAACATGAGATGAGGTCAACTATCTGCTGTAGTAATTAATTATCAAGATTTTTCTGATGACACATAATCATAGATGAACGCATTCTTAATGAAATCAAATAAGAGTTGATGGGACATGGGTATGCGCATGTGTGTGCATGTGCATGTGTGAGAGAGAGAGATTACTCTCCATGTCTCCTTCCTGCCCCTATGATTATAAACATAAAGAAACAGAATCATCTCATCTTAATTTCGTATGTAGCAATATGACCTCTTGATCAACAAGCTCAACCTTTTTGTATTAAATTTTCTATCACTGCATTTATGACCAATAAAGAGAGACATACACAAGCTAGAACAGACATCAAATTTTATGAGGAAAAATGAACCTATATACTGATGTTCTTCCTAAGATAGAAACTTGCACTGCCAACCATACAATCTAATTGAAGTTACTTTCATTGAACAACAGCGCCACAATGAACCAGCACCATTCTTTATGTAACAAATTGAGAATAATTGCCAATAATTTCAACTAAGAAAGTTAATTATGGCTTAACATTGGAATAACAACAATAGCCAAATAAAGAGCAACTACAAATAAAGGGAATCCCAGTGCACGAGGCTCCCCTGTTGTAGGATTTCAGATAAATACAGCCTTGCCCCTGTTTTTACACAGAGGCTATTTCAATGACTCGAACTTGTGACTTCCATGTCACAATGGAGTAACCTTACCATTACGCCAAAGCTCGCCCTTAATAAGGAGAAATTATGAAAAAGAGAATATTTTTACAATTACCCATCCATGCATATAATAGGAAGTAATCTTAGCAACAATTGCAACCGCAATGACATAGACGCTCGCAAAGAAGCAGGAGAAGGCGGTGCAGTATCTGCAGTTGTAATTCGTCTAGCCATTCCAGGACTGCCACCTCTTATACCTTTACGATTATTACCCTTGTTTGCAGGACCTTCGATTCCAGAAGAAGTTGTTCCTGCCTGCTTACTGGCACCACGAGTAACTGCAGTTACCTGTTGCTCAATGTTATTCAACTGTTTTATCAACTCACTTGCAAATGTATTTCGAGAATCATCAGAACCTTGATCTATGCAGGGAACAACTAATTCAATGAGGGCTTTCTCAGTCACATGCTGCTGACTGCCACTGAAGCTATCAGACTCAAGCATCTGCAAGGACCCATTTACTGGTCTCTTTATGTCGGCGCCCTCTTCAACAAACTCACCTTCTTCAGCAGAGGTACCCTCAAATTTATTTTCCTCTTTGGCAGTTAAAGAATTGAAACCCATATTAGACCAGCCCCAAGGCTTCCTGAACTGAGCCTTGATTGGAAGACCTTTACTCTCTGCAATATTAATAAGCCGCTGTCTAACAGTTTTCCGCCCAAAAAGAACATCATGACCGGCTAAAAACCATTTAGCATGCAACAACATTGAATCTTCCAATGACCTCCCAAAAAGATGGATCAGCTCTGAGAAAAGAGGTGCAGCATCAGGTCTGACCAATAACCTTGTGAGGATAATCTCAATGAAATTGTTCTCATTTTCAGAAGCAGCTCCATTGTGAGGAGATGATGAGGACGAGCGAACAGCATCGGCTAGGGATATGTCGTGGGTCCCAAGTTTTTCAATAAGGGCTTGTTCATTCAAAAGCAGTCTGAGTTCCACCCACTGCCAATGGAATTTCGCAGGCTGCAAAGAATCTAACACATTCACAAGTTTATCCAAAAGCTTTGTTTCACGCTCAGTTTGTTGAAGCTTAGATCCATGTCCGAAAGCCCGACTGCCATCCTGTGTGAGCATAGAATGTGGCATTTTACAATCAATAATAGCATTTAAAAACAATCTTCCACGGAGAGGAACAAAGGCCGTGGATTTAAACTTATTATCTACACCATTAAACTCTAACATGGAAGCAAAGTCAGCATCACTGGCATCAGCGGCCACAAGATCATAAAAGCCTTGACTATCTCTCAAACAAACATCCCGAAAAGGCAGGTGTTTTATGGCATCACCTATGGCCATAGCCAAAGATTGATATAATTGATGGATATCTTCACGGTTTGAGAGGCTGCCATTAACAATGAATGGTCTCCACATAAGAAATGTGAATATAGAATAGGCTGGTGGAAGGACCAAGCTTTGAGGGAGCATTCGTTGCATCCTTGAAAGAGCAACAATGGAGGTTTCACCCAAGAGTTCAACAACTAAACCATTGCATAAAGTTCTGCAGTTCCCAACAAGCAGCCTAAACCAATGCACGCAAATTTCAATTGAATTATCCACCTTAAAAGCTCCAGACAAGCGAGCATTGCCATTAGCATTGGATTTTATGTTCCTTACAAACTGAATAGCATCTAGCCCTTCCTTTAATCTTAAGACTGATACAATTCTCTCCAGGCTAGTAACCCCATAAATAATGGCCCCAATTACAAGTGCAGATATCGCAGTTTTTACTCCCCTTCCAAGCAATCCTTTTGCAGAGTTACTCAAAATTTCATTGGAGATGCTCATATTAGCATTGTGTGCTTCAGAAGAAAACTGGAACTGATTTCGAGAAGCCTTCCCAGGAGCAAAAGCTGTAGCAAGGGCCGTGGAGGCTTCTGTTGCAAGAGCTATCTCAAAAACACGGCTCTGATACTCTCCAAGAGCCTCCTTAAGAAGAGCCTCCTTCAGTAGACTCTGACGTTCTCCAAAAGCCTCCTTGAGAAGAGCCTCCTTGAGTCGACTCTGACGCTCTCCAAGAGCCTCCTTGAGAAGAGCCTCCTTGAGTAGACACAAACAATTAATATAAATACGTAAAATGGGCCTGGCAAAGTTTAACGAAGCCGGAGCAGATGAAGTATTTGTGTG
>CM075449.1:14925795-15061637 GCA_037832335.1 Carallia pectinifolia
GGTACGAGTTTCTAACGATCCGTTCATTGGCCGTTTTCAAGCCTTCTTCGGTGGCCAATGCTTTCACCGATTTTCCCACCACCTTACTGGTGGACATGCCCAGCCCATGTCCACGCGAATTCTACGAGAGCCGGTCCGAGGTGCCAACAATCTGTTCCTTGGTCGGTTTCATGCCCCGGCCGATTTTCCCATCGCCTGGCTTGCTGACATGGCCAGCACTCGCGCATTCGACCAGTTGGTGCAAGTTGCCAACAATCCGTTCATTGGCCGTTTTCAAGCCTTCTTCGGTGGCCAATGCCTTAGCCGATTTTCCCACCACCTAGATGGTGGACATGGCCAGCCCATGTCCACGTGCATTCTACGAGAGCCGGTCCGAGGTGCCAACAATCTGTTCCTTGGTCGGTTTCATGCCCCGGCCGATTTCCCTTCGCCTGGCTTGCTGACATGGCCAGCACTCGCCCATTCGACGAGTTGGTGCGAGTTACCAACAATCCGTTCTTTGGGCATTTTCAAGCCTTCTTCGGTGGCCAATGCCTTAGCCGATTTTCCCACCACCTTGCTGGTGGACATGCCCAGCCCATGTCCACGCGCATTCTACGAGAACCGGTCCGAGGTGCCAACAATCCGTTCTATGGTCGGTTTCATGCCCCGGCCGATTTTCCCGTCGCCTGGCTTGCTGACATGGCCAGCACTCGCCCATACGACGAGTTGGTGCGAGTTGCCAACAATCTGTTCATTGGCCGTTTTCAATCCTTCTTCGGTGGCCAATGCCTTAGCCGATTTTCCCACCACCTTGTTGGTGGACATGCCCAGCCCATGTCCACGCGCATTCTACGAGAGCCGGTCCGAGGTGCCAACAATCCGTTCCTTGGTCGGTTTCATGCCCCGGCCGAGTTTCCCATCGCATGGCTTACTGACATGGCCAGCACTCGCCCATTCGACGAGTTGGTTCGAGTTGCCAACAATCCGTTCATTGGCCGTTTTCAATCCTTCTTCGGTGGCCAATGCCTTAGCCGATTTTCCCACCACCTTGCTGGTGGACATGCCCAGCCCATGTCCACGCGCATTCTACGAGTGCCGGTCCGAGGTGCCAACAATCCTTTCCTTGGTCGGTTTCATGCCCCGGCCGAGTTTCCCATCGCCTGGCTTGCTGACATGGCCAGCACTCGCCCATTCGACGAGTTGATGCGAGTTGCCAACGATCCGTTCATTGGCCGTTTTCAAGCCTTCTTCGGTGGCCAATGCTTTCACCGATTTTCCAACCACCTAGCTGGTGGACATGCCCAGCCCATGTCCACGCGCATTCTACCATAGCCGGTCCGAGGTGCCAACAATCTGTTCCTTGGTCGGTTTCATGCCCCGACCGATTTCCCTTCGCCTGGCTTGCTGACATGGCCAGCACTCGCCCATTCGACGAGTTGGTGCGAGTTACCAACAATCCGTTCTTTGGGCATTTTCAAGCCTTCTTCGGTGGCCAATGCCTTAGCCGATTTTCCCACCACCTTGCTGGTGGATATGCCCAGCCCATGTCCACGTGCATTCTACGAGAGCCGGTCCGAGGTGCCAACAATCCGTTCCTTGGTCGGTTTCATGCCCCAGCCGATTTTCCCGTCGCCTGGCTTGCTGACATGGCCAGCACTCGCCCATTCGACGAGTTGGTGCGAGTTGCCAACAATCCGTTCATTGGCCGTTTTCAAGCCTTCTTCGGTGGCCAATGCCTTAGCCGATTTTCCCACCACCTAGCTGGTGGACATGCCCAGCCCATGTCCACGCGCATTCTATGAGAGCCGGTCCGAGGTGGCAACAATCTGTTCCTTTGTCGGTTTCATGCCCCCGCCGATTTTCCCTTCGCCTGGCCTGCTGACATGGCCAGCACTCGCCCATTCGACGAGTTGGTGCGAGTTGGAAACATTCCGTTGATTGGCCGTTTCCAAGCCTTCTTTCGTGGCCAATGCCTTAGCCGATTTTCCCACCACCATGCTGGTGGACACGCCCAGCCCATGTCCACGCGCATTCTACGAGAGCCGGTCCGAGGTGCCAACAATCCGTTCCTTGGTCGGTTTCATGCCCCGGCCGAGTTTCCCATCGCCTGGCTTGCTGACATGGCCAGCACTCGCCCATTCGACGAGTTGGTGCGAGTTGCCAACGATCCGTTCATTGGCCGTTTTCAAGCCTTCTTCGGTGGCCAATGCTTTCACCGATTTTCCCACCACCTTACTGGTGGACATGCCCAGCCCATGTCCACGCGCATTCTACGAGAGCCGGTCCGAGGTGCCAACAATCCGTTCCTTGGTCGGTTTCATGCCCCGGCCGAGTTTCCCATCGCCTGGCTTGCTGACATGGCCAGCACTCGCCCATTCGACGAGTTGGTGCGAGTTGCCAACAATCCGTTCATTGGCCGTTTTCAACCCTTCTTCAGTGGCCAATGCTTTCGCCGATTTTCCCACCACCTTGCTGGTGGACATGCCCATCCCATGTCCACGCGTATTCTACGAGAGCCGGTCCGAGGTGCCAACAATCTGTTCCTTGGCCGGTTTCATGCCCCGGCCGATTTTCCCGTCACCTGGCTTGCTGACATGGCCAGCACTCGCCCATTCGACGAGTTGGTGCGAGTTGCCAACAATCCGTTCATTGGCCGTTTTCAATCCCTCTTCGGTGGCCAATGGCTTAGCCGATTTTCCCACCACCTTGCTGGTGGACATGCCCAGGCCATGTCCACGCGCATTCTACGAGAGCCGGTCCGAGGTGCCAACAATCCGTTCCTTGGTCGGTTTCATGCCCCAGCCGATTTTCCCGTCGCCTGGCTTGTTGACATGGCCAGCACTCGCCAATTCGACGAGTTTGTGCGAGTTGCCAACAATCTGTTCATTGGCCGTTTTCAAGCCTTCTTCGGTGGCCAATGCCTTAGCCGATTTTCCCACCACCTTGCTGGTGGACATGCCCAACCCATGTCCACGCGCATTCTACGAGAGTCGATCCAAGGTGCCAACAATCCGTTCCTTGGTCGGTTTCATGCCCCAGCCGAGTTTCCCATCGCCTGGCTTGCTGACATGGCCAGCACTCGCCCATTCGACGAGTTGGTGCGAGTTGCCAACAATCCGTTCATTGGCCGTTTTCAAGCCTTCTTTGGTGGCCAATGCCTTAGCCGATTTTCCCACCACCTAGCTGGTGGACATGCCCAGCCCATGTCCACGCGCATTCTATGAGAGCCGGTCCGAGGTGCCAACAATCTGTTCCTTGGTCGGTTTCATGCCCCGGCCGATTTTCCCTTCGCCTGGCTTGCTGCGATGGCCAGCACTCGCCCATTCGACGAGTTGGTGCGAGTTGCCAACAATCCGTTCATTGGCCGTTTTCAACCCTTCTTCGGTGGCCAATGCTTTCGAAGATTTTCCCACCACCTTGCTGGTGGACATGCCCATCCCATGTCCACGCGCATTCTACGAGAGCCGGTCCGAGGTGCCAACAATCAGTTCCTTGGCCGGTTTCATTCCCCGGCCGATTTTCCCGTCGCCTGGCTTGCTGACATGGCTAGCACTCGCCCATTCGACGAGTTGGTGCGAGTTGCCAACAATCTGTTCATTGGCCGTTTCCAAGCCTTCTTTGGTGGCCAATGCCTTAGCCGATTTTCCCACCACCATGCTGGTGGACACGCCCAGCCCATGTCTACGCGCATTCTACGAGAGCCAGTCCGAGGTGCCAACAATCCGTTCCTTGGTCGGTTTCACGCCCCGGCCGATTTTCCCGCCGCTTGGCTTGCTGACATGGCCAGCACTCGTCCATTCGACGAGTTGGGCGAGTTGCCAACAATCCGTTCATTGGCCGTTTTCAAGCCTTCTTCGGTGGCCAATGCCTTAGCCGATTTTCCCACCGCCTTGCTGGTGGACATGCCCAGCCCATGTCCAGGCGCATTCTACGAGAGCCGGTCCGAGGTGCCAACAATCCGTTCCTTGGTCGGTTTCATGCTCCGGTCGATTTTCCCGTAGCCTGGCTTGCTGACATGGCCGGCACTCGCCCATTCGACGAGTTGGTGCGAGTTGCCAACAATCAGTTCATTGGCCGTTTTCAAGCCTTCTTCGGTGGCCAATGCCTGAGCCGATTTTCCCACCACCTTGCTGGTGGACATGTCCAGCCCATGTCCACGCTCATTCTACGAGAGCCGATCCGAGGTGCCAACAATCCGTTCCTTGGTCGGTTTCATGCCCCGGCCGATTTTCCCTTCGCCTGGCTTGCTGACATGGCCAGCACTCGCCCATTCGACGAGTTGGTGCGAGTTGCCAACAATCCGTTCATTGGCCGTTTCCAAGCCTTCTTTGGTGGCCAATGCCTTAGCCGATTTTCCCACCACCATGCTGGTGGACACGCCCAGCCCATGTCCACGCACATTCTACGAGAGCCAGTCCGAGGTGCCAACAATCCGTTCCTTGGTCGGTTTCATGCCCCGGCCGATTTTCCCGTCGCTTGGATTGCTGACATGGCCAGCACTCGCCCATTCGACGAGTTGGTGCGAGTTGCCAACAATCCGTTCATTGGACGTTTTTATGCCTTCTTCGGTGGCCAATGCCTGAGCCGATTTTCCCACCACCTTGCTGGTGGACATGCCCAGCCCATGTCCACGCGCATTCTTCGAGAGCCGGTCCGAGGTGCCAACAATCCGTTCCTTGGTCGGTTTCATGCCCAGGCCGATTTTCCCGTCGCCCGGCTTGCTGACATGGCCAGCACTCGCCCATTCGACGAGTTGGTGCGAGTTTCCAACAATCCGTTCATTCGCCGTTTTCAAGCCTTCTTCGGTGGCCAATGCCTGAGCCGATTTTCCCACCACCTTGCTGGTGGACATGCCCAGCCCATGTCCACGCGCATTCTACGAGAGCCGGTCCGAGGTGCCAACAATCCATTCCTTGGTCGGATTCATGCCCTGGCCGATTTTCCCGTCGCCTGGCTTGCTGACATGGCCAGCACTCGCCCATTCGACGAGTTGGTGCGAGTTGCCAACAATCCGTTCATTGGCCGTTTCCAAGCCTTCTTTGGTGGCCAATGCCTTTGCCGATTTTCCCACCACCATGCTGGTGGACACGCCCAGCCCATGTCCACGCACATTCTACGAGAGCCAGTCCGAGGTGCCAACAATCCGTTCCTTGGTCGGTTTCATGCCCCGGCCGATTTTCCCGTCGCTTGGCTTGCTGACATGGCCAGCACTCGCCCATTCGACGAGTTGGTGCGAGTTGCCAACAATCCGTTCATTGGCCGTTTTCAAGCCTTCTTCGGTGGCCAATGCCTGAGCCGATTTTCCCACCACCTTGCTGGTGGACATGTCCAGCCCATGTCCACGCTCATTCTACGAGAGCCGATCCGAGGTGCCAACAATCCGTTCCTTGGTCGGTTTCATGCCCCGGCCGATTTTCCCGTCGCCTGGCTTGCTGACATGGCCAGCACTCGCCCATTCGACGAGTTGGTGCGAGTTGCCAACAATCCGTTCATTGGCCGTTTCCAAGCCTTCTTTGGTGGCCAAAGCCTTAGCCGATTTTCCCACCACCATGCTGGTGGACACGCCCAGCCCATGTCCACGCACATTCTACGAGAGCCAGTCCGAGGTGCCAACAATCCGTTCCTTGGTCGGTTTCATGCCCCGGCCGATTTTCCCGTCGCTTGGATTGCTGACATGGCCAGCACTCGCCCATTCGACGAGTTGCTGCGAGTTGCCAACAATCCGTTCATTGGCCGTTTTCATGCCTTCTTCGGTGGCCAATGCCTGAGCCGATTTTCCCACCACCTTGCTGGTGGACATGCCCAGCCCATGTCCACGCGCATTCTTCGAGAGCCGGTCCGAGGTGCCAACAATCTGTTCCTTGGTCGGTTTCATGCATAGGCCGATTTTCCCGTCGCCCGGCTTGCTGACATGGCCAGCACTCGCCCATTCGACGAGTTGGTGCGAGTTTCCAACAATCCGTTCATTCGCCGTTTTCAAGCCTTCTTCGGTGGCCAATGCCTGAGCCGATTTTCCCACCACCTTGCTGGTGGACATGCCCAGCCCATGTCCACGCGCATTCTACGAGAGCCGGTCCGAGGTGCCAACAATCCGTTCCTTGGTCGGTTTCATGCCCCGGCCGATTTTCCCGTGACCTGGCTTGCTGACATGGCCAGCACTCGCCCATTCGACGAGTTGGTGCGAGTTGCCAACAATCCGTTCATTGGCCGTTTTCAAGCCTTCTTCGGTGGCCAATGCCTTAGCCGATTTTCCCAACACCTTGCTGGTGGACATGCCCAGCCCATGTCCACGCGCATTCTACGAGAGCCGGTCCGAGGTGCCAACAATCCATTCCTTGGTCGGATTCATGCCCTGGCCGATTTTCCCGTCGCCTGGCTTACTGACATGGCCAGCACTCGCCCATTCGACGAGTTGGTGCGAGTTGCCAACAATCCGTTCATTGGCCGTTTCCAAGCCTTCTTTGGTGGCCAATGCCTTTGCCGATTTTCCCACCACCATGCTGGTGGACACGCCCAGCCCATGTCCACGCACATTCTACGAGAGCCAGTCCGAGGTGCCAACAATCCGTTCCTTGGTCGGTTTCATGCCCCGGCCGATTTTCCCGTCGCTTGGCTTGCTGACATGGCCAGCACTCGCCCATTCGACGAGTTGGTGCGAGTTGCCAACAATCCGTTCATTGGCCGTTTTCAAGCCTTCTTCGGTGGCCAATGCCTGAGCCGATTTTCCCACCACCTTGCTGGTGGACATGCCCAGCCCATGTCCACGCGCATCCTTCGAGAGCCGGTCCGAGGTGCCAACAATCCGTTCCTTGGTCGGTTTCATGCCCAGGCCGATTTTCCCGTCGCCCGGCTTGCTGACATGGCCAGCACTCGCCCATTCGACGAGTTGGTGCGAGTTTCCAACAATCCGTTCATTCGCCGTTTTCAAGCCTTCTTCGGTGGCCAATGCCTGAGCCGATTTTCCCACCACCTTGCTGGTGGACATGCCCAGCCCATGTCCACGCGCATTCTACGAGAGCCGGTCCGAGGTGCCAACAATCCGTTCCTTGGTCGGTTTCATGCCCCGGCCGATTTTCCCGTCGCCTGGCTTGCTGACATGGCCAGCACTCGCCCATTCGACGAGTTGGTGCGAGTTGCCAACAATCCGTTCATTGGCCGTTTTCAAGCCTTCTTCGGTGGCCAATGCCTTAGCCGATTTTCCCACCACCTTGCTGGTGGACATGCCCAGGCCATGTCCACGCGCATTCTACGAGAGCCGGTCCGAGGTGCCAACAATCCATTCCTTGGTCGGATTCATGCCCTGGCCGATTTTCCCGTCGCCTGGCTTGCTGACATGGCCAGCACTCGCCCATTCGACGAGTTGGTGCGAGTTGCCAACAATCCGTTCATTGGCCGTTTCCAAGCCTTCTTTGGTGGCCAATGCCTTAGCCGATTTTCCCACCACCATGCTGGTGGACACGCCCAGCCCATGTCCACGCACATTCTACGAGAGCCAGTCCGAGGTGCCAACAATCTGTTCCTTGGTCGGTTTCATGCCCCGGCCGATTTTCCCGTCGCTTGGCTTGCTGACATGGCCAGCACTCGCCCATTCGACGAGTTGCTGCGAGTTGCCAACAATCCGTTCATTGGCCGTTTTCAAGCCTTCTTCGATGGCCAATGCCTTAGCCGATTTTCCCACCACCTTGCTGGTGGACATGCCCAGCCCATGTCCACGCGCATCCTTCGAGAGCCGGTCCGAGGTGCCAACAATCCGTTCCTTGGTCGGTTTCATGCCCAGGCCGATTTTCCCGTCGCCCGGCTTGCTGACATGGCCAGCACTCGCCCATTCGACGAGTTGGTGCGAGTTTCCAACAATCCGTTCATTCGCCGTTTTCAAGCCTTCTTCGGTGGCCAATGCCTGAGCCGATTTTCCCGCCACCTTGCTGGTGGACATGCCCAGCCCATGTCCACGCGCATTCTACGAGAGCCGGTCCGAGGTGCCAACAATCCGTTCCTTGGTCGGTTTCATGCCCCGGCCGATGTTCCCGTCGCCTGGCTTGCTGACATGGCCAGCACTCGCCCATTCGACGAGTTGGTGCGAGTTGCCAACAATCCGTTCATTGGCCGTTTTCAAGCCTTCTTCGGTGCCCAATGCCTTAGCCGATTTTCCCACCACCTTGCTGGTGGACATGCCCAGCCCATGTCCACGCGCATTCTACGAGAGCCGGTCCGAGGTGCCAACAATCCATTCCTTGGTCGGATTCATGCCCTGGCCGATTTTCCCGTCGCCTGGCTTGCTGACATGGCCAGCACTCGCCCATTCGACGAGTTGGTGCGAGTGGCCAACAATCCGTTCATTGGCCGTTTCCAAGCCTTCTTTGGTGGCCAATGCCTTAGCCGATTTTCCCACCACCATGCTGGTGGACACGCCCAGCCCATGTCCACGCACATTCTACGAGAGCCAGTCCGAGGTGCCAACAATCCGTTCCTTGGTCGGTTTCATGCCCAGGCCGATTTTCCCGTCGCCCGGCTTGCTGACATGGCCAGCACTCGCCCATTCGACGAGTTGGTGCGAGTTGCCAACAATCCGTTCATTGGCCGTTTTCAAGCTTTCTTCGGTGGCCAATGCCTGAGCCGATTTTCCCACCACCTTGCTGGTGGACATGCCCAGCCCATGTCCACGCGCATCCTTCGAGAGCCGGTCCGAGGTGCCAACAATCCGTTCCTTGGTCGGTTTCATGCCCAGGCCGATTTTCCCGTCGCCCGGCTTGCTGACATGGCCAGCACTCGCCCATTCGACGAGTTGGTGCGAGTTGCCAACAATCCGTTCATTGGCCGTTTTCAAGCCTTCTTCGGTGGCCGATGCCTTAGCCGATTTTCCCACCACCTAGCTGGTGGACATGCGCCGCCCATGTCCACGCGCATTCTACGAGAGCCTGTCCGAGGTGCCAACAATCTGTTCCTTGGTCGGTTTCATGCCCCGGCCGATTTTTCCTTCGGCTAGCTTGCTGACATGGCCAGCACTCGCCCATTCGGCGAGTTGGTGCGAGTTGCCAACAATCTGTTCATTGGCCATTTTCAACCCTTCTTCGGTGGCCAATGCTTTCGCCGATTTTCCCACCACCTTGTTGGTCGACATGCCCATCCCATGTCCACACGCATTCTACGAGAGCCGGTCCGAGGTGCCAACAATCTGTTCCTTGGCTGGTTTCATGCCCCGGCCGATTTTCCCGTCGCCTGGCTTGCTGACATGGCCAGCACTCGCCCATTCGACGAGTTGGTGCGAGTTGCCAACAATCCGTTCGTTGGCCGTTTCCAAGCCTTCTTTGGTGGCCAATGCCTTAGCCGATTTTCCCACCACCATGCTGGTGGACACGCCCAGCCCATGTCCACGCACATTCTACGAGAGCCAGTCCGAGGTGCCAACAATCCGTTCCTTGGTCGGTTTCATGCCCCGGCCGATTTTCCCGTCGCTTGGCTTGCTGACATGGCCAGCACTCGCCCATTCGACGAGTTGGTGCGAGTTGCCAACAATCCGTTCATTGGCCGTTTTCAAGCCTTCTTCGGTGGCCAATGCCTGAGCCGATTTTCCCACCACCTTGCTGGTGGACATGCCCAGCCCATATCCACGCGCATTCTTCGAGAGCCGGTCCGAGGTGCCAACAATCCGTTCCTTGGTCGGTTTCATGCCCAGGCCGATTTTCCCGTCGCCCGGCTTGCCGACATGGCCAGCACTCGCCCATTCGACGAGTTGGTGCGAGTTTTCAACAATCCGTTCATTCGCCGTTTTCAAGCCTTCTTCGGTGGCCAATGCCTGAGCCGATTTTCCCACCACCTTGATGGTGGACATGCCCAGCCCATGTCCACGCGCATTCTACGAGAGCCGGTCCGAGGTGCCAACAATCCGTTCCTTGGTCGGTTTCATGCCCCGGCCGATTTTCCCGTCGCCTGGCTTGCTGACATGGCCAGCACTCGCCCATTCGACGAGTTGGTGCGAGTTGCCAACAATCCGTTCATTGGCCGTTTTCAAGCCTTCTTCGGTGGCCAATGACTTAGCCGATTTTCCCACCACCTTGCTGGTGGACATGCCCAGCCCATGTCCACGCGCATTCTACAAGAGCCGGTCCGAGGTGCCAACAATCCATTCCTTGGTCGGATTCATGCCCTGGCCGATTTTCCCGTCGCCTGGCTTGCTGACATGGCCAGCACTCGCCCATTCGACGAGTTGGTGTGAGTTGCCAACAATCCGTTCATTGGCCGTTTCCAAGCCTTCTTTGGTGGCCAATGCCTTAGCCGATTTTCCCACCACCATGCTGGTGGACACGCCCAGCCCATGTCCACGAACATTCTACGAGAGCCAGTCCGAGGTGCCAACAATCCGTTCCTTGGTCAGTTTCATGCCCCGGCCGATTTTCCCGTCGCTTGGCTTGCTGACATGGCCAGCACTCGCCCATTCGACGAGTTGGTGGGAGTTGCCAACAATCCCTTCATTGGCCGTTTTCAAGCCTTCTTCGGTGGCCAATGCCTGAGCCGATTTTCCCACCACCTTACTGGTGGACATGCCCAGCCCATGTCCACGCGCATTCTTCGAGAGCCGGTCCGAGGTGCCAACAATCCGTTCCTTGGTCGGTTTCATGCCCAGGCCGATTTTCCCGTCGCCCGGCTTGCTGACATGGCCAGCACTCGCCCATTCGACGAGTTGGTGCGAGTTTCCAACAATCCGTTCATTCGCCGTTTTCAAGCCTTCTTCTGTGGCCAATGCCTGAGCCGATTTTCCCACCACCTTGCTGGTGGACATGCCCAGCCCATGTCCACGCGCATTCTACGAGAGCCAGTCCGAGGTGCCAACAATCCGTTCCTTGGTCGGTTTCATGCCCCGGCCGATTTTCCCGTCGCCTGGCTTGCTGACATGGCCAGCACTCGCCCATTCGACGAGTTGGTGCGAGTTGCCAACAATCCGTTCATTGGCCGTTTTCAAGCCTTCTTCGGTGGCCAATGCCTTAGCCGATTTTCCCACCACCTTGCTGGTGGACATGCCCAGCCCATGTCGACGCGCATTCTACGAGAGCCGGTCCGAGGTGCCAACAATCCATTCCTTGGTCGGATTCATGCCCTGGCCGATTTTCCCGTCGCCTGGCTTGCTGACATGGCCAGCACTCGCCCATTCGACGAGTTGGTGCGAGTTGCCAACAATCCGTTCATTGGCCGTTTCCAAGCCTTCTTTGGTGGCCAATGCCTTAGCCGATTTTCCCACCACCATGCTGGTGGACACGCCCAGCCCATGTCCACGCACATTCTACGAGAGCCAGTCCGAGGTGCCAAAAATCCGTTCCTTGGTCGGTTTCATGTCCCGGCCGATTTTCCCGTCGCTTGGCTTGTTGACATGGCCAGCACTCGCCCATTCGACGAGTTGGTGCGAGTTGCCAACAATCCGTTCATTGGCCGTTTTCAAGCCTTATTCGGTGGCCAATGCCTGAGCCAATTTTCCCCCCACCTTGCTGGTGGACATGCCCAGCCCATGTCCACGCGCATTCTTTGAGAGCCGGTCCGAGGTGCCAACAATCCGTTCCTTGGTCGGTTTCATGCCCAGGCCGATTTTCCCGTCGCCCGGCTTGCTGACATGGCCAGCACTCGCCCATTCGACGAGTTGGTGCGAGTTTCCAACAATCCGTTCATTCGCCGTTTTCAAGCCTTCTTCGGTGGCCAATGCCTGAGCCGATTTTCCCACCACCTTGCTGGTGGACATGCCCAGCCCATGTCCAGGCGCATTCTACGAGAGCCGGTCCGAGGTGCCAACAATCCACTCCTTGGTCGGTTTCATGCCCCGGCCAATTTTCCCGTCGCCTGGCTTGCTGACATGGCCAGCACTCGCCCATTCGACGAGTTGGTGCGAGTTGCCAACAATCCGTTCATTGGCCGTTTTCAAGCCTTCTTCGGTGGCCAATGCCTTAGCCGATTTTCCCACCACCTTGCTGGTGGACATGCCCAGCCCATGTCCACGCGCATTCTACGAGAGCCGGTCCGAGGTGCCAACAATCCATTCCTTGGTCGGATTCATGCCCTGGCCGATTTTCCCGTCGCCTGGCTTGCTGACATGGCCAGCACTCGCCCATACGACGAGTTGGTGCGAGTTGCCAACAATCCGTTCTTTGGCCGTTTTCAAGCCTTCTTCGGTGGCCAATGCCTTAGCCGATTTTCCCACCACCTAGCTGGTGGACATGCGCCGCCCATGTCCACGCGCATTCTACGAGAGCCAGTCCGAGGTGCCAACAATCCGTTCCTTGGTCGGTTTCATGCCCCGGCCGATTTTCCCGTCGCTTGGCTTGCTAACATGGCGAGCACTCGCCCATTCGACGAGTTGGTGCGAGTTGCCAACAATCCGTTCATTGGCCATTTTCAAGCCTTCTTCGGTTGCCAATGCCTTAGCCGATTTTCCCACCACCTTGCTGGTGGACATGCCCAGCCCATGTCCACGCGCATTCTACGAGAGCCGGTCCGAGGTGCCAACAATCCATTCCTTGGTCGGATTCATGCCCTGGCCGATATTCCCGTCGCCTGGCTTACTGACATGGCCAGCACTCGCCCATACGACGAGTTGGTGCGAGTTGCCAACAATCCGTTCTTTGGCCGTTTTCAAGCCTTCTTCGGTGGCCAATGCCTTAGCCGATTTTCCCACCACCTAGCTGGTGGACATGCGCCGCCCATGTCCACGCGCATTCTACGAGAGCCGGTCCGAGGTGCCAACAATCTGTTCCTTGGTCGGTTTCATGCCCCGGCCGATTTTCCCTTCGCCTGGCTTGCTGACATGGCCAGCACTCGCCCATTCGACGAGTTGGTGCGAGTTGCCAACAATCTGTTCATTAGCCATTTTCAACCCTTCATAGGTAGCCAATGCTTTCGCCGATTTTCCCACCACCTTGCTGGTGGACATGCCCATCCCATGTCCAGGCGCATTCTACGAGAGCCGGTCCGAGGTGCCAACAATCCGTTCCATGGTCGGTTTCATGCCCCGGCCGATTGTCCCATCGCCTGGCTTGCTGACATGGCCAGCACTCGCACATTCGACGAGTTGGTGCGAGTTGCCAACGATCCGTTCATTGGCCGTTTTCAAGCCTTCTTCGGTGGCCAATGCTTTCACCGATTTTCCCACCACCTTACTGGTGGACATGCCCAGCCCATCTCAACGCGCATTCTACGAGAGCCGGTCCGAGGTGCCAACAATCCGTTCCTTGGTCGGTTTCATGCCCCGGCCTATTTTCCCGTCGCCTGGCTTCCTGACATGGCCAGCACTCGCCCATTCGACCAGTTGGTGCGAGTTGCCAACAATCCATTCATTGGCCGTTTTCAAGCCTTCTTCGGTGGCCAATGCCTGAGCCGATTTTCCCACCACCTTGCTGGTGGACATGCCCAGCCCATGTCCACGCGCATTCTACAAGAGCCGGTCCGAGGCGCCAACAATCCGTTCCTTGGTCAGTTTCATGCCCCGGCCGATTTTCCCGTCCCCTGGCTTGCTGACATGGCCAGCACTCGCCCATTCGACCAGTTGGTGCGAGTTGCCAACAATCCGTTCATTGGCCGTTTCCAAGCCTTCTTTGGTGGCCAATGCCTTAGCCGATTTTCCCACCACCATGTTGGTGGACACGCCCAGCCCATGTCCACGCACATTCTACGAGAGCCAGTCCGAGGTGCCAACAATCCGTTCCTTGGTCGGTTTCATGCCCCGGCCGATTTTCCCGTCGCTTGGCTTGCTAACATGGCGAGCACTCGCCCATTCGACGAGTTGGTGCGAGTTGCCAACAATCCGTTCATTGGCCATTTTCAAGCCTTCTTCGGTTGCCAATGCCTTAGCCGATTTTCCCACCACCTTGCTGGTGGACATGCCCAGCCCATGTCCACGCACATTCTACGAGAGCCGGTCCGAGGTGCCAACAATCCGTTCCTTGGTCGGTTTCATGCCCCTGCCGAGTTTCCCATCGCCTGGCTTGCTGACATGGCCAGCACTCACACATTCGACGAGTTGGTGCGAGTTGCCAACGATCCGTTCATTGGCCGTTTTCAAGCCTTCTTTGGTGGCCAATGCTTTCACCGATTTTCCCACCACCTTACTGGTGGACATGCCCAGCCCATGTCCACGAGCATTCTATGAGAGCCGGTCCGAGGTGCCAACAATCCGTTCCTTGGTCGGTTTCTTGCCCCGGCCGATTTTCCCATCGCCTGGCTTGCTGGCAAGGCGAGCACTCGCCCATTCGACTAGTTGGCGCGAGTTGCCAACAATCCGTTCATTGGCCGTTTTCAAGCCTTCTTCGGTGGCCAATGCCTTAGCCGATTTTCCCACCACCTAGCTGGTGGACATGCCCAGCCCATGTCCACGCGCATTCTACGAGAGCCGGTCCGAGGTGCCAACAATCTGTTCCTTGGTCGGTTTCATGCCCCGGCCGATTTCCCTTCGCCTGGCTTGCTGACATGGCCAGTACTCGCCCATTCGACGTGTTGGTACGAGTTGCCAACAATCCTTTCATTGGCCGTTTTCAAGCCTTCTTCGGTGGCAATGCTTTCGCCGAGGTGCCAACAATCTGTTCCTTGATCGGTGTCATGCCCCGGCCGATTTTCTCGTCGCCTGGCTTGCTGACATGGCCAGCACTCGCCCATTCGACGAGTTGGTGCGAGTTGCCAACAATCCGTTCATTGGCCGTTTTCAAGCCTTCTTCGGTGGCCAATGCCTTAGCCGAATTTCCCACCACCATGCTGGTGGACACGCCCAGCCCATGTCCACGCGCATTCTACGAGAGCCGGTCCGAGGTGCCAACAATTCGTTCCTTGGCCGGTTTCGTGCCCCGGCCAATTTTCCCGTCGCCTGGCTTGTTGACATGACTAGCACTCGCACATTCGACGAGTTGGTACGAGTTGCCAACAATCCGTTCATTGGCCGTTTTAAATCCTTCTTCGTTGGCCAATGCCTTAGTCGATTTTCCCACCACCTTGCTGGTGGACATGCCCAGCCCATGTCCACGCGCATACTACGAGAGCCGGTCCGAGGTGCCAACAATCGGTTCCTTGGTCGGTTTCATGCCCCGGCCGATTTTCCCGTCGCTTGGCTTGCTGACATGGCCAGCACTCGCCCAGTCGATGAGTTGGTGCGAGTTGCCAACAATCCGTTGATTGGCCGTTTTCAAGCCTTCTTCGGTGGCCAATGCTTTCGCCGATTTTCCCATCACCTTGCTGGTGGACATGCCTATCCCATGTCCACGCGCATTCTACGAGAGCCGGTCTGAGGTGCCAACAATCTGTTCCTTGATCGGTTTCATGCCCCGGCCGATTTTCCCGTCGCCTGGCTTGATGACATGGCCAGCACTCGCCCATTCGACGAGTTGGTGCGAGTTGCCAACAATCCGTTCATTGGCCGTTTTCAAGCCTTCTTTGGTGGCCAATGCCTTAGCAGATTTTCCCACCACCATGTTGGTGGACATGCCCAGCCCATGTCCACGCGCATTCCACGAGTGCCGGTCCGAGGTGCCAACAATCAGTTCCTTGGTCGGTTTCGTGCCCCTGCCGATTTTCCCGTCGCTTGGCTTGCTGACATGGCCAGCACTCGCCCATTCGACGTGTTGGTGCGAGTTGCCAATAATCCGTTCATTGGCCGTTTTCAAGCCTTCTTCGGTGGCCAATGCCTTAGCCGATTTTCACACCACCTTGCTGGTGGACAAGCCCAGCCCATGCCCACGCGCATTTTACGAGAGTCGGTCCGAGGTGCCAATAATCCGTTCCTTGGTCGGTTTCATGCCCCGGCCGATTTTCCCGTCGCCAGGCTTGCTGACGTGGCCAGCAGTCGCCCATTCAACGAGTTGGTGCGAGTTGCCAACAATCCGTTCATTGGCCGTTTTCAAGCCTTCTTCGCTGGCCAATGCCTTAGCTGATTTTCCCACCACCTTGCTGGTGGACATGCCCAGCCCATGTCCACGCGCATTCTACGAGAGCCGGTCTGAGGTGCCAACAATCTGTTCCTTGGTTGGTTTAATGCCCCGGCCGATTTTCCCTTTGCTTGGCTTGCTGACATGGCCAGCACTCGCCCATTCGACGAGTTGGTGCGAGTTGCCAACAATCCGTTCATTGGCCGTTTTCAAGCCTTCTTCGGTGGCTAATGCTTTCGCCGATTTTCGCACCACCTTGCTGGTGGACATGCCCATCCCATGTCCACACGCATTCTATGAGAGCCGGTCTGAGGTGCCAACAATCTGTTCCATGGTCGGTTTTATGCCCCGGCCGATTTTTCCGTCGCCTGGCTTGCTGACATGGCCAGCACTCGCCCATTCGACGAGTTGGTGCGAGTTGCCAACAATCCGTTCATTGGCCGTTTTCAAGCCTTCTTCGGTGGCCAATGCCTAAGCCGATTTTCACAAGACCTTGCTGGTGGACATGCCCAGCCCATGTCCAAGCACATTCTATGAGAGCCGGTCCGAGGTGCCAACAATATGTTCCTTGGTCGGTTTCATGCCCCGGCCGATTTTCCCTTCGCTTGGCTTGCTGACATGGATAGCACTCGCCCATTCGACGAGTTGGTGCGAGTTGCCAACAATTCGTTCATCGGCTGTTTTCAAGCCTTCTTCGGTGGCTAATGCTTTTGCCGATTTTCACACCACCTTGCTGGTGGACATGCCCATCCCATGTCCACGCGCATTCTACGAGAACCGGTCCGAGGTGCCAACAATCTGTTCCATGGTCGGTTTCATGCCCCGGCCGATTTTTCCATTGCCTGGCTTGCTGACATGGCCAGCACTCGCCCATTCGACGAGTTGGTGCGAGTTGCCAACAATCCGTTCATTGGCTGTTTTCAAGCCTTCTTCGGTGGCCAATGCCTTAGCCGATTTTCCCACCACCATGCTGGTGGACACGCCCAGCCCATGTCCACGCGCATTCTACGAGAGCCGGTCCGAGGTGCCAACAATCCGTTCCTTGGTCAGTTTCATGCCCCGGCCGATTTTCCCGTCGCTCGCCTTGCTGACATTGCCAGCACTCGCCCATTCGACGGGTTGGTGCTAATTGCCAACAATCCGTACATTGGCCGTTTTCAAGGCTTCTTCGGTGGCCAATGCCTTAGCCGATTTTCCTACCACCTTGCTGGTGGACATGCCCAGCCCATGTCCACGCGCATTCTACGAGAGCCGGTCCGAGGTGCCAACAATCCATTCCTTGGTCGGTTTCATGCCTCGACCGAGTTTCCCATCGCCTGGCTTGCTGACATGGCCAGCACTCGCCCATTCGACGAGTTGGTGCGGGTTGCCAACGATCCGTTCATTGGCCGTTTTCAAGCCTTCTTTGGTGGCCAATGCTTTCACCGATTTTCCCACCAACTTGCTGGTGGACATGCCCAGCCCATGTCCACACGCATTCTACGAGAGCCGGTCCGCGGTGCCAACAATCCGTCCTTGGTCGGTTTCATGCCCCGGCCGATTTTCCCGTCGCTTGGCTCGCTGACATGGCCAGCACTCGCCTATTCGACGAGTTGGTGCGAGTTGCCAACAATCCGTTCATTGGCTGTTTTCAAGCCTTCTTCGGTGGCCAATGCCTTCGCCCATTTTCCCACCACGTTGCTGGTGGACATGCCCAGCCCATGTCCACGCGCATTCCACAAGAGCCGGTCTGAGGTGCCAACAATCCGTTCCTTGGTCGGTTTCATGCCCCGGCCGATTTTCCCGTCGCCAGGCTTGCTGACATGGCCAGCACTCGTCCATTCGACGAGTTGGTGCTAGTTGCCAACAATCCGTACATTGGCCGTTTTCAAGGCTTCTTCGGTGGCCAATGCCTTAGCCGATTTTCCCACCACCATGCTGGTGGACACGCCCAGCCCATGTCCACGCGCATTCTACGAGAGCCGGTCCGAGGTGCCAACAATCCGTTCCTTGGTCGGTTTCATGCCCCGGCCGATTTTCCCGTCGCCAGGCTTGCTGACATGGCCAGCACTCGTCCATTCGACGAGTTGGTGCTAGTTGCCAACAATCCGTACATTGGCCGTTTTCAAGGCTTCTTCGGTGGCCAATGCCTTAGCCGATTTTCCCACCACCATGCTGGTGGACACGCCCAGCCCATGTCCACGCGCATTCTACGAGAGCCGGTCCGAGGTGCCAACAATCCGTTCCTTGGTCGGTTTCATGCCCCGGCCGATTTTCCCGTCGCTTGGCTCGCTGACATGGCCAGCACTCGCCTATTCGACGAGTTGGTGCGAGTTGCCAACAATCCGTTCATTGGCCGTTTTCAAGCCTTCTTCGGTGGCCAATGCCTTCGCCCATTTTCCCACCACGTTGCTGGTGGACATGCCCAACCCATGTCCACGCGCATTCCACGAGAGCCAGTCTGAGGTGCCAACAATCCGTTCCTTGGTCGGTTTCATGCCCCGGCCGATTTTCCCGTCGCCAGGCTTGCTGACATGGCCAGCAATCGCCCATTCGACGAGTTGGTGCTAGTTGCCAACAATCCGTACATTGGCCGTTTTCAAGGCTTCTTCGGTGGGCAATGCCTTAGCCGATTTTCCCACCACCTTGCTGGTGGACATGCCCAGCCCATGTCCAGGTGCAGTCTACGAGAGCCGGTCCGAGGTGCCAACAATCCGTTCCTTGGTCGGTTTCATGCCCCGGCCGATTTTCCCGTTGCCTGGTTTGCTGACATGGCCAGCACTCGCCCATTCGACGAGTTGGTACGAGTTGCCAACAATCCGTTCATTGGCCGTTTTCAATCCTTCTTCGGTGGCCAATGCCTTAGCCGATTTTCACACCACCTTGCTGGTGGACATGCCCAGCCCATGTCCACGCGCATTCTACGAGAGCCGGTCCGAGGTGCCAACAATCCGTTCCTTGGTCGGTTTCATGCCCCGGCCGAGTTTCCCATCACCTGGCTTGCTGACATGGCCAGCACTCGCCCATTCGACGACTTGGTGCGTGTTTCCAACAATCCGTTCATTGGCCGTTTTCAAGCCTTCTTCGGTGGCCAATGCCTTAGCCGATTTTCACACCACCTTGCTGGTGGACATGCCCAGCCCATGTCCAGGCGCATTCTACGAGAGCCGGTCCGAGGTGCCAACAATCTGTTCCTTGGTCAGTTTCATGCCCCGGCCGATTTTCCCTTCGCTTGGCTTGCTGACATGGCCAGCACTCGCCCATTCGACGAGTTGGTGCGAGTTGCCAACAATCCGTTCATTGGCCGTTTTCAAGGCTTCTTCGGTGGCCAATGCCTTAGCCGATTTTCCCACCACCTTGCTGGTGGACATGCCCAGCCCATGTCCAGGTGCAGTCTACGAGAGCCTGTCCGAGGTGCCAACAATCCGTTCCTTGGTCGGTTTCATGCCCCGGCCGATTTTTTCGTCGCCTGGCTTGTTGACATGGCCAGCAGTCGCCCATTCGACGAGCTGGTACGAGTTGCCAACAATCCGTTCATTGGCCGTTTTCAATACTTCTTCGATGGCCAATGCCTTAGTCGATTTTCCCACCGCCTTGCTGGTGGACATGCCCAGCCCATGTCCACGCGCATTCTACGAGAGCCGGTCCTAGGTGCCAACAATCCGTTCCTTGGTCGGTTTCATGCCGCGGCCGAGCTTCCCATCGCCTGGCTTGCTGACATGGCCAGCACTCGCCCATTCGACGAGTTGGTGCGGGTTGCCAACGATCCGTTCATTTGCCGTTTCAAGCCTTCTTTGGTGGCCAATGCTTTCGCCGATTTTCCCACCAACTTGCTGGTGGACATGCCCAGCCCATGTCCACGCGCATTCTATGAGAGCCGGTCCGAGGTGCCAACAATCCGTTCCTTGGTCGGTTTCATGCCCCGGCCGATTTTCCCGTCGCTCGGCTTGCTGACATGGCCAGCACTCGCCCATTCGACGACTTGGTGCGTGTTTCCAACAATCCGTTCATTGGCCGTTTTCAAGCCTTCTTCGGTGGCCAATGCCTTAGCCGATTTTCACACCACCTTGCTGGTGGACATGCCCAGCCCATGTCCAGGCGCTTTCTACGAGAGCCGGTCCGAGGTGCCAACAATCTGTTCCTTGGTCTGTTTCATGCCCCGGCCGATTTTCCCTTTGCTTGGCTTGCTGACATGGCCAGCACTCGCCCATTCGACGAGTTGGTGCGAGTTGCCAACAATCCGTTCATTGGCCGTTTTCAAGCCTTCTTCGGTGGCTAATGCTTTCGCCGATTTTCGCACCACCTTGCTGGTGGACATGCCCATCCCATGTCCACACGCATTCTATGAGAGCCGGTCTGAGGTGCCAACAATCTGTTCCATGGTCGGTTTTATGCCCCGGCCGATTTTTCCGTCGCCTGGCTTGCTGACATGGCCAGCACTCGCCCATTCGACGAGTTGGTGCGAGTTGCCAACAATCCGTTCATTGGCCGTTTTCAAGCCTTCTTCGGTGGCCAATGCCTAAGCCGATTTTCACAAGACCTTGCTGGTGGACATGCCCAGCCCATGTCCAAGCACATTCTATGAGAGCCGGTCCGAGGTGCCAACAATCTGTTCCTTGGTCGGTTTCATGCCCCGGCCGATTTTCCCTTCGCTTGGCTTGCTGACATGGATAGCACTCGCCCATTCGACGAGTTGGTGCGAGTTGCCAACAATTCGTTCATTGGCTGTTTTCAAGCCTTCTTCGGTGGCTAATGCTTTTGCCGATTTTCACACCACCTTGCTGGTGGACATGCCCATCCCATGTCCACGCGCATTCTACGAGAACCGGTCCGAGGTGCCAACAATCTGTTCCATGGTCGGTTTCATGCCCCGGCCGATTTTTCCATTGCCTGGCTTGCTGACATGGCCAGCACTCGCCCATTCGACGAGTTGGTGCGAGTTGCCAACAATCCGTTCATTGGCTGTTTTCAACCCTTCTTCGGTGGCCAATGCCTTAGCTGATTTTCCCACCACCATGCTGGTGGACACGCCCAGCCCATGTCCACGCGCATTCTACGAGAGCCGGTCCGAGGTGCCAACAATCCGTTCCTTGGTCAGTTTCATGCCCCGGCCGATTTTCCCGTCGCTCGCCTTGCTGACATTGCCAGCACTCGCCCATTCGACGGGTTGGTGCTAATTGCCAACAATCCGTACATTGGCCGTTTTCAAGGCTTCTTCGGTGGCCAATGCCTTAGCCGATTTTCCTACCACCTTGCTGGTGGACATGCCCAGCCCATGTCCACGCGCATTCTACGAGAGCCGGTCCGAGGTGCCAACAATCCATTCCTTGGTCGGTTTCATGCCTCGACCGAGTTTCCCATCGCCTGGCTTGCTGACATGGCCAGCACTCGCCCATTCGACGAGTTGGTGCGGGTTGCCAACGATCCGTTCATTGGCCGTTTTCAAGCCTTCTTTGGTGGCCAATGCTTTCACCGATTTTCCCACCAACTTGCTGGTGGACATGCCCAGCCCATGTCCACGCGCATTCTACGAGAGCCGGTCCGTGGTGCCAACAATCCGTCCTTGGTCGGTTTCATGCCCCGGCCGATTTTCCCGTCGCTTGGCTCGCTGACATGGCCAGCACTCGCCCATTCGACGAGTTGGTGCGAGTTGCCAACAATCCGTTCATTGGCTGTTTTCAAGCCTTCTTCGGTGGCCAATGCCTTCGCCCATTTTCCCACCACGTTGCTGGTGGACATGCCCAGCCCATGTCCACGCGCATTCCACAAGAGCCGGTCTGAGGTGCCAACAATCCGTTCCTTGGTCGGTTTCATGCCCCGGCCGATTTTCCCGTCGCCAGGCTTGCTGACATGGCCAGCACTCGTCCATTCGACGAGTTGGTGCTAGTTGCCAACAATCCGTACATTGGCCGTTTTCAAGGCTTCTTCGGTGGCCAATGCCTTAGCCGATTTTCCCACCACCATGCTGGTGGACACGCCCAGCCCATGTCCACGCGCATTCTACGAGAGCCGGTCCGAGGTGCCAACAATCCGTTCCTTGGTCGGTTTCATGCCCCGGCCGATTTTCCCGTCGCCAGGCTTGCTGACATGGCCAGCACTCGTCCATTCGACGAGTTGGTGCTAGTTGCCAACAATCCGTACATTGGCCGTTTTCAAGGCTTCTTCGGTGGCCAATGCCTTAGCCGATTTTCCCACCACCATGCTGGTGGACACGCCCAGCCCATGTCCACGCGCATTCTACGAGAGCCGGTCCGAGGTGCCAACAATCCGTTCCTTGGTCGGTTTCATGCCCCGGCCGATTTTCCCGTCGCTTGGCTCGCTGACATGGCCAGCACTCGCCTATTCGACGAGTTGGTGCGAGTTGCCAACAATCCGTTCATTGGCCGTTTTCAAGCCTTTTTCGGTGGCCAATGCCTTCGCCCATTTTCCCACCACGTTGCTGGTGGACATGCCCAACCCATGTCCACGCGCATTCCACGAGAGCCAGTCTGAGGTGCCAACAATCCGTTCCTTGGTCGGTTTCATGCCCCGGCCGATTTTCCCGTCGCCAGGCTTGCTGACATGGCCAGCAATCGCCCATTCGACGAGTTGGTGCTAGTTGCCAGCAATCCGTACATTGGCCGTTTTCAAGGCTTCTTCGGTGGGCAATGCCTTAGCCGATTTTCCCACCACCTTGCTGGTGGACATGCCCAGCCCATGTCCAGGTGCAGTCTACGAGACCGGTCCGAGGTGCCAACAATCCGTTCCTTGGTCGGTTTCATGACCCGGCCGATTTTCCCGTCGCCTGGCTTGCTGACATGGCCAGCACTCGCCCATTCGACGAGTTGGTACGAGTTGCCAACAATCCGTTCATTGGCCGTTTTCAATCCTTCTTCGGTGGCCAATGCCTTAGCCGATTTTCACACCACCTTGCTGGTGGACATGCCCAGCCCATGTCCACGCGCATTCTACGAGAGCCGGTCCGAGGTGCCAACAATCCGTTCCTTGGTCGGTTTCATGCCCCGGCCGAGTTTCCCATCGCCTGGCTTGCTGACATGGCCAGCACTCGCCCATTCGACGAGTTGGTGCAGGTTGCCAACGATCCGTTCATTGGCCGTTTTCAAGCCTTCTTTGGTGGCCAATGCTTTCGCCGATTTTCCCACCAACTTGCTGGTGGACATGCCCAGCCCATGTCCACGCACATTCTACGAGAGCCGGTCCGCAGTGCCAACAATCCGTCCTTGGTCGGTTTCATGCCCCGGCCGATTTTCCCGTCGCTTGGCTTGCTGACATGGCCAGCACTCGCCTATTCGACGAGTTGGTGCGAGTTGCCAACAATCCGTTCATTGGCCGTTTTCAAGCCTTCTTCGGTGGCCAATGCCTTCGCCCATTTTCCCACCACGTTGCTGGTGGACATGCCCAGCCCATGTCCACGCGCATTCCACGAGAGCCGGTCTGAGGTGCCAACAATCCGTTCCTTGGTCGGTTTCATACCCCGGCTGATTATCCCGTCGCCAGGCTTGCTGACATGGCCAGCACTCGCCCATTCGACGAGTTGGTGCTAGTTGCCAACCATCCGTACATTGGCCGTTTTCAAGGCTTCTTCGGTGGCCAATGCCTTAGCCGATTTTCCCACCACCTTCCTGGTGGACATGCCCAGCCCATGTCCAGGTGCAGTCTACGAGAGCCGGTCCGAGGTGTCAACAATCCGTTCCTTGGTCGGTTTCATGCCCCGGACGATTTTCCCGTCGCCTGGCTTGCTGACATGGCCAGAACTCGCCCATTCGACGAGTTGGTACGAGTTGCCAACAATCCATTCATTGGCTGTTTTCAATCCTTCTTCGGTGGCCAATGCCTTAGCCGATTTTCACACCACCTTGCTGGTGGACATGCCCAGCCCATGTCCACACGCATTCTACGAGAGCCGGTCTGAGGTGCCAACAATTAGTTCCTTGGTCGGTTTCATGCCCCAGCCGATTTTCCCTTTGCTTGGCTTGCTGACATGGACAGCACTCGCCCATTCGACGAGTTGGTGCGAGTTGCCAACAATTCGTTCATTGGCCGTTTTCAAGCCTTCTTCGGTGGCTAATGCTTTCGCCGATTTTCCCACCACTTTGCTGGTGGACATGCCCATCCCATGTCCACGCGCATTCTACGAGAACCGGTCCGAGGTGCCAACAATCTGTTCCTTGGTCGGTTTCATGCCCCGGCCGATTTTCCCTTCGCTTGGCTTGCTGACATGGCCAGCACTCGCCCATTCGACGAGTTGGTGCTAGTTGCCAACAATCCGTACATTGGCCGTTTTCAAGGCTTCTTCGGTGGCCAATGCCTTAGCCGATTTTCCCACCACCTTGCTGGTGGACATGCCCAGCCCATGTCCAGGTGCAGTCTACGAGAGCCTGTCCGAGGTGCCAACAATCCGTTCCTTGGTCGGTTTCATGCCCCGGCCGATTTTTTCGTCGCCTGGCTTGTTGACATGGCCAGCAGTCGCCCATTCGACGAGTTGGTACGAGTTGCCAACAATCCGTTCATTGGCCGTTTTCAATACTTCTTCGATGGCCAATGCCTTAGTCGATTTTCCCACCACCTTGCTGGTGGACATGCCCAGCCCATGTCCACGCGCATTCTACGAGAGCCGGTCCTAGGTGCCAACAATCCGTTCCTTGGTCGGTTTCATGCCGCGGCCGAGCTTCCCATCGCCTGGCTTGCTGACATGGTCAGCACTCGCCCATTCGACGAGTTGGTGCGGGTTGCCAACGATCCGTTCATTTGCCGTTTCAAGCCTTCTTTGGTGGCCAATGCTTTCGCCGATTTTCCCACCAACTTGCTGGTGGACATGCCCAGCCCATGTCCACGCGCATTCTATGAGAGCCGGTCCGAGGTGCCAACAATCCGTTCCTTGGTCGGTTTCATGCCCCGGCCGATTTTCCCGTCGCTCGGCTTGCTGACATGGCCAGCACTCGCCCATTCGACGACTTGGTGCGTGTTTCCAACAATCCGTTCATTGGCCGTTTTCAAGCCTTCTTCGGTGGCCAATGCCTTAGCCGATTTTCACACCACCTTGCTGGTGGACATGCCCAGCCCATGTCCAGGCGCATTCTACGAGAGCCGGTCCGAGGTGCCAACAATCTGTTCCTTGGTCAGTTTCATGCCCCGGCCGATTTTCCCTTCGCTTGGCTTGCTGACATGGACAGCACTCGCCCATTCGACGAGTTGGTGCGAGTTGCCAACGATCCGTTCATTGGCCGTTTTCAAGCCTTCTTTGGTGGCCAATGCTTTCGCTGATTTTCCCACCAACTTGCTGGTGGACATGCCCATCCCATGTCCACGCGCATTCTACGAGAGCCGGTCCGCGGTGCCAACAATCCGTCCTTGGTCGGTTTCATGCCCCGGCCGATTTTCCCGTCCCCTGGCTCGCTGACATGGCAGCACTCGCCTATTCGACGGGTTGGTGCGAGTTGCAGACAATCCGTTCATTGGCCGTTTTCAAGCCTTCTTCGGTGGCCAATGCCTTGGCCGATTTTCCCACCACGTTGCTGGTGAACATGCCCAGCCCATGTCCACGCGCATTCCACGAGAGCCGGTCCGAGGTGCCAACAATCTGTTCCTTGGTCGGTTTCATGCCTCGGCCGATTTTCCCTTCGCTTGGCTTGCTGACATGGCCAGCACTCGCCCATTCGACGAGTTGGTGCGAGTTGCCAACAATCCGTTCATTGGCCGTTTTCAAGCCTTCTTCGGTGGCTAATGCTTTTGCCGATTTTCCCACCACCTTGCTGGTGGACATGCCCATCCCATGCCCACGCGCATTCTACGAGAACCGGTCCGAGGTGCCAACAATCTGTTCCATGGTCGGTTTCATGCCCCGGCCGATTTTTCCGCCGCCAGGCTTGCTGACATGGCCAGCACTCGCCCATTCGACGAGTTGGTGCGAGTTGCCAACAATCTGTTCATTGGCCGTTTTCAAGCCTTCTTCGGTGGCCAATGCCTTAGCCGATTTTCACACCAACTTGCTGGGGGAGATGCCCAGCGCATTCTACGAGAGCCGGTCCGAGGTGCCAACAATCTGTTCCTTGGTCGGTTTCGTGCCCCGGTCGATTTTCCCTTCGCTTGGCTTGCTGACATGGACAGCACTCGCCCATTCGACGAGTTGGTGCGAGTTGCCAACAATTCGTTCATTGGCCGTTTTCAAGCCTTCTTCGGTGGCTAATGCTTTCGCCGATTTTCCAATCACCTTGCTGGTGGACATGCCCATCCCATGTCCACGCGCATTCTACGAGAACCGGTCCGAGGTGCCAACAATCTGTTCCATGGTCGGTTTCATGCCACGGCCGATTTTTCCGTCGCCTGGCTTGCTGACATGGCCAACACTCGCTCATTCGACGAGTTGGTGCGAGTTGCCAACAATCCGTTCATTGGCCGTTTTCAAGCCTTCTTCGGTGGCCAATGCCATAGCCGATTTTCCCACCACCATGCTGGTGGACACGCCCAGCCCATGTCCACGCGCATTCTACGAGAGCCGGTCTGAGGTGCCAACAATCCGTTCCTTGGTCGGTTTCATGCCCCGGCCGATTTTCCCGTCGCTCGGCTTGCTGACATGGCCAGCACTCGCCCATTCGACGAGTTGGTGCTAGTTGCCAACAATCCGTACATTGGCCATTTTCAAGGCTTCTTCGGTGGCCGATGCCTTAGCCGATTTTCCCACCACCTTGCTGGTGGACATGCCCAGCCCATGTCCACGCGCATTCCACGACAGCCGGTCCGAGGTGCCAACAATCCGTTCCTTGGTCGGTTGCATACCCCGGCCGATTTTCCCGTCGCCAGGCTTGCTGACTTGGCCAGCTCTCGCCCATTCGACGAGTTGGTTCGAGTTGCCAACAATCCGTTCATTGGCCGTTTTCAAGCCTTCTTCGGTGGCCAATGCCTTACCCGATTTTCCCACCACCTTGCTGGTGGACATGCCCAGCCCATGTCCACGCGCATTCTACGAGAGCCGGTCTGAGGTGCCAACAATCCGTTCCTTGGTCGGTTTCATGCCCCGGCCGATTTTCCCGTCGCTCGGCTTGCTGACATGGCCAGCACTCGCCCATTCGACGAGTTGGTGCTAGTTGCCAACAATCCGCACATTGGCCATTTTCAAGGCTTCTTCGGTGGCCGATGCCTTAGCCGATTTTCCCACCACCTTGCTGGTGGACATGCCCAGCCCATGTCCACGCGCATTCCACGACAGCCGGTCCGAGGTGCCAACAATCCGTTCCTTGGTCGGTTGCATACCCCGGCCGATTTTCCCGTCGCCAGGCTTGCTGACATGGCCAGCTCTCGCTCATTCGACGAGTTGGTTCGAGTTGCCAACAATCCGTTCATTGGCCGTTTTCAAGCCTTCTTCGGTGGCCAATGCCTCAGCCGATTTTCCCACCACCTTGCTGGTGGACATGCCCAGCCCATGTCCACGCGCATTCTACGAGAGCCGATCCGAGGTGCCAACAATCTGTTCCTTGGTCGGTTTCATGCCCCGGCCGATTTTCCCTTCACTTGTCTTGCTGCCATGGCTAGCACTCGCCCATTTGACGAGTTGGTGCGAGTTGCCAACAATCCGTTCATTGGCCGTTTTCAAGCCTTCTTCTGTGGCTAATGCTTTCGCCGATTTTCCCACCACCTTGCTGGTGGACATGCCCAGCCCATGTCCACGCGCATTCTACGAGAGCCGGTCCGAGGTGCCAACAATCTGTTCCGTGGTCGGTTTCATGCCCCGGCCGATTTTCCCATCGCTTGGCTTGCTGACATGGCCAGCACTCGCCCATTCGACGAGTTGGTGCGAGTTGCCAACAATCCGTTCATTGGACACGCCCAGCCCATGTCCACGCGCATTCTACGAGAGCCGGTCCGAGGTGCCAACAATCCGTTCCTTGGTCGGTTTCGTGCCCCGGCCGGATTTTCCCGTCGCTAGGCTTGCTGACATGGCCAGCACTCGCCAATTCGACGAGTTGGTGCTAGTTGCCAACAATCCTTTCATTGGCCGTTTTCAAGGCTTCTTCGGTGGCCAATGCGTTAGCCGATTTTCCCACCACCTTGCTGGTGGACATGCGCAGCCCATGTCCAGGCGCAGTCTACGAGAGCCGGTCTGAGGTGCCAACAATCGGTTCCTTGGTCGGTTTCATGCCCCAGCCGATTTTCCCGTCGCCTGGCTTGCTGACATGGCCAGCACTCGCCCATTCGACGTGTTGGTACGAGTTGCCAACAATCCGTTCATTGGCCGTTTTCAATCCTTCTTCGGTGGCCAATGCCTTAGCCGATTTTCCCACCACCTTGCTGGTGGACATGCCCAGCCCATGTCCACGCGCATTCCACGAGAGCCGGTCCGAGGTGCCAACAATCTGTTCCTTAGTCGGTTTCATACCCCGGCCGATTTTCCCATCGTCAGGCTTGCTGACATGGCCAGCACTAGCCAATTCGACGAGTTGGTGCGAGTTGCCAACAATCTGTTCATTGGCCGTTTTCAAGCCTTCTTCGGTGGCCAATGCCTTAGCCGATTTTCCCACCACCTTGCTGGTGGACATGCCCAGACCATGTCCACGCGCATTCTACGAGGGCCGGTCCGAGGTGCCAACAATCTGTTCCTCGGTCGGTTTTATGCCCCGGCCGATTTTCCATTCGCTTGTCTTGCTGCCATGGCCAGCACTCGCCCATTCGACGAGTTGGTGCGAGTTGCCAACAATCCGTTCATTGGCCGTTTTCAAGCCTTCTTCGGTGGCTAATGCTTTCGCCGATTTTTCCACCACTTTGCTGGTGGACATGCCCATCCCATGTCCACGCGCATTCTACGAGAACCGGTCCTAGGTGCCAACAATCTGTTCCATGGTCGGTTTCATGCCCCGGCCGATTTTTCCGTCGCCTGGCTTGCTGACATGGCCAGCACTCGCCCATTCGACGAGTTGGTGCGAGTTGCCAACAATCCGTTCATTGGCCGTTTTCAAGCCTTCTTCGGTGGCCAATGCCTTAGCCGATTTTCCCACCACCTTGCTGGTGGACATGCCCAGACCATGTCCACGCGTATTCTACGAGGGCCGGTCCGAGGTGCCAACAATCTGTTCCTCGGTCGGTTTCATGCCCCGGCCGATTTTCCATTCGCTTGTCTTGCTGCCATGGCCAGCACTCGCCCATTCGACGAGTTGGTACGAGTTGCCAACAATCCGTTCATTGGCCGTTTTCAAGCCTTCTTCGGTGGCTAATGCTTTCGCCGATTTTTCCACCACTTTGCTGGTGGACATGCCCATCCCATGTCCACGCGCATTCTACGAGAACCGGTCCTAGGTGCCAACAATCTGTTCCATGGTCGGTTTCATGCCCCGGCCGATTTTTCCGTCGCCTGGCTTGCTGACATGGCCAGCACTCGCCCATTCGACGAGTTGGTGCGAGTTGCCAACAATCCGTTCATTGGCCGTTTTCAAGCCTTCTTCGGTGGCCAATGCCTTAGCCGATTTTCCCACCACCATGCTGGTGGACAGGCCCAGCCCATGTCCATGCGCATTCTACGAGAGCCGGTCCGAGGTGCCAACAATCTGTTCCTTGGTCGGTTTCATGCCCCGACCGATTTTCCCTTCGCTTGGCTTGCTGGCATGGCCAGCACTCGCCCATTCGACGAGTTGGAGCGAGTTGCCAACAATCCGTTCATTGGCCGTTTTCAAGCCTTCTTCGGTGGCTAATGCTTTCGCCGATTTTCCCACCACCTTGCTGGTGGACATGCCCATCCCATGTCCACGTGCATTCTACGAGAACCGGTCCGAGGTGCCAACAATCTGTTCTATGGTCGGTTTCATGCCCCGGCCAATTTTTCCGCCGGCAGGCTTGCTGACATGGCCAGCACTCGCCCATTCGACGAGTTGGTGCGAGTTGCCAACAATCCGTTCATTGGCCGTTTTCAAGCCTTCTTCGGTGGCCAATGCCTTAGCCGATTTTCACACCACCTTGCTGGTGGACATGCCCAGCCCATGTCCACGCGTATTCTACAAGAGCCGGCCCGAGGTGCCAACAATCTGTTCCTTGGTCGGTTTCATGCCCCGGCCGATTTTCCCTTCGCTTGGCTTGCTAACATGGACAGCACTCGCCCATTCGACGAGTTGGTGCGAGTTGCCAACAATTCGTTCATTGGCCGTTTTCAAGCCTTCTTCGGTGGCAAATGCCTTAGCCGATTTTCCCACCACCATGCTGGTGGACAGGCCCAGCCCATGTCCATGCGCATTCTACGAGAGCCGGTCCGAGGTGCCAACAATCTGTTCCTTGGTCGGTTTCATGCCCCGACCGATTTTCCCTTCGCTTGGCTTGCTGGCATGGCCAGCACTCGCCCATTCGACGAGTTGGAGCGAGTTGCCAACAATCCGTTCATTGGCCGTTTTCAAGCCTTCTTCGGTGGCTAATGCTTTCGCCGATTTTCCCACCACCTTGCTGGTGGACATGCCCATCCCATGTCCACGTGCATTCTACGAGAACCGGTCCGAGGTGCCAACAATCTGTTCTATGGTCGGTTTCATGCCCCGGCCAATTTTTCCGCCGGCAGGCTTGCTGACATGGCCAGCACTCGCCCATTCGACGAGTTTGTGCGAGTTGCCAACAATCCGTTCATTGGCCGTTTTCAAGCCTTCTTCGGTGGCCAATGCCTTAGCCGATTTTCACACCACCTTGCTGGTGGACATGCCCAGCCCATGTCCACGCGTATTCTACAAGAGCCGGCCCGAGGTGCCAACAATCTGTTCCTTGGTCGGTTTCATGCCCCGGCCGATTTTCCCTTCGCTTGGCTTGCTAACATGGACAGCACTCGCCCATTCGACGAGTTGGTGCGAGTTGCCAACAATTCGTTCATTGGCCGTTTTCAAGCCTTCTTCGGTGGCTAATGCTTTCGCCGATTTTCCAACCACCTTGCTGGTGGACATGCCCATCCCATGTCCACGCGCATTCTACGAGAATCGGTCCGAGGTGCCAACAATCTGTTCCTTGGTCGGTTTCATGCCCCGGCCGATTTTCCCTTCACTTGTCTTGCTGTCATGGCCAGCACTCGCCCATTCGACGAGTTGGTGCTAGTTGCCAACAATCCGTACATTGGCCGTTTTCAAGGCTTCTTCTGTGGCCAATGCCTTTGCCGATTTTCCCACCACCTTGCTGGTGGACATTCCCAGCCCATGTCCACGCGCATTCCACGAGAGCCGGTCTGAGGTGCCAACAATCCGTTCCTTGGTCGGTTGCATACCCCGGCCGATTTTCCCGTTGCCAGGCTTGCTGACATGGCCAGCACTCGCCCATTCGACGAGTTGGTGCTAGTTGCCAACAATCCGTACATTGGCCGTTTTCAAGGCTTCTTCTGTGGCCAATGCCTTTGCCGATTTTCCCACCACCTTGCTGGTGGACATTCCCAGCCCATGTCCACGCGCATTCTACGAGAGCCGGTCCGAGGTGCCAACTATCTGTTCCTTGGTCGGTTTCATGCCCCGACCGATTTTCCCGTCTCCTGGCTTGCTGACATGGCCAGAACTCGCCCATTCGACGAGTTGGTGCGAGTTGCCAACAATCCCTTCATTGCCCGTTTTCAAGCCTTCTTCGGTGGCCAATGCCATAGCCGATTTTCCCACCACCATGCTGGTGGACACGCCCAGCCCATGTCCACGCGCATTCTACGAGAGCCGGTCCGAGGTGCCAACAATCCGTTCCTTGGTCGGTTTCATGCCCCGGCCGATTTTCCCGTCGCTCGGCTTGCTGACATGGCCAGCACTCGCCCATTCGACGAGTTGGTGCTAGTTGCCAACAATCCGTACATTGGCCGTTTTCAAGGCTTCTTCTGTGGCCAATGCCTTAGCCGATTTTCCCACCACCTTGCTGGTGGACATGCCCAGCCCATGTTCACGCGCATTCTACGAGAGCCGGTCCGAGGTGCCAACAATCCGTTCCTTGGTCGGTTTCATGCCCCGGCCGATTTTCCCTTCGCCTGGCTTGCTGACATGGCCAGAACTCGCCCATTCGACGAGTTGGTGCGAGTTGCCAACAATCCCTTCATTGCCCGTTTTCAAGCCTTCTTCGGTGGCCAATGCCATAGCCGATTTTCCCACCACCATGCTGGTGGACACGCCCAGCCCATGTCCACGCGCATTCTACGAGAGCCGGTCCGAGGTGCCAACAATCCGTTCCTTGGTCGGTTTCATGCCCCGGCCGATTTTCCCGTCGCTCGGCTTGCTGACATGGCCAGCACTCGCCCATTCGACGAGTTGGTGCTAGTTGCCAACAATCCGTACATTGGCCGTTTTCAAGGCTTCTTCTGTGGCCAATGCCTTAGCCGATTTTTCCACCACCTTGCTGGTGGACATGCCTAGCCCATGTTCACGCGCATTCTACGAGAGCCGGTCCGAGGTGCCAACAATCCGTTCCTTGGTCGGTTTCATGCCCCGGCCGATTTTCCCTTCGCCTGGCTTGCTGACATGGCCAGCACTCGCCCATTCGACGAGTTGGTGCGAGTTGCCAACAATCCGTTCATTGGCCGTTTTCAATCCTTCTTCGGTGGCCAATGCCTCTGTCGATTTTCCCACCACCTTGCTGGTGGACATGCCCAGCCCATGTCCACGCGCATTCCACGAGAGCCGGTCCGAGGTGCCAACAATCTGTTCCTTAGTCGGTTTCATACCCCGGCCGATTTCCCGTCGCAAGGCTTGCTGTCATGGCCCGCACTCGCCCATTCGACGAGTTGGTGCGAGTTGCCAACAATCCGTTCATTGGCCGTTTTCAAGCCTTCTTCGGTGGCCAATGCCTTAGCCGATTTTCCCACCACCTTGTTGGTGGACATGCCCAGCCCATGTCCACGCGCATTCGACGAGAGCCGGTCCGAGGTGCCAACAATCTGTTCCTTGGTCGGTTTCATGCCCCGGCCGATTTTCCCTTCACTTGTCTTGCTGCCATGGCCAGCACTCGCCCATTCGACGAGTTGGTGCGAGTTGCCAATAATCCGTTCATTGGCCGTTTTCAAGCCTTCTTCGGTGGCTAAAGCTTTCGCCGATTTTTCCACCACCTTGCTGGTGGACATGCCCATCCCATGTCCACGCGCATTCTACGAGAGCCGGTCTGAGGTGCCAACAATCTGTTCCATGGTCGGTTTCATGCCCCGGCCGATTTTTCCGTCGCCTGGCTTGCTGACATGGCCAGCACTCGCCCATTCGACGAGTTGGTGCGAGTTGCCAACAATCAGTTCATTGGCCGTTTTCAAGCCTTCTTCGGTGGCCAATGCCTTAGCCGATTTTCCCACCACCATGCTGGTGGACACGCCCAGCCCATGTCCACGCGCATTCTACGAGAGCCGGTCCGAGGTGCCAACAATCTGTTCCTTGGTCGGTTTCATGCCCCGACCGATTTTCTCGTCTCCTGGCTTGCTGACATGGCCAGCACTCGCCCATTCGACGAGCTGGTGCGAGTTGCCAACAATCCGTTCATTGGCCGTTTTCAAGCCTTCTTCGGTGGCCAATGCCTTAGTCGATTTTCCCACCACCTTGTTGGTGGACATGCCCAGCCCATGTCCACGCGCATTCTACGAGAGCAGGTCCGAGGTGCCAACAATCCGTTCCTTGGTCGGTTTCATGCCCCGGCCGATTTTCCCGTCTCCTGGCTTGCTGACATGGCCAGCACTCGCCCATTCGACGCGTTGGTGCGGGTTGCCAACAATCCGTTCATTGGCCGTTTTCAAGCCTTCTTCGGTGGCCAATGCCTTAGCCGATTTTCCCACCACCATGCTGGTGGACACGCCCAGCCCATGTCCAGGAGCATTCTACGAGAGCCAGTCTGAGGTGCCAACAATCCGTTCCTTGGTCGGTTCATGCCCCGGCCGAGTTTCCCATCGTCTGGCTTGCTGACATGGCCAGCACTCGCCCATTCGACGAGCTGGTGCGAGTTGCCAACAATCCGTTCATTGGCCGTTTTCAAGCCTTCTTCGGTGGCCAATGCCTTAGTCGATTTTCCCACCACCTTGTTGGTGGACATGCCCAGCCCATGTCCACGCGCATTCTACGAGAGCCGGTCCGAGGTGCCAACAATCCGTTCCTTGATCGGTTTCATGCCCCGGCCGATTTTCCCGTCTCCTGGCTTGCTGACATGGCCAGCACTCGCCCATACGACGAGTTGGTGCGAGTTGCCAACAATCCGTTCATTGGCCGTTTTCAAGCCTTCTTCGGTGGCCAATGCCTTAGTCAATTTTCCCACCACCTTGCTGGTGGACATGCCCAGCCCATGTCCAGGAGCATTCTACGAGATCCAGTCTGAGGTGCCAACAATCCGTTCCGAGGTCGGTTCATGCCCCGGCCGAGTTTCCCATCGTCTGGCTTGCTGACATGGCCAGCACTCGCCCATTCGACGAGTTGGTACGAGTTGCCAACGATCCGTTCATTGGCCGTTTTCAAGCCTTCTTCGGTGGCCAATGCTTTCGCCGATTTTCCCACCACCTTGGTGGTGGACATGCCCAGCCCATGTCCACGCGCATTCTACGAGAGCCGGTCCGCGGTGCCAACAATCCGTCCTTGGTCGGTTTCATGCCCCGGTCGATTTTCCCGTCGCCTGGCTTGCTGACATGGCCAGCACTCGCCTATTCGACGGGTTGGTGTGAGTTGCCAAGAATCCGTTCGTTGGCCGTTTTCAAGCCTTCTTCGGTGGCCAATGCCTTCGCCGATTTTCCCACCACCTTGCTGGTGGACATGCCCAGCCCATGTCCATGCGCATTCTACGAGAGCCGGTCCGAGGTGCCAACAATCCGTTCCTTGGTCGGTTTCGTGCCCCGGCCGACTTTCCCGTCGCTAGGCTTGCTGACATGGCCAGCACTCGCCCATTCGACGAGTTGGTGCGAGTTGCCAATAATCCGTTCATTGGCCGTTTTCAATCCTTCTTCGGTGGCCAATGCCTTAGCCGATTCTCCCACCACCTTGCTGGTGGACATGCTCAACCCATGTCCACGCGCATTCTACGAGAGCCGGTCCGAGGTGTCAACAATTCGTTCCTTGGTCGGTTTCATGCCCCGGCCGATTTTCCCGTCCCCTGGCTTGCTGACATGGCCACCACTCGCCCATTCGACGAGTTGGTGCGAGTTGCCAACAATCCATTCATTGGCCGTTTTCAAGCCTTCTTCGGTGGCCAATGCCTTAGCCGATTTTCCCACCACCTGGCTGGTGGACATGCCCAGCCCATGTCCACGCGCATTCTACGAGAGCCGGTCTGAGGTGCCAACAATCTGTTTCTTGGTCGGTTTCATGCCCCGGCCGATTTTCCCGTCGCCAGGCTTGCTGACATGGCCAGCACTCGCCCATTCGACGAGTTGGTGCGAGTTACCAACAATCCGTTCATTGGCAGTTTTCAAGCCTTCTTCGGTGGCCAATGCCTTCGTCGATTTTCCGACCACCTTGCTGGTGGACATGCCTAGCCCATGTCCACGTACATTCTACGACAGCCGGTTCGAGGTGCCAACAATCCGTTCCTTGGTCGGTTTCATGCCCCGGCCGATTTTCCTCTCGCTAGGCTTGCTGACATGGCCAGCACTCGCCCATTCGACGAGTTGGTGTGAGTTTCCAAGAATCCGTTCATTGGCCGTTTTCAAGCCTTCTTCTGTGGCCAATGCTTTCGCCGATTTTCCCACCACCTTGTTGGTGGACATGCCCAGCCCTTGTCCACGCGCATTCTACGAGAGCCGGTCCGTGGTGCGAACAATCCATTCCTTGGTCGGTTTCATGCCCCGGCCGAGTTTCCCATCGCCAGGCTTGCTGAATTGGCCAGCACTTGCCCATTAGACGAGTTGGTGCGAGTTGCCAATAATCCGTTCATTGGCCGTTTTCAAGCCTTCTTCGGTGGCCAATGCCTTAGCCGATTTTCCCACCACCTTGCTGGTAGACATGCCCAGCCCATGTCCATGCGCATTCTACGAGAGCCGGTCCGAGGTGCCAACAATCCGTTCCTTGGTCGGTTTCATGCCCCGGCCGAGTTTCCCTTCGCCTGGCTTGCTGACATGGGCAGTACTCGCCCATTCGGCGAGTTGTGGCGAGTTGCCAACAATCCGTTCATTGGCCGTTTTCAAGCCTTCTTCGGTGGCCAATGCTTTCGCCGATTTTCCCACCACCTTGCTGGTGGACAAGCCCAGCCCTTGTCCACGCGCATTCTACGAGAGCCGGTGCGCGGTGCCAACAATCCATTCCTTGGTCGGTTTCATGCCCCGGCCGAGTTTCCCATCGCCTGGCTTGCTGAATTGGCCAGCACTCGCCCATTCGACGAGTTGGTGCGAGTTGCCAACAATCCGTTCATTGGCCGTTTTCAAGCCTTCTTCGGTGGCCAATGCCTTCGCCATTTTCCAACCACCTTGCTGGTGGATATGGCCAGCCCATGTCGACGCGCATTCTACGAGAGCCGGTCCGAGGTGCCAGCAATCCGTTCCTTGGTCGGTTTCATGCCCGGCCGATTTTCCCATCGCCAGGCTTGCTGACATGGCCAGCACTCGCCCATTCGACGAGTTGGTGCGAGTTGCCAATAATCTGTTCATTGGCCTTTTCAAGCCTTCTTCGGTGGCCAATGCCGTAGCCGATTTTCCCACCACCTTGCTGGTGAACATGCCCAGCCCATGTCCACGCGCATTCTACGAGAGCCGGTCCGAGGTGCCAACAATCCGTTCCTTGGTCGGTTTCATGCCCCGGCCGAGTTTCCCTTCGCCTGGCTTGCTGACATGGCCAGCACTCGCCCATTCGACGAGTTGGGGCGAGTTGCCAACAATCCGTTCATTGGTCGTTTTCAAGCCTTCTTCGGTGGCCAATGCTTTTGCCGATTTTCCCACCACCTTGCTGGTGGACATGCCCAGCCCTTGTCCACGCGCATTCTACAAGAGCCGGTCCGCGGTGCCAACAATCCATTCCTTGGTCGGTTTCATGCCCCGACCGATTTTCCCGTTGCCAGGCTTGCTGACATGGCCAGCACTCGCCCATTCGACGAGTTCGTGCGAGTTGCCAATAATCCGTTCATCGGCTGTTTTCAAGCCTTCTTCGGTGGCCAATGTCTTAGCCGATTTTCCCACCACCTTGCTGGTGAACATGCCCAGCCCATGTCCACGCGCATTCTACGAGAGCCGGTCCGAGGTGCCAACAATCCGTTCCTTGGTCGGTTTCATGCCCCGGCCGAGTTTCCCTTCGCCTGGCTTGTTGACATGGCAGCACTCGCCCATTCGACGAGTTGGTGCGAGTTGCCAACAATCCGTTCGTTGGCTGTTTTCAAGCCTTCTTCGGTGGCCAATGCTTTCGCCGATTTTCCCACCACCTTGCTAGTGGACATGCCCAGCCCATGTCCACGCGCATTCTACGAGAGCCGGTCCGAGGTGCCAACAATCCGTTCCTTGGTCGGTTTCATGCCCCGGCCGATTTTCCCGTCGGCTGGCTTGCAGACTTGGCCAGCACTCGCCCATTCGACGAGTTGGTGCGAGTTGCCAACAATTCGTTCAATGGCCGTTTTCAAGCCTTCTTCGGTGGCCAATGCCTTAGCCGATTTTCCCACCACCTTACTGGTGGACATGCCCAGCCCATGTCCGCGGGCATTCTGCTAGAGCCGGTCCGAGGTGCCAACAATCCGTTCCTTGGTCGGTTTCATGCCCCGACCGATTTTCCCGTTGCCAGGCTTGCTGACATGGCCAGCACTCGCCCATTCGATTAGTTGGTGCGAGTTGCCAACAATCCGTTCATTGGCCGTTTTAAAGCCTTCTTCGGTGGCCAATGCCTTCGCCGATTTTCCCACCACCTTTCCGGTGGACATGCCCAGCCCATGTCCACGCGCATTCTACGAGAGACGGTCCGAGGTGCCAACAATCCGTTTCTTGGTCGGCTTCATGCCCCAGCCGATTTTCCCGTCGCTAGGCTTGCTGACATGGCCAGCACTCGCCCATTCGACGAGTTGGTGCGAGTTGCCAACAATCCGTTCATTGGCCGTTTTCAAGCCTTCTTCGGGGGCCAATGCCTTCGCCGATTTTCCCACCACCTTGCTGGTGGACATGCCCGGCCCACGTCCACGCGCATTCTACGAGAGCCGGTTCGAGGCGCCAACAATCCGTTCCTTGGTCGGTTTCATGCCTCGGCCGATTTTCCTGTCGCATGGCTTGCAGACTTGGCCAGCACTCGCCCATTCGACGAGTTGTTGCGAGTTGCCAACACTCCGGTCATTGGCCGTTTTCAAGCCTTCTTCGGTGGCCAATGCCTTCGCCGATTTTCCCACCACCTTACTGGTGGACATGCCCAGCCCATGTCCGCGGGCATTCTACGAAACCTGGTCCGAGGTGCCAACAATCCGTTCCTTGGTCGGTTTCATGCCCCGGCCGAGTTTCCCTTTGCCTGGCTTGCTGACATGGCCAGCACT
Organism: Carallia pectinifolia; assembly: GCA_037832335.1. Taxonomy (NCBI): domain Eukaryota; kingdom Viridiplantae; phylum Streptophyta; class Magnoliopsida; order Malpighiales; family Rhizophoraceae; genus Carallia; species Carallia pectinifolia. The sequence goes on from CM075449.1 coordinate 14,964,009, forward strand.
CGCCCATTCGACGAGTTGGGGCGAGTTGCCAACAATCCGTTCATTGGCCGTTTTCAAGCCTTCTTCGGTGGCCAACGCTTTCACCGATTTTCCCACCACCTTGCTGGCAGACATGCCCAGCCCATGTCCACGCGCATTCTACGAGAGCCGGTCCGAGGTGCTAGCAATCCGTTCCTTGCTCGGTTTCATGCCCCGGCCGATTTTCCCGTCGCTAGGCTTGCTGACATGGCCAGCACTCGCCCATTCGATGAGTTGGTGCGAGATGCCAACAATCCGTTCATTGGCCGTTTTCAAGCCTTCTTCGGTGGCCAATGCCTTAGCCAATTTTCCCACCACCTTGCTGGTGGACATGCCCAGTCCATGTCCACGCGCATTCTACGAGAGCCGGTCCGAGGTACCAACAATCCGTTCCTTGGTCGGTTTCATGCCCCGGCCGATTTTCCCGTCGCCTGGCTTGCTGACATGGCCAGCACTCGTCCATTCGACGAGTTGGTGCGAGTTGCCAACAATCCGTTCATTGGCCGTTTTCAAGCCTTCTTCGGTGATCAATGCCTTCGTCGATTTTCCCACCACCTTGCTGGTGGACATGCCCAGCCCATGTCCACGCGCATTCTACGAGAGCCGGTCTGAGGTGCCAACAATCTATTCCTTGGTCGGTTTCATGCCCCGGCCGAGTTTCCCTTCGCCTGGCTTGCTGACATGGCCAGCACTCGCCCATTCGACGAGTTGGTGCGAGTTGCCAACAATCCGTTCGTTGGCCGTTTTCAAGCCTTCTTCGGTGGCCAATGCTTTCGCTGATTTTCCCACCACCTTGCTAGTGGACATGCCCAGCCCATGTCCACGCGCATTCTACGAGAGCCGGTCCGAGGTGCCAACAATCCGTTCCTTGGTCGGTTTCATGCCCTGGCCGATTTTCCCGTCGGCTGGCTTCCTGACTTGGCCAGCACTCGCTTATTCGACGAGTTGGTGCGAGTTGCCAACAATCCGTTCAATGGCCGTTTTCAAGCCTTCTTCGGTGGCCAATGCCTTAGCCGATTTTCCCACCACCTTGCTGGTGGACATGCCCTGCCCATGTCCACGCGCATTCTGCGAGAGCCGGTCCGAGGTGCCAACAATCCGTTCCTTGGTCGGTTTCCTGCCCCGGCCGATTTTCCCGTCGCCGGGCTTGCTGACATGGCCAGCACTCGCCCATTCGACGAGTTGCTGCGAGTTGCCAACAATCCGTTCCTTGGTCGGTTTCATGCCCCGGCCAAGTTTCCCTTCGCCTGGCTTGTTGACATGGCAGCACTCGCCCATTCGACGAGTTGGGGCGAGTTGCCAACAATCCGTTCATTGGCCGTTTTCAAGCCTTCTTCGGTGGCCAATGCTGTCGCCGATTTTCCCACCACCTTGCTGGTGGACATGCCCAGCCCATGTCCACGCGCATTCTACGAGAGCCGATCCGAGGTGCCAACAATTCGTTCCTTGGACGGTTTCATGCCCCGGCCGATTTTCCCGTCGCCTGGCTTGCAGACTTGGCCAGCACTCGCCCATTCGACGAGTTGGTGCGAGTTGCCAACAATTCGGTCATTGGCCGTTTTCAAGCCTTCTTCGGTGGCCAATGCCTTCGCCGATTTTCCCACCACCTTACTGGTGGACATGCCCAGCCCATGTCCGCGGGCATTCTACGAAACCTGGTCCGAGGTGCCAACAATCCGTTCCTTGGTCGGTTTCATGCCCCGACCGATTTTCCCGTTGCCAGGCTTGCTGACATGGCCAGCACTCGCCCATTCGATTAGTTGGTGCGAGTTGCCAACAATCCGTTCATTGGCCGTTTTCAAGCCTTCTTCGGTGGCCAATGCCTTCGCCGATTTTCCCACCACCTTTCTGGTGGACATGCCCAGCCCATGTCCACGCGCATTCTACGAGAGACGGTCCGAGGTGCCAACAATCCGTTTCTTGGTCGGCTTCATGCCCCAGCCGATTTTCCCGTCGCTAGGCTTGCTGACATGGCCAGCAGTCGCCCATTCGACGAGTTGGTGCGAGTTGCCAACAATCCGTTCATTGGCCGTTTTCAAGCCTTCTTCGGGGGCCAATGCCTTCGCCGATTTTCCCACCACCTTGCTGGTGGACATGCCCGGCCCACGTCCACGTGCATTCTACGAGAGCCGGTTCGAGGCGCCAACAATCTGTTCCTTGGTTGGTTTCATGCCTCGGCCGATTTTCCTGTCGACTGGCTTGCAGACTTGGCCAGCACTCGCCCATTCGACGAGTTGGTGCGAGTTGCCAACAATTAGGTCATTGGCCGTTTTCAAGCCTTCTTCGGTGGCCAATGCCTTCGCCGATTTTCCCACCACCTTACTGGTGGACATGCCCAGCCCATGTCCGCGGGCATTCTACGAAACCTGGTCCGAGGTGCCAACAATCCGTTCCTTGGTCGGTTTCATGCCCCGACCGATTTTCCCGTTGCCAGGCTTGCTGACATGGCCAGCACTCGCCCATTCGATTAGTTGGTGCGAGTTGCCAACAATCCGTTCATTGGCCGTTTTCAAGCCTTCTTCGGTGGCCAATGCCTTCGCCGATTTTCCCACCACCTTTCTGGTGGACATGCCCAGCCCATGTCCACGCGCATTCTACGAGAGACGGTCCGAGGTGCCAACAATCCGTTTCTTGGTCGGGTTCATGCCCCAGCCGATTTTCCCGTCGCTAGGCTTGCTGACATGGCCAGCACTCGCCCATTCGACGAGTTGGTGCGAGTTGCCAACAATCCGTTCATTGGCCGTTTTCAAGCCTTCTTCGGGGGCCAATGCCTTCGCCGATTTTCCCACCACCTTGCTGGTGGACATGCCCGGCCCACGTCCACGCGCATTCTACGAGAGCCAGTTCGAGGCGCCAACAATCCGTTCCTTGGTCGGTTTCATGCCTCGGCCGATTTTCCTGTCGCCTGGCTTGCAGACTTGGCCAGCACTCGCCCATTCGACGAGTTGGTGCGAGTTGCCAACAATCCGGTCATTGGCCGTTTTCAAGCCTTCTTCGGTGGCCAATGCCTTCGCCGATTTTCCCACCACCTTACTGGTGGACATGCCCAGCCCATGTCCGCGGGCATTCTACGAAACCTGGTCCGAGGTGCCAACAATCCGTTCCTTGGTCGGTTTCATGCCCCGGCCGAGTTTCCCTTCGCCTGGCTTGCTGACATGGCCAGCACTCGCCCATTCGACGAGTTGGGGCGAGTTGCCAACAATCCGTTCATTGGCCGTTTTCAAGCCTTCTTCGGTGGCCAACGCTTTAGCCGATTTTCCCACCACCTTGCTGGCAGACATGCCGAGCCCATGTCCATGCGAATTCTTCGAGAGCCGGTCCGAGGTGCCAGCAATCCGTTCCTTGGTCGGTTTCCTGCCCCGGCCGATTTTCCCGTCGCCAGGCTTGCTGACATGGCCAGCACTCGCCCATTCGACGAGTTGGTGTGAGTTGCCAACAATCCGTTCATTGGCCGTTTTCAAGCCTTCTTCGGTGGCCAATGCCTTCGCCGATTTTCCCACCACCTTGCTGGTGGACATGCCAGCCCATGTCCACGCGCATTCCACGAGAGCCGGTCTGAGGTGCCAACAATCCGTTCCTTGGTCGGTTTCATGCCTCGGCCGATTTTCCCGTCGCCAGGCTTGCTGACATGGCTAGCACTCGCCCATTCGACGAGTTGGTGCGAGTTGCCAATAATCTGTTCATTGGCCGTTTTCAAACCTTCTTCGGTGGCAAATGCCTCAGCCGATTTTCCCACCACCTTGCTGGTGGACATGCCCAGCCCATGTCCACGCGCATTATACGAGAGCCGGTCCGAGGTATCAAGAATCCGTTCCTTGGTCGGTTTCATGCCCCGGCCGATTTTCCCGTTGCCTGGCTTGCTGACATGGCCAGCACTCGTCCATTCGACGAGTTGGTGCGAGTTGCCAACAATCCGTTCATTGGCCGTTTTCAAGCCTTCTTCGGTGATCAATGCCTTCGTCGATTTTCCCACCACCTTGCTGGTGGACAAGCCCAGCCCATGTCCACGCGCATTCTACGAGAGCCGGTCTGAGGTGCCAACAATCTGTTCCTTGGTCGGTTTCATGCCCCGGCCGAGTTTCCCTTCGCCTGGCTTGCTGACATGGCCAGCACTCGCCCATTCGACGAGTTGGTGCGAGTTGCCAACAATCCGTTCATTGGCCGTTTTCAAGCCTTGTTCGGTGGCCAATGCCTTCGCCGATTTTCCCACCACCTTGCTGGTGGACATGCCCAGCCCATGTCCACGCGCATTCTACGAGAGCCGGTCCGAGGTGCCAACAATCCGTTCCTTGGCCGGTTTCATGCCCCGGACGAGTTTCCCTTCGCCTCGCTTGCTGACATGGCCAGCACTCGCCCATTCGACAAGTTGGGGCGAGTTGCCAACAATCCGTTCATTGGCCGTTTTCAAGCCTTCTTCGGTGGCCAATGCTTTCGTCGATTTTCCCACCACCTTGCTGGCAGAAATGCCCAGCCCATGTCCACGCGCATTCTACGAGCGCCGGTCCGAGGTGCCAGCATTCCGTTCCTTGGTCGGTTCCATGCCCCGGCCGATTTTCCCGTCGCCAGGCTTGCTGACATGGCCAGCACTCGCCCATTCGACGAGTTGGTGCGAGTTGCCAACAATCCGTTCATTGGCCGTTTTCAAGCCTTCTTCGGTGGCCAATGCCTTAGCCGATTTTCCCACCACCTTGCTAGTGGACATGCCCAGCCCATGTCCACGCGCATACTACGAGAGCCAGTCCGAGGTGCCAACAATCCGTTCCTTGGTCGGTTTCATGCCCCAGCCGATTTACTCGTCGCCTGGATTGTTGAGATGGCCATCACTTGCCCATTCGACGAGTTGGTGCCAGTTGCCAACAATCCGTTCATTGGCCGTTTTCAAGCCTTCTTCGGTGGCCAATGCCTTCGCCAAGTTTCCCACCACCTTGCTGGTGCACATGCCCAGCCCATGTCCACGCGCATTCTACGAGAGCCGGTCCGAGGTGCCAACAATCCGTTCCTTGGTCGGTTTAATGCCCCGGTCGATTTTCCCGTCGCCAGGCTTGCTGACATGGCCAGCATTCGCACATTCGACGAGTTGGTGCGAGTTGCCAACAATCCGTTCATTGGCTGTTTTCAATCCTTCTTCGGTGGCCAATGCCTTAGCCGATTTTCCCACCACCTTGCTGGTGGACATGCCCAGCCCATGTCCACGCGCATTCTACGAGAGCCGGTCTGAGGTGCAACCAATCCGTTCCTTGGTCAGTTTCATGCCCCGGACGAGTTTCCCTTCGCCTGGCTTGATGACATGGCCAGCACTCGCCCATTAGACGAGTTGGGGCGAGTTGCCAACAATCCGTTCATTGGCCGTTTTTAAGCCTTCTTCGGTGGCCAATTCTTTCGCCGATTTTCCCACCACCTTTCTGGTGGACATGCCCAGCGCATGTCCACGCGCATTCCACGAGAGCAGGTCCGAGGTGCCAACAATCCGTTCCTTGGACGGTTTCATGCCCCGGCCGATTTTCCCGTCGCCAGGCTTCCAGACATGGCCAGCACTCGCCCATTCGACGAGTTGGTGCGAGTTGCCAATAATCCGTTCATTGGCCGTTTTCAAGCCTTCTTCGGTGGCCAATGCCTTAGCCGATTTTCCCACCACCTTGCTGGTGGACATGCCTAGCCCATGTCCACGCGCATTCTACGAGAGCCGGTCCGAGGTGCCAACAATCCGTTCCTTGATCGGTTTCATGGCCCGGCCGATTTTCCCGTCGCCTGGCTTGCTGACATGGCCAGCACTCGCCCATTCGACGAGTTGGTGCGAGTTGCCAACAATCCGTTCATTGGCCGTTTTCAAGCCTTCTTCGGTGGCCAATGCCTTAGCCGATTTTCCCACCACCTTGCTGGTGGACATGCCCGGCCCATGTCCACGCGCATTCTGCGAGAGCCGGTCCGAGGTGCCAACAATCCGTTCCTTGGTCGGTTTCATGCCCCGACTGATTTTCCCATAGCCTGGCTTGCTGACATGGCCAGGACTCGCCCATTCGACGAGTTGGTGCGAGTTGCCAACAATCCGTTCATTAGCCGTTTTCAAGCCTTCTTCAGTGGCAAATGCCTTAGCCGATTTTCCCACCACCTTGCTGGTGGACATGCCCAGCCCATGTCCACGTGCATTCTACGAGAGCCGGTTGGAGGTGCCAACAATCCGTTCCTTGGTCGGTTTCATGCCCCGGCCGATTTTCCCCTCGCCTGGCTTACTGACATGGCCAGCACTCGCCCATGCGATGAGTTGGTGCGAGTTGCCAATAATCCGTTCATTGGCCGTTTTCCAGCCTTCTTCGGTGGCCAATGCCTTAGCCGATTTTCCCACCACCTTGCTAGTGGACATGCCCAGCCCATGTCCACGCGCATTTCACGAGAGCCGGTCCGAGGTGTCAACAATCCGTTCCTTGGTCGGTTTCATGCCCCGGCCGAGTTTTCCTTCGCCTGGCATGCTGACATGGCCAGCACTCGCCCATTCGACGAGTAGGGGCAAGTTGTCAACAATCCGTTCATTGGCCGTTTTCAATCCTTCTTCGGTGGCCAATGCCTTAGCCGATTTTCCCACCACCTTGCTGGTGGACATGCCCAGCCCATGTCCACGCGCATTCTACGAGAGCCAGTCCGAGGTGCCAACAATCCGTTCCTTGGTCGGTTTCATGCCCCGGCCGATTTTCCCATCGCCTGGCTTGCTGACATGGCCAGCACTCGCCCATTCGACGAGTTGGTGCGAGTTGCCAACAATCCGTTCATTGGCAGTTTTCAAGCCTTCTTCGGTGGCCAATGCCTTCGCCGATTTTCCCACCACCTTGCTGGTGGACATGCCCAGCCCATGTCCACGCGCATTCTACGAGAGCCGGTCCGAGGTGCCAACAATCCGTTCCTTGGTCGGTTTCATGCCCCGGACGAGTTTCCCTTCGCCTAGCTTGCTGACATGGCCAGCACTCGCCCATTCGACGAGTTGGGGCGAGTTGCCAACAATCCGTTCATTGGCCGTTTTCAAGCCTTCTTCGGTGGCCAATGCTTTCGCCGATTTTCCCACCACCTTGCTGGTAGACATGCCCAGCCCATGTCCACGCGCATTCTACGAGCACCAGTCCGAGGTGCCAGCAATCCGTTCCTTGGTCGGTTTCATGCCCCGGCCGATTTTCCCGTCGCCAGGCTTGCTGACATGGCCAGCACTCGCCCATTCGACGAGTTGGTGCGAGTTGCCAACAATCCGTTCATTGGCCGTTTTCAATCCTTCTTCGGTATCCAATGCCTTAGCCGACTTTCCCACCACCTTACTGGTGGACATGCCCCGCCCATGTCCACGCGTATTCTACGAGAGCCGGTCCGAGGTGCCAACAATCCGTTCCTTGGTCGGTTTCATGCCCCGGACGATTTTCCCGTCGCCTGGCTTGCTGGCATGGCCAGCACTCGCCCAATCGACAAGTTGGTGCGAGTTGCCAACAATCCGTTCATTGGCCGTTTTCAAGCCTTCTTCGGTGGCCAATGCTTTCGCCGATTTTCCCACCACCTTACTGGCAGACATGCCCAGCCCATGTCCACGCGTATTCTACGAGCGCCGGTCCGAGGTGCCATCAATCCGTTCCTTGGTCGGTTGCATGCCCCGGCCGATTTTCCCGTCGCCAGGCTTGCTGACATGGCCAGTACTCGCCCATTAGACGAGTTGGTGCGAATTGCCAACAATCCGTTCATTAGCCGTTTTCAATCCTTCTTCGGTGTCCAATGCCTTAGCCGACTTTCCCACCACCTTACTGGTGGACATGCCCAGCCCATGTCCAAGGGCATTCTACGAGAGCCGGTCCGAGGTGCCAACAATCCGTTCCTTGGTCGGTTTCATGCCCCGGACGAGTTTCCCTTCGCCTGGCTTGATGACATGGCCAGCACTCGCCCATTCGATGAGTTGGGGCGAGTTGCCAACAATCCGTTCATTGGCCGTTTTCAAGCCTTCTTCGGTGGCCAATGCTTTCGCCGATTTTCCCACCACCTTGCTGGTAGACATGCCCAGCCCATGTCCACGCGCATTCTACGAGCACCAGTCCGAGGTGCCAGCAATCCGTTCCTTGGTCGGTTTCATGCCCCGGCCGATTTTCCCGTCGCCAGGCTTGCTGACATGGCCAGCACTCGCCCATTCGCCGAGTTGGTGCGAGTTGCCAACAATCCGTTCATTGGCCGTTTTCAATCCTTCTTCGGTATCCAATGCCTTAGCCGAATTTCCCACCACCTTACTGGTGGACATGCCCCGCCCATGTCCACGCGCATTCTACGAGAGCCGGTCCGAGGTGCCAACAATCCGTTCCTTGGTCGGTTTCATGGCCCGGCCGATTTTCCCGTCGCCTGGCTTGCTGGCATGGCCAGCACTCGCCCAATCGACAAGTTGGTGCTAGTTGCCAACAATCCGTTCATTGGCCGTTTTCAAGCCTTCTTCGGTGGCCAATGCTTTCGCCGATTTTCCCACCACCCTGCTGGCAGACATGCCCAGCCCATGTCCACGCGTATTCTACGAGCGCCGGTCCGAGGTGCCATCAATCCGTTCCTTGGTCGGTTGCATGCCCCGGCCGATTTTCCCATTGCCAGGCTTGCTGACATGGCCAGCACTCGCCCATTAGACGAGTTGGTGCGAATTGCCAACAATCCGTTCATTAGCCATTTTTAATCCTTCTTCGGTGTCCAATGCCTTAGCCGACTTTCCCACCACCTTACTGGTGGACATGCCCAGCCCATGTCCAAGCGCATTCTACGAGAGCCGGTCCGAGGTGCCAACAATCCGTTCCTTGGTCGGTTTCATGCCCCGGACGAGTTTCCCTTCGCCTGGCTTGATGACATGGCCAGCACTCGCCCATTCGATGAGTTGGGGCGAGTTGCCAACAATCCGTTCATTGGCCGTTTTTAAGCATTCTTCGGTGGCCAATGCTTTCGCCGATTTTCCCACCACCTTGCTGGTGGACATGCCCAGCCCATGTCCACGCACATTCCACGAGAGCAGGTCCGACGTGCCAACAATCCGTTCCTTGGACGGTTTCATGCCCCGGCCGATTTTCCCGTCGCCAGGCTTCCAGACATGGCCAGCACTCACCCATTCGACGGGTTGGTGCGAGTTGCCAAGAATCCGTTCTTTGGCCGTTTTCAAGCCTTCTTCGGTGGCCAATGCCTTAGCCGATTTTCCCACCACCTTGCTGGTGGACATGCCCGGCCCATGTCCACGCGCATTCTACGAGAGCCGGTCCGAGGTGCCAACAATCCGTTCCTTGGTCGGTTTCATGCCCCGACCGATTTTCCCATAGCCTGGCTTGCTGACATGGCCAGGACTCACCCATTCGACGAGTTGGTGCGAGTTGCCAACAATCCGTTCATTGGCCGTTTTCAAGCCTTCTTCAGTGGCAAATGCCTTAGCCGATTTTCCCACCACCTTGCTGGTGGACATGCCCAGCCCATGTCCACGTGCATTCTACGAGAGCCGATTCGAGGTGCCAACAATCCGTTCCTTGGTCGGTTTCATGCCCCGGCCGATTTTCCCGTCGCCTGGCTTACTGACATGGCCAGCACTAGCCCATGCGATGAGTTGGTGCGAGTTGCCAATAATCCGTTCGTTGGCCGTTTTCCAGCCTTCTTCGGTGGCCAATGCCTTAGCCGATTTTCCCACCACCTTGCTAGTGGACATGCCCAGCCCATGTCCACGCGCATTTCACGAGAGCCGGTCCGAGGTGTCAACAATCCGTTCCTTGGTCGGTTTCATGCCCCGGCCGAGTTTTCCTTCGCCTGGCATGCTGACATGGCCAGCACTCGCCCATTCGACGAGTTGGGGCAAGTTGCCAACAATCCGTTCATTGGCCGTTTTCAAGCCTTCTTCGGTGGCCAATGCTTTCGCCGATTTTCCCACCACCTTGCTGGTGGACATGCCCAGCCCATGTCCACGCGCATTCTACGAGAGCCGGTCGGAGGTGCCAACAATCCGTTCCTTGGTCGGTTTCATGCCCCGGACGATTTTCCCGTCGCCTGGCTTGCTGACATGGCCAGCACTCGCCCAATCGACAAGTTGGTGCGAGTTGCCAACAATCCGTTCATTGGCCGTTTTCAAGCCTTCTTCGGTGGCCAATGCGTTAGCCGATTTTCCAACCACCTTGCTGGTGGACATGCCCAGCCCAAGTCCACGCGCATTCTACGAGAGCCAGTCCGAGGTGCCAACAATCCGTTCCTTGGTCGGTTTCATGCCCCAGCCGATTTACCCGTCGCCTGGATTGTTGAGATGGCCATCACTTGCCCATTCGACGAGTTGGTGCCAGTTGCCAACAATCCGTTCATTGGCCGTTTTCAAGCCTTCTTCGGTGGCCAATGCCTTAGCCGATTTTCCCACCACCTTGCTGGTGGACATGCCCAGCCCATGTCCACGCGCATTCAACGAGAGCCGGTCCGAGGTGCCAACAATCCGTTCCTTGGTCGGTTTCATGCCCCGGACGACTTTCCCTTCGCCTGGCTTGATGACATGGCCAGCACTCGCCCATTCGATGAGTTGGGGCGAGTTGCCAACAATCCGTTCATTGGCCATTTTTAAGCCTTCTTCGGTGGCCAATGCTTTCGCCGATTTTCCCACCACCTTGCTGGTGGACATGCCCAGCCCATGTCCACGCGCATTCCACGAGAGCAGGTCCGAGGTGCCAACAATCTGTTCCTTGGACGGTTTCAAGCCCCGGCCGATTTTCCCGTCGCCAGGCTTCCAGACATGGCCAGCACTCGCCCATTCGACGAGTTGGTGCGAGTTGCCAATAATCCGTTCTTTGGCCGTTTTCAAGCCTTCTTCGGTGGCCAATGCCTTAGCCGATTTTCCCACCACCTTGCTGGTGGACATGCCCAGCCCATGTCCACGCGCATTCTACGAGAGCCGGTCCGAGGTGCCAACAATCCGTTCCTTGGTCGGTTTCATGCCCCGACCGATTTTCCCGTCGCCTGGCTTGCTGACATGGCCAGCACTCGCCCATTCGACGAGTAGGTGCGAGTTGCCAATAATCCGTTCATTGGCCGTTTTCAAGCCTTCTTCGGTGGCCAATGCCTTAGCCGATTTTCCTACCACCTTGCTGGTGGACATGCCCAGCCCATGTCCACGCGCATTCTACGAGAGCCGGTCCGAGGTGCCAACAATCCGTTCCTTGATCGGTTTCATGGCCCGGCCGATTTTCCCGTCGCCTGGCTTGCTGACATGGCCAGCACTCGCCCATTCGACGAGTTGGTGCGAGTTGCCAACAATCCGTTCATTGGCCGTTTTCAATCCTTCTTCGGTGGCCAATGCCTTAGCCGATTTTCCCACCACCTTGCTGGTGGACATGCCCAGCCCATGTCCACGCGCATTCTACGAGAGCCAGTCCGAGGTGCCAACAATCCGTTCCTTGGTCGGTTTAATGCCCCAGCCGATTTACCCGTCGCCTGGATTGTTGAGATGGCCATCACTTGCCCATTCGACGAGTTGGTGCCAGTTGCCAACAATCCGTTCATTGGCCGTTTTCAAGCCTTCTTCGGTGGCCAATGCCTTCGCCAAGTTTCCCACCACCTTGCTGGTGCACATGCCCAGCCCATGTCCACGCGCATTCTACGAGAGCCGGTTCGAGGTGCCAACAATCCGTTCCTTGGTCGGTTTAATGCCCCGGTCGATTTTCCCGTCGCCAGGCTTGCTGACATGGCCAGCATTCGCACATTCGACGAGTTGGTGCGAGTTGCCAACAATCCGTTCATTGGCCGTTTTCAATCCTTCTTCGGTGGCCAATGCCTTAGCCGATTTTCCCACCACCTTGCTGGTGGACATGCCCAGCCCATGTCCACGCGCATTCTACGAGAGCCGGTCCGAGGTGCCAACAATCCGTTCCTTGGTCGGTTTCATGCCCCGGACGAGTTTCCCTTCGCCTGGCTTGATGACATGGCCAGCACTCGCCCATTCGACGAGTTGGGGCGAGTTGCCAACAATCCGTTCATTGGCCGTTTTTAAGCCTTCTTCGGTGGCCAATGCTTTCGCCGATTTTCCCACCACCTTTCTGGTGGACATGCCCAGCGCATGTCCACGCGCATTCCACGAGAGCAGGTCCGAGGTGCCAACAATCCGTTCCTTGGACGGTTTCATGCCCCGGCCGATTTTCCCGTCGCCAGGCTTCCAGACATGGCCAGCGCTCGCCCATTCGACCAGTTGGTGCGAGTTGCCAATAATCCGTTCATTGGCCGTTTTCAAGCCTTCTTCGGTGGCCAATGCCTTAGCCGATTTTCCCACCACCTTGCTGGTGGACATGCCCAGCCCATGTCCACGCGCATTCTACGAGAGCCGGTCCGAGGTGCCAACAATCCGTTCCTTGATCGGTTTCATGCCCCGGACGATTTTCCCGTCGCCTGGCTTGCTGACATGGCCAGCACTCGCCCAATCGACAAGTTGGTGCGAGTTGCCAACAATCCGTTCATTGGCCGTTTTCAAGCCTTCTTCGGTGGCCAATGCGTTAGCCGATTTTCCAACCACCTTGCTGGTGGACATGCCCAGCCCAAGTCCACGCGCATTCTACGAGAGCCAGTCCGAGGTGCCAACAATCCGTTCCTTGGTCGGTTTCATGCCCCAGCCGATTTACCCGTCGCCTGGATTGTAGAGATGGCCATCACTTGCCCATTCGACGAGTTGGTGCCAGTTGCCAACAATCCGTTCATTGGCCGTTTTCAAGCCTTCTTCGGTGGCCAATGCCTTCGCCGATTTTCCCACCACCTTGCTGGTGCACATGCCCAGCCCATGTCCACGCGCATTCTACGAGAGCCGGTCCGAGGTGCCAACAATCCGTTCCTTGGTCGGTTTAATGCCCCGGCCGATTTTCCCGTCGCTAGGCTTGCTGACATGGCCAGCATTCGGACATTCGACGAGTTGGTGCGAGTTGCCAACAATCCGTTCATTGGCCGTTTTCAAGCCTTCTTCGGTGGCCAATGCCTTAGCCGATTTTCCCACCACCTTGCTGGTGGACATGCCCAGCCCATGTCCACGCGCATTCTAAGAGAGCCGGTCCGAGGTGCCAACAATCCGTTCCTTGATCGGTTTCATGGCCCGGCCGATTTTCCCGTCGCCTGGCTTGCTGACATGGCCAGCACTCGCCCATTCGACGAGTTGGTGCGAGTTGCCAACAATCCGTTCATTGGCCGTTTTCAAGCCTTCTTCGGTGGCCAATGCCTTAGCCGATTTTCCCACCACCTTGCTGGTGGACATGCCCGGCCCATGTCCACGCGCATTCTGCGAGAGCCGGTCCGAGGTGCCAACAATCCGTTCCTTGGTCGGTTTCATGCCCCGACTGATTTTCCCATAGCCTGGCTTGCTGACATGGCCAGGACTCGCCCATTCGACGAGCTGGTGCGAGTTGCCAACAATCCGTTCATTAGCCGTTTTCAAGCCTTCTTCAGTGGCAAATGCCTTAGCCGATTTTCCCACCACCTTGCTGGTGGACATGCCCAGCCCATGTCCACGTGCATTCTACGAGAGCCGGTTTGAGGTGCCAACAATCCGTTCCTTGGTCGGTTTCATGCCCCGGCCGATTTTCCCCTCGCCTGGCTTACTGACATGGCCAGCACTCGCCCATGCGATGAGTTGGTGCGAGTTGCCAATAATCCGTTCATTGGCCGTTTTCCAGCCTTCTTCGGTGGCCAATGCCTTAGCCGATTTTCCCACCACCTTGCTAGTGGACATGCCCAGCCCATGTCCACGCGCATTTCACGAGAGCCGGTCCGAGGTGTCAACAATCCGTTCCTTGGTCGGTTTCATGCCCCGGCCGAGTTTTCCTTCGCCTGGCATGCTGACATGGCCAGCACTCGCCCATTCGACGAGTTGGGGCAAGTTGCCAACAATCCGTTCATTGGCCGTTTTCAATCCTTCTTCGGTGGCCAATGCCTTAGCCGATTTTCCCACCACCTTGCTGGTGGACATGCCTAGCCCATGTCCACGCGCATTCTACGAGAGCCAGTCCGAGGTGCCAACAATTTGTTCCTTGGTCGGTTTCATGCCCCGGCCGATTTTCCCATCGCCTGGCTTGCTGACATGGCCAGCACTCGCCCATTCGACGAGTTGGTGCGAGTGCCAACAATCCGTTCATTGGCAGTTTTCAAGCCTTCTTCGGTGGCCAATGCCTTCGCTGATTTTCCCACCACCTTGCTGGTGGACATGCCCAGCCCATGTCCACGCGCATTCTACGAGAGCCGGTCCGAGGTGCCAACAATCCGTTCCTTGGTCCGTTTCATGCCCCGGACGAGTTTCCCTTCGCCTAGCTTGCTGACATGGCCAGCACTCGCCCATTCGACGAGTTGGGGCGAGTTGCCAACAATCCGTTCATTGGCCGTTTTCAAGCCTTCTTCGGTGGCCAATGCTTTCGCCGATTTTCCCACCACCTTGCTGGCAGACATGCCCAGCCCATGTCCACGCGCATTCTACGAGCACCGGTCCGAGGTGCCAGCAATCCGTTCCTTGGTCGGTTTCATGCCCCGGCCGATTTTCCCGTCGCCAGGCTTGCTGACATGGCCAGCACTCGCCCATTCGACGAGTTGGTGCGAGTTGCCAACAATCCGTTCATTGGCCGTTTTCAATCCTTCTTCGGTGGCCAATGCCTTAGCCGATTTTCCCACCACCTTGCTGGTGGACATGCCCAGCCCATGTCCACGCGCATTCTACGAGAGCCAGTCCGAGGTGCCAACAATCCGTTCCTTGGTCGGTTTAATGCCCCAGCCGATTTACCCGTCGCCTGGATTGTTGAGATGGCCATCACTTGCCCATTCGACGAGTTGGTGCCAGTTGCCAACAATCCGTTCATTGGCCGTTTTCAAGCCTTCTTCGGTGGCCAATGCCTTCGCCAAGTTTCCCACCACCTTGCTGGTGCACATGCCCAGCCCATGTCCACGCGCATTCTACGAGAGCCGGTTCGAGGTGCCAACAATCCGTTCCTTGGTCGGTTTAATGCCCCGGTCGATTTTCCCGTCGCCAGGCTTGCTGACATGGCCAGCATTCGCACATTCGACGAGTTGGTGCGAGTTGCCAACAATCCGTTCCTTGGTCGGTTGCATGCCCCGGCCGATTTTCCCGTCGCCAGGCTTGCTGACATGGCCAGCACTCGCCCATTAGACGAGTTGGTGCGAATTGCCAACAATCCGTTCATTAGCCGTTTTCAATCCTTCTTCGGTGTCCAATGCCTTAACCGACTTTCCCACCACCTTACTGGTGGACATGCCCAGCCCATGTCCAAGCGCATTCTACGAGAGCCGGTCCGAGGTGCCAACAATCCGTTCCTTGGTCGGTTTCATGCCCCGGACGAGTTTCCCTTCGCCTGGCTTGATGACATGGCCAGCACTCGCCCATTCGACGAGTTGGTGCGAGTTGCCAACAATCCGTTCATTGGCCGTTTTTAAGCCTTCTTCGGTGGCCAATGCTTTCGCCGATTTTCCCACCACCTTTCTGGTGGACATGCCCAGCGCATGTCCACGCGCATTCCACGAGAGCAGGTCCGAGGTGCCAACAATCCGTTCCTTGGACGGTTTCATGCCCCGGCCGATTTTCCCGTCGCCAGGCTTCCAGACATGGCCAGCGCTCGCCCATTCGACGAGTTGGTGCGAGTTGCCAATAATCCGTTCATTGGCCGTTTTCAAGCCTTCTTCGGTGGCCAATGCCTTAGCCGATTTTCCCACCACCTTGCTGGTGGACATGCCCAGCCCATGTCCACGCGCATTCTACGAGAGCCGGTCCGAGGTGCCAACAATCCGTTCCTTGATCGGTTTCATGCCCCGGACGATTTTCCCGTCGCCTGGCTTGCTGACATGGCCAGCACTCGCCCAATCGACAAGTTGGTGCGAGTTGCCAACAATCCGTTCATTGGCCGTTTTCAAGCCTTCTTCGGTGGCCAATGCGTTAGCCGATTTTCCAACCACCTTGCTGGTGGACATGCCCAGCCCAAGTCCACGCGCATTCTACGAGAGCCAGTCCGAGGTGCCAACAATCCGTTCCTTGGTCGGTTTCATGCCCCAGCCGATTTACCCGTCGCCTGGATTGTAGAGATGGCCATCACTTGCCCATTCGACGAGTTGGTGCCAGTTGCCAACAATCCGTTCATTGGCCGTTTTCAAGCCTTCTTCGGTGGCCAATGCCTTCGCCGATTTTCCCACCACCTTGCTGGTGCACATGCCCAGCCCATGTCCACGCGCATTCTACGAGAGCCGGTCCGAGGTGCCAACAATCCGTTCCTTGGTCGGTTTAATGCCCCGGCCGATTTTCCCGTCGCTAGGCTTGCTGACATGGCCAGCATTCGGACATTCGACGAGTTGGTGCGAGTTGCCAACAATCCGTTCATTGGCCGTTTTCAAGCCTTCTTCGGTGGCCAATGCCTTAGCCGATTTTCCCACCACCTTGCTGGTGGACATGCCCAGCCCATGTCCACGCGCATTCTACGAGAGCCGGTCCGAGGTGCCAACAATCCGTTCCTTGATCGGTTTCATGGCCCGGCCGATTTTCCCGTCGCCTGGCTTGCTGACATGGCCAGCACTCGCCCATTCGACGAGTTGGTGCGAGTTGCCAACAATCCGTTCATTGGCCGTTTTCAAGCCTTCTTCGGTGGCCAATGCCTTAGCCGATTTTCCCACCACCTTGCTGGTGGACATGCCCGGCCCATGTCCACGCGCATTCTGCGAGAGCCGGTCCGAGGTGCCAACAATCCGTTCCTTGGTCGGTTTCATGCCCCGACTGATTTTCCCATAGCCTGGCTTGCTGACATGGCCAGGACTCGCCCATTCGACGAGCTGGTGCGAGTTGCCAACAATCCGTTCATTAGCCGTTTTCAAGCCTTCTTCAGTGGCAAATGCCTTAGCCGATTTTCCCACCACCTTGCTGGTGGACATGCCCAGCCCATGTCCACGTGCATTCTACGAGAGCCGGTTTGAGGTGCCAACAATCCGTTCCTTGGTCGGTTTCATGCCCCGGCCGATTTTCCCCTCGCCTGGCTTACTGACATGGCCAGCACTCGCCCATGCGATGAGTTGGTGCGAGTTGCCAATAATCCGTTCATTGGCCGTTTTCCAGCCTTCTTCGGTGGCCAATGCCTTAGCCGATTTTCCCACCACCTTGCTAGTGGACATGCCCAGCCCATGTCCATGCGCATTTCACGAGAGCCGGTCCGAGGTGTCAACAATCCGTTCCTTGGTCGGTTTCATGCCCCGGCCGAGTTTTCCTTCGCCTGGCATGCTGACATGGCCAGCACTCGCCCATTCGACGAGTTGGGGCAAGTTGCCAACAATCCGTTCATTGGCCGTTTTCAATCCTTCTTCGGTGGCCAATGCCTTAGCCGATTTTCCCACCACCTTGCTGGTGGACATGCCTAGCCCATGTCCACGCGCATTCTACGAGAGCCAGTCCGAGGTGCCAACAATTTGTTCCTTGGTCGGTTTCATGCCCCGGCCGATTTTCCCATCGCCTGGCTTGCTGACATGGCCAGCACTCGCCCATTCGACGAGTTGGTGCGAGTGCCAACAATCCGTTCATTGGCAGTTTTCAAGCCTTCTTCGGTGGCCAATGCCTTCGCCGATTTTCCCACCACCTTGCTGGTGGACATGCCCAGCCCATGTCCACGCGCATTCTACGAGAGCCGGTCCGAGGTGCCAACAATCCGTTCCTTGGTCCGTTTCATGCCCCGGACGAGTTTCCCTTCGCCTAGCTTGCTGACATGGCCAGCACTCGCCCATTCGACGAGTTGGGGCGAGTTGCCAACAATCCGTTCATTGGCCGTTTTCAAGCCTTCTTCGGTGGCCAATGCTTTCGCCGATTTTCCCACCACCTTGCTGGCAGACATGCCCAGCCCATGTCCACGCGCATTCTACGAGCACCGGTCCGAGGTGCCAGCAATCCGTTCCTTGGTCGGTTTCATGCCCCGGCCGATTTTCCCGTCGCCAGGCTTGCTGACATGGCCAGCACTCGCCCATTCGACGAGTTGGTGCGAGTTGCCAACAATCCGTTCATTGGCCGGTTTCAATCCTTCTTCGGTGGCCAATGCCTTAGCCGATTTTCCCACCACCTTGCTGGTGGACATGCCCAGCCCATGTCCACGCGCATTCTACGAGAGCCGGTCCGAGGTGCCAACAATCCGTTCCTTGATCGGTTTCATGGCCCGGCCGATTTTCCCGTCGCCTGGCTTGCTGACATGGCCAGCACTCGCCCATTCGACGAGTTGGTGCGAGTTGCCAACAATCCGTTCATTGGCCGTTTTCAATCCTTCTTCGGTGGCCAATGCCTTAGCCGATTTTCCCACCACCTTGCTGGTGGACATGCCCAGCCCATGTCCACGCGCATTCTACGAGAGCCAGTCCGAGGTGCCAACAATCCGTTCCTTGGTCGGTTTAATGCCCCAGCCGATTTACCCGTCGCCTGGATTGTTGAGATGGCCATCACTTGCCCATTCGACGAGTTGGTGCCGGTTGCCAACAATCCGTTCATTGGCCGTTTTCAAGCCTTCTTCGGTGGCCAATGCCTTCGCCAAGTTTCCCACCACCTTGCTGGTGCACATGCCCAGCCCATGTCCACGCGCATTCTACGAGAGCCGGTTCGAGGTGCCAACAATCCGTTCCTTGGTCGGTTTAATGCCCCGGTCGATTTTCCCGTCGCCAGGCTTGCTGACATGGCCAGCATTCGCACATTCGACGAGTTGGTGCGAGTTGCCAACAATCCGTTCCTTGGTCGGTTGCATGCCCCGGCCGATTTTCCCGTCGCCAGGCTTGCTGACATGGCCAGCACTCGCCCATTAGACGAGTTGGTGCGAATTGCCAACAATCCGTTCATTAGCCGTTTTCAATCCTTCTTCGGTGTCCAATGCCTTAACCGACTTTCCCACCACCTTACTGGTGGACATGCCCAGCCCATGTCCAAGCGCATTCTACGAGAGCCGGTCCGAGGTGCCAACAATCCGTTCCTTGGTCGGTTTCATGCCCCGGACGAGTTTCCCTTCGCCTGGCTTGATGACATGGCCAGCACTCGCCCATTCGACGAGTTGGTGCGAGTTGCCAACAATCCGTTCATTGGCCGTTTTTAAGCCTTCTTCGGTGGCCAATGCTTTCGCCGATTTTCCCACCACCTTTCTGGTGGACATGCCCAGCGCATGTCCACGCGCATTCCACGAGAGCAGGTCCGAGGTGCCAACAATCCGTTCCTTGGCCGTTTTCAAGCCTTCTTCGGTGGCCAATGCCTTCGCCGATTTTCCCACCACCTTGCTGGTGCACATGCCCAGCCCATGTCCACGCGCATTCTACGAGAGCCGGTCCGAGGTGCCAACAATCCGTTCCTTGGTCGGTTTAATGCCCCGGCCGATTTTCCCGTCGCTAGGCTTGCTGACATGGCCAGCATTCGGACATTCGACGAGTTGGTGCGAGTTGCCAACAATCCGTTCATTGGCCGTTTTCAAGCCTTCTTCGGTGGCCAATGCCTTAGCCGATTTTCCCACCACCTTGCTGGTGGACATGCCCAGCCCATGTCCACGCGCATTCTACGAGAGCCGGTCCGAGGTGCCAACAATCCGTTCCTTGATCGGTTTCATGGCCCGGCCGATTTTCCCGTCGCCTGGCTTGCTGACATGGCCAGCACTCGCCCATTCGACGAGTTGGTGCGAGTTGCCAACAATCCGTTCATTGGCCGTTTTCAAGCCTTCTTCGGTGGCCAATGCCTTAGCCGATTTTCCCACCACCTTGCTGGTGGACATGCCCGGCCCATGTCCACGCGCATTCTGCGAGAGCCGGTCCGAGGTGCCAACAATCCGTTCCTTGGTCGGTTTCATGCCCCGACTGATTTTCCCATAGCCTGGCTTGCTGACATGGCCAGGACTCGCCCATTCGACGAGCTGGTGCGAGTTGCCAACAATCCGTTCATTAGCCGTTTTCAAGCCTTCTTCAGTGGCAAATGCCTTAGCCGATTTTCCCACCACCTTGCTGGTGGACATGCCCAGCCCATGTCCACGTGCATTCTACGAGAGCCGGTTTGAGGTGCCAACAATCCGTTCCTTGGTCGGTTTCATGCCCCGGCCGATTTTCCCCTCGCCTGGCTTACTGACATGGCCAGCACTCGCCCATGCGATGAGTTGGTGCGAGTTGCCAATAATCCGTTCATTGGCCGTTTTCCAGCCTTCTTCGGTGGCCAATGCCTTAGCCGATTTTCCCACCACCTTGCTAGTGGACATGCCCAGCCCATGTCCATGCGCATTTCACGAGAGCCGGTCCGAGGTGTCAACAATCCGTTCCTTGGTCGGTTTCATGCCCCGGCCGAGTTTTCCTTCGCCTGGCATGCTGACATGGCCAGCACTCGCCCATTCGACGAGTTGGGGCAAGTTGCCAACAATCCGTTCATTGGCCGTTTTCAATCCTTCTTCGGTGGCCAATGCCTTAGCCGATTTTCCCACCACCTTGCTGGTGGACATGCCTAGCCCATGTCCACGCGCATTCTACGAGAGCCAGTCCGAGGTGCCAACAATTTGTTCCTTGGTCGGTTTCATGCCCCGGCCGATTTTCCCATCGCCTGGCTTGCTGACATGGCCAGCACTCGCCCATTCGACGAGTTGGTGCGAGTGCCAACAATCCGTTCATTGGCAGTTTTCAAGCCTTCTTCGGTGGCCAATGCCTTCGCCGATTTTCCCACCACCTTGCTGGTGGACATGCCCAGCCCATGTCCACGCGCATTCTACGAGAGCCGGTCCGAGGTGCCAACAATCCGTTCCTTGGTCCGTTTCATGCCCCGGACGAGTTTCCCTTCGCCTAGCTTGCTGACATGGCCAGCACTCGCCCATTCGACGAGTTGGGGCGAGTTGCCAACAATCCGTTCATTGGCCGTTTTCAAGCCTTCTTCGGTGGCCAATGCTTTCGCCGATTTTCCCACCACCTTGCTGGCAGACATGCCCAGCCCATGTCCACGCGCATTCTACGAGCACCGGTCCGAGGTGCCAGCAATCCGTTCCTTGGTCGGTTTCATGCCCCGGCCGATTTTCCCGTCGCCAGGCTTGCTGACATGGCCAGCACTCGCCCATTCGACGAGTTGGTGCGAGTTGCCAACAATCCGTTCATTGGCCGTTTTCAATCCTTCTTCGGTGGCCAATGCCTTAGCCGATTTTCCCACCACCTTGCTGGTGGACATGCCCAGCCCATGTCCACGCGCATTCTACGAGAGCCGGTCCGAGGTGCCAACAATCCGTTCCTTGATCGGTTTCATGGCCCGGCCGATTTTCCCGTCGCCTGGCTTGCTGACATGGCCAGCACTCGCCCATTCGACGAGTTGGTGCGAGTTGCCAACAATCCGTTCATTGGCCGTTTTCAATCCTTCTTCGGTGGCCAATGCCTTAGCCGATTTTCCCACCACCTTGCTGGTGGACATGCCCAGCCCATGTCCACGCGCATTCTACGAGAGCCAGTCCGAGGTGCCAACAATCCGTTCCTTGGTCGGTTTAATGCCCCAGCCGATTTACCCGTCGCCTGGATTGTTGAGATGGCCATCACTTGCCCATTCGACGAGTTGGTGCCAGTTGCCAACAATCCGTTCATTGGCCGTTTTCAAGCCTTCTTCGGTGGCCAATGCCTTCGCCAAGTTTCCCACCACCTTGCTGGTGCACATGCCCAGCCCATGTCCACGCGCATTCTACGAGAGCCGGTTCGAGGTGCCAACAATCCGTTCCTTGGTCGGTTTAATGCCCCGGTCGATTTTCCCGTCGCCAGGCTTGCTGACATGGCCAGCATTCGCACATTCGACGAGTTGGTGCGAGTTGCCAACAATCCGTTCCTTGGTCGGTTGCATGCCCCGGCCGATTTTCCCGTCGCCAGGCTTGCTGACATGGCCAGCACTCGCCCATTAGACGAGTTGGTGCGAATTGCCAACAATCCGTTCATTAGCCGTTTTCAATCCTTCTTCGGTGTCCAATGCCTTAACCGACTTTCCCACCACCTTACTGGTGGACATGCCCAGCCCATGTCCAAGCGCATTCTACGAGAGCCGGTCCGAGGTGCCAACAATCCGTTCCTTGGTCGGTTTCATGCCCCGGACGAGTTTCCCTTCGCCTGGCTTGATGACATGGCCAGCACTCGCCCATTCGACGAGTTGGTGCGAGTTGCCAACAATCCGTTCATTGGCCGTTTTTAAGCCTTCTTCGGTGGCCAATGCTTTCGCCGATTTTCCCACCACCTTTCTGGTGGACATGCCCAGCGCATGTCCACGCGCATTCCACGAGAGCAGGTCCGAGGTGCCAACAATCCGTTCCTTGGACGGTTTCATGCCCCGGCCGATTTTCCCGTCGCCAGGCTTCCAGACATGGCCAGCGCTCGCCCATTCGACGAGTTGGTGCGAGTTGCCAATAATCCGTTCATTGGCCGTTTTCAAGCCTTCTTCGGTGGCCAATGCCTTAGCCGATTTTCCCACCACCTTGCTGGTGGACATGCCCAGCCCATGTCCACGCGCATTCTACGAGAGCCGGTCCGAGATGCCAACAATCCGTTCCTTGATCGGTTTCATGCCCCGGACGATTTTCCCGTCGCCTGGCTTGCTGACATGGCCAGCACTCGCCCAATCGACAAGTTGGTGCGAGTTGCCAACAATCCGTTCATTGGCCGTTTTCAAGCCTTCTTCGGTGGCCAATGCGTTAGCCGATTTTCCAACCACCTTGCTGGTGGACATGCCCAGCCCAAGTCCACGCGCATTCTACGAGAGCCAGTCCGAGGTGCCAACAATCCGTTCCTTGGTCGGTTTCATGCCCCAGCCGATTTACCCGTCGCCTGGATTGTAGAGATGGCCATCACTTGCCCATTCGACGAGTTGGTGCCAGTTGCCAACAATCCGTTCATTGGCCGTTTTCAAGCCTTCTTCGGTGGCCAATGCCTTCGCCGATTTTCCCACCACCTTGCTGGTGCACATGCTCGGCCCATGTCCACGCGCATTCTACGAGAGCCGGTCCGAGGTGCCAACAATCCGTTCCTTGGTCGGTTTCATGCCCCGTCCGATTTTCCTGTCGCCTGGCTTGCTGACATGGCCAGCACTCGCCCATTTGACGAGTTGGTGCGAGTTGCCAACAATCCGTTCATTGGCCGTTTTCAAGCCTTCTTCGGTGGCCAATGCCTTGGCCGATTTTCCCACCACCTTGCTGGTGGACATGCTCGGCCCATGTCCACGCGCATTCTACGAGAGCCGGT
The DNA here is from genome assembly GCA_037832335.1 of Carallia pectinifolia. Lineage (NCBI taxonomy): Eukaryota > Viridiplantae > Streptophyta > Magnoliopsida > Malpighiales > Rhizophoraceae > Carallia > Carallia pectinifolia. The sequence goes on from CM075449.1 coordinate 14,987,223, forward strand.
CCGAGGTGCCAACAATCCGTTCCTTGGTCGGTTTCATGCCCCGTCCGATTTTCCTGTCGCCTGGCTTGCTGACATGGCCAGCACTCCCCCATTCGACGAGTTGGTGCGACTTGCCAACAATCCGTTCATTGGCGGTTTTCAAGCCTTCTTCGATGGTCAATGCCTTCGTCGATTTTCCCACCACCTTGCTGGTGGACATGCCCAGCCCATGTCCACGCGCATTCTACGAGAGCCGGTCTGAGGTGCCAACAATCTGTTCCTTGGTCGGTTTCATGCCCCGGCCGAGTTTCCCTTCGCCTGGCTTGTTGACATGGCCAGCACTCGCCCATTCAACGAGTTGGTGCGAGTTGCCAATAATCTGTTCATTGGTCGTTTTCAAGCCTTCTTCGGTGGCCAATGCCTTAGCCGATTTTCCCACCACCTTGCTGGTGGACATGCCCAGCCTATGTCCACGCGCATTCTACGAGAGCCGGTCCGAGGTGCCAACAATCCATTCCTTGGTCGGTTTCATGCCCCGGCCGAGTTTCCCTTCGCCTGGCTTGCTGACATGGCCAGCACTCGCCCATTCGACGAGTTGGGGCGAGTTGCCAACAATCCGTTCATTGGCCGTTTTCAAGCCTTCTTCGGTGGCCAATGCTTTCGCCGATTTTCCCACCACCTTGCTGGTGGACATGCCCAGCCTATGTCCACGCGCATTCTGCCAGATCCGGTCCGACGTGCCAACAATCCATTCCTTGGTCGGTTTCAAGCCCCGGTCGATTTTCCTGTCGCCTGGCCTGCTGACATGGCCAGCACTCGTCCATTTGACGAGTTGGTACGAGTTGCCAACAATCCGTTCATTGGCCGTTTTCAAGCCTTCTTCGGTGGCCAATGCCTTAGCCGATTTTCCCACCACCTTGCTGGTCGACATCCTCGGCCCATGTCCACGCGCATTTCACGAGAGCCGGTCCGAGGTGTCAACAATCCGTTCCTTGGTCAGTTTCATGCCCCGGCCGAGTTTCCCTTCGCCTGGCTTGCTGACATGGCCAGCACTCGCCCATTCGACGAGTTGGGGCGAGTTGCCAACAATCCGTTCATTGGCCGTTTTCAAGCCTTCTTCGGTGGCCAATGCTTTCGCCGATTTTCCCACCACCTTGCTGGTGGACATGCCCAGCCCATGTCCACGCGCATTCCACGAGAGCAGGTCCGAGGTGCCAACAATCCGTTCCTTGGTCGGTTTCATGCCCCGGCCGATTTTCCCGTCGCCAGGCTTGCTGACGTGGCTAGCACTCGCCCATTCGACGAGTTGGTGCGAGTTGCCAATAATCCGTTCATTGGCCGTTTTCAAGCCTTCTTCGATGGCCAATGCCTTAGCCGATTTTCCCACCACCTTGCTGGTCGACATGCCCAGTCCATGTCCACGCGCATTCTACGAGAGCCGGTCCGAGGTGCCAACAATCCGTTCCTTGGTCGGTTTCATGCACCGGCCGAGTTTCCCTTCGGCTGGCTTGCTAACATGGCCAGCACTCGCCCATTCGACAAGTTGGTGTGAGTTGCCACAATTCGTTCATTGGCCGTTTTCAATCCTTCTTCGGTGGCCAATGCCTTAGCCGATTTTCCCACCACCTTGCTGGTGGACATGCCCAGCCCATGTCCACGTGCATTCTACAAGAGCCGGTCTGAGGTGCCAACAATCGGTTCCTTGGTCAGTTTCATGCCCCGGCCGATTTTCCCGTCGCCTGGCTTGCTGACATGGCAAGCACTCGCACATTCGACGAGTTGGTGCGAGTTGCCAACAATCCGTTCATTGGCCGTTTTCAATCCTTCTTCGGTGGCCAATGCCTTAGCCGATTTTCCCACCACCTTGCTGGTGGACATGCCCAGCCCATGTCCACGCGCATTCTACGAGAGCCGGTCCGAGGTGCCAACAATCCGTTCCTAGGTCAGTTTCATGCCCCGGCCGATTTTCCCTTCGCCTGGCTTGCTGACATGGCCAGAACTCGCCCATTCGACGAGTTGGTGCGAGTTCCCAACAATCCGTTCATTGGCCGTTTTCAAGCCTTCTTCGGTGGCCAATGCCTTAGCCGATTTTCCCACCACCTTGCTGGTGGACATGCCCAGCCCATGTCAACGCGCACTCTATGAGAGCCGGTCCGAAGGGCCAACAATCCGTTCCTTGGTCAGTTTCATGCCCCGGCCGATTTTCCCTTCGCCTAGCTTGCTGACAAGGCCAGCACTCGCCCATTCGACGAGTTGGTGCGAGTTGCCAACAATCCGTTCATTCGCCGTTTTCAAGCCTTCTTCGGTGGCCAATGCCTTAGCCAATTTTCCCACCACCTTGCTGGTGGACATGCCCAGCCCATGTCCACGCGCATTCTACGAGAGTCGGTCCGAGGTGCCAACAATTTGTTCCTTAGTCGGTTTCATGCCCCGGCCGAGTTTCCCATCTCCTGGCTTGCTGACATGGCCAGCACTCGCCCATTCGACGAGTTGGTGCGAGTTGCCAACAATCCGTTCATTGGCCGTTTTCAATCCTTCTTCGGTGGCCAATGCCTTAGCCGATTTTCCCACCACCTTGCTGGTGGACATGCCCAGCCCATGTCCACGCGCATTCTACGAGAGCCGGTCCGAGGTGCCAACAATCCGTTCCTTGGTCGGTTTCATGCCCCGGCCGATTTTCCCGTCGTCAGGCTTGCTGACATGGCCAGCACTCGCCCATTCGACGAGTTGGTGCGAGTTGCCAACAATCCGTTCATTGGCCGTTTTCAAGCCTTCTTCGGTGGCCAATGCCTTAGCCGATTTTCCCACCACCTTGCTGGTGGACATGCCCAGCCCATGTCCACGCGCATTCTACGAGAGCTGGTCCGAGGTGCCAACAATCCGTTCCACGCTCGGTTTCATACCCCGGCCGATTTTCCCGTCGCCTGGCTTGCTGACATGGCCAGCACTCGCCCATTCGACGAGTTGGTGCGAGTTGCCAACAATCCGTTCATTGGCCGTTTTCAAGCCTTCTTTGGTGGCCAATGCCTTAGCCGATTTTCCCACCACCTTGCTGGTGGACATGCCCAGCCCATGTCCACGCGCATTCTACGAGAGCCGGTCCGAGGTGCCAACAATCCATTCCTAGGTCAGTTTCATGCCCCGGCCGATTTTCCCTTCGCCTGGCTTGCTGACATGGCCAGCACTCGCCCATTCGACGAGTTGGTGCGAGTTGCCAACAATCCGTTCATTGGCCGTTTTCAAGCCTTCTTCGGTGGCCAATGCCTTAGCCGATTTTCCCATCACCTTGCTGGTGGACATGCCCAGCCCATGTCAACGCGCACTCTACGAGAGTCGGTCCGAGGGGCCAACAATCCGTTCCTTGGTCAGTTTCATGCCCCGGCCGATTTTCCCTTCGCCTAGCTTGCTGACAAGGCCAGCACTCGCCCATTCGACGAGTTGGTGCGAATTGCCAACAATCCGTTCATTCGCCGTTTTCAAGCCTTCTTCGGTGGCCAATGCCTTAGCTGATTTTCCCACCACCTTGCTGGTGGACATGCCCAGCCCATGTCCACGCGCATTCTATGAGAGTCGGTCCGAGGTGCCAACAATTTGTTCCTTGGTCGGTTTCATGCCCCGGCCGAGTTTCCCATCTCCTGGCTTGCTGACATGGCCAGCACTCGCCCATTCGACGAGTTGGTGCGAGTTGCCAACAATCCGTTCATTGGCCGTTTTCAAGCCTTCTTCGGTGACCAATGCCTTAGCCGATTTTCCCACCACCTTTCTGGTGGACATGAACAGCCCATGTCCACGAACATTCTACGGGAGCCGGTCCTAGGTGCCAACAATCCGTTCCTTAGTCGGTTTCATTCCCCGGCCGATTTTCCAGTCGCCTGGCTTGCTGACATGGCCAGCACTCGCCCATTCGACGAGTTGGTGCGAGTTGCCAACAATCCGTTCATTGGCCGTTTTCAAGCCTTCTTCGGTGGCCAATGCCTTAGCCGATTTTCCCACCACCTTGCTGGTGGACATGCCCAGCCCATGTCCACGCGGATTCTACGAGAGCCGGTCCGAGGTGCCAACAATCCGTTCCTCGCTCGGCTTCATGCCCCGGCCGATTTTCCCGTCGCCTGGCTTGCTGACATGGCCATCACTCGCCCATTCGACGAGTTGGTGCGAGTTGCCAACAATCCGTTCATTGGCCGTTTTCAAGCCTTCTTCGGTGGCCAATGCCTTAGCCAATTTTCCCACCACCTTGCCGGTGGACATGCCCAGCCCATGTCCACGCGCATTCTACGAGAGCCGGTCCGAGGTGCCAACAATCCGGTCCTTGGTCGGTTTCATGCCTAGGCCAAGTTTCTCATCGCCTGGCTTGCTGACATGGCCAGCACTCGCCCATTCGACGCGTTGGTGCGAGTTGCCAACAATCCGTTCATTGGCCGTTTTCAAGCCTTCTTCGGTGGCCAATGCTTTCGCCGATTTTCCCACCACCTTGCTGGTGGACATGCCCAGCCCATGTCCACGCGCATTCTACGAGAGCCGGTCCGAGGTGCCAATAATCCGTTCCTTGGTCGGTTTCATGCCCCGGCCGATTTTCCCGTCGCCTGGCTTGCTGACATGGCCATCACTCGCCCATTCGACGAGTTGGTGCGAGTTGCCAACAATCCGTTCATTGGCCGTTTTCAAGCCTTCTTCGGTGGCCAATGCCTTAGCCAATTTTCCCACCACCTTGCCGGTGGACATGCCCAGCCCATGTCCACGCGCATTCTACGAGAGCCGGTCCGAGGTGCCAACAATCCGGTCCTTGGTCGGTTTCATGCCTAGGCCAAGTTTCTCATCGCCTGGCTTGCTGACATGGCCAGCACTCGCCCATTCGACGCGTTGGTGCGAGTTGCCAACAATCCGTTCATTGGCCGTTTTCAAGCCTTCTTCGGTGGCCAATGCTTTCGCCGATTTTCCCACCACCTTGCTGGTGGACATGCCCAGCCCATGTCCACGCGCATTCTACGAGAGCCGGTCCGAGGTGCCAATAATCCGTTCCTTGGTCGGTTTCATGCCCCGGCCTATTTTCCCGTCGCTTGGCTTGCTGACATGGCCAGCACTCGCCCATTCGACGAGTTGGTGCGAGTTGCCAACAATCCGTTCATTGGCCGTTTTCAAGCCTTCTTCGGTGGCCAATGCCTTAGCCGATTTTCCCACCACCTTGCTGGTGGACATGCCCAGCCTATGTCCACGCGCATTCTACGAGAGCCGGTCCGAGGTGCCAACAATCTGTTCCTTGGTCGGTTTCATGCCCCGGCCGATTTTCCCGTCGCCTGGCTTGCTGACATGGCCAGCACTCTCCCATTCGACGAGTTGGTGCGAGTTGCCAACAATCCGTTCATTGGCCATTTTCAAGCCTTCTTCGGTGGCCAATGCTTTAGCCGATTTTCCCACCACCTTGTTGGTGGACATGCCCAGCCCATGTCTATGCACATTTGTACGAGAGCCGGTCCGAGGTGCCAACAATCCGTACCTTGGTCGGTTATATGCCCCGGCCGATTTTCCCGTCGCCTGGCTTGCTGACATGCCTAGCACTCGCCCATTCGACGAGTTGGTGCGAGTTGCCAACAATCCGTTCATTGGCCGTTTTCAAGCCTTCTTCGGTGGCCAATGCCTTAGCCGATTTTCCCTCCACCTTGCTGGTGGACATGCCCAGCCCATGTCCACGCGCATTCTACGAGAGCCGGTCTGAGGTGCCAACAATCCATTCCTTGGTCATTTTCATGCCCCGGCCGATTTTCCCGTCGCCTGGCTTGCCAACATGGCCAGCACTCGCCCATTCGTCGAGTTGGTGCGACTTGCCAACTATCTGTTCATTAGCCGTTTTCAAGCCTTCTTTTGTGGCCAATGCATTAGCCGATTTTCCCATCACCTTGCTGGTGGACATGCCCAGACCATGTCCACGCACATTTCATGGAGAGCCGGTCTAAGGTGTCAACAATCCGTACCTTGGTCGGTTTCATGCCCCGGCTGATTTTCCCGTCACCTGGCTTGCTGACATGGCCAGCACTCGCCCATTCGATGAGTTCGTGCGAGTTGCCAACAATCCGTTCTTTGGCCGTTTTCAAGCCTTCTTCGGTGGCTAATGCCTTTGCTGGTTTTCCCACCACCTTGCTGGTGGACATGCCTAGCCTATGTTTACGCACATTCTACGAGAGCCGGTCTGAGGTGCCAACAATCCGTTCCTTAGTCGGTGTCGTGCCCCTGCCGATTTTCCCGTCGCCAGGCTTGCTGACATGGCCAGCACTCCCCCATTCGACGAGTGGGTGTGAGTTGCCAACAATCCGTTCATTGGCCGTTTTCAAGCCTTCTTCGGTGGCCAATGCCTTAGCCGATTTTCCCACCACCTTGCTGGTGGACATGCCCAGCCCATGTCCACACGCATTCTACGAGAGCCGGTCTGAGGTTCCAACAATCAGTTCCTTGGTCAGTTTCATGCCCCGACCGATTTTACCGTCGCCTGGCTTGCTGACATGGCCAGCACTCGCCCATTCGACGAGTTGGTACGAGTTGCCAACAATCTGTTCATTGGGCGTTTTCAAGCCTTCTTCAGTGGCCAATGCCTTAGCCGATTTTACCACCACCTTGCTGGTGGACATGCCCAGCCCATGTCCACGCGCATTCTACGAGAGCCGGTCCGAGGTGCCAACAATCCGTTCCTTGGTCGGTTTCATGCCCCGGCAGATTTTCCTGTCGCCTTGCTTGCTGACATGGCCAGCACTCGCCCTTTCGACGAGTTGGTGCAAGTTGCCAACAATCCGTTCATTGTCCGTTTTCAAGAGTTCTTCGGTGGCCAATGCCTTAGCCGATTTTCCCACCACCTTGCTCGTGGACATGCCCAGCCCATGTCGACACGCATTCTACGAGAGCCGGTCCGAGGTTCCAACAATCAGTTCCTTGGTCAGTTTCATGCCCCGGCCGATTTTACCGTCGCCTGCCTTGCTGAGATGGCCAGCACTCGCCCATTCGACGAGTTGGTGCGAGTTGCAAACAATCTGTTCATTGGCCGTTTTCAAGCCTTCTTCTGTGGCCAATGCCTTAGCCAATTTTACCACCACCTTGCTGGTGGACATGCCCAGCCCATCTCCACGCACATTCTACGAGAGCCGGTCCGAGGTGCCAACAATCCATTCCTTGGTCGGTTTCATGCCCCGGCCGATTTTCCCGTCGCCTGGCTTGCTGACATGGCCTACACTCGCCCATTCGACGAGTTGGTGCGAGTTGCCAACAATCTGTCCATTGGCCATTTTCAAGCCTTCTTTGGTGGCCAATGCCTTATCCGATTTTCCCACCACCTTCCTGGTGGACATGCCCAGCCCATGTCCACCCGCATTCTACAAGAGCCGGTCCGAGGTGCCAGCAATCCTTTCCTTGTTCAGTTTCATGCCCCGGCTGATTTTCCCATCGCCTGGCTTGCTGACATGGCCAGCAGTCGCCCATTCGACGAGTTCGTGCGAGTTGCCAACAATCCGTTCTTTGGCTGTTTTCAAGCCTTCTTCAGTGGCTAATGCCTTCGCCGATTTTCCCACCACCTTGCTGGTGGACATGCCCAGCCCATGTCCACGGGCATTCTACGAGAGCCGGTCCTAGGTGCCAACAATTCGTTCCTTGGTCGGTTTCATGCCCCGGCCGATTTTCCAGTCGTCTGGCTTGCTGACATGTCCAGCACTCGCCCATTTGACGAGTTAGTTCGAGTTGCCAACAATCCGTTCATTGGCCGTTTTCAAGCCTTCTTCGGTGGCCAATGCCTTAGCCGATTTTCCCACCACCTTACTAGTGGACATGCCCAGGCCATGTTCACGCGCATTCAACGAGAGCCGGTCCGAGGTGCCAACAATCCGTTCCTTGGTCGGTTTCATGCCCCGGCCGATTTTCCCGTCGCCTGGCTTGTTGACATGGCCAGCACTCGCCCATTCGACGAGTTGGTGCGAGTTGCCAACAATCCGTTCATTGGCCGTTTTCAAGCCTTCTTCGGTGGCCAATGCCTTAGCCGATTTTCCCACCACCTTGCTGGTGGACATGCCCAGCCCATGTCACGCGCATTCTACGAGAGCCGGTCCGAGGTGCCAACAATCCGTTCCTTGGTCGGTTTCATGCCCCGGCCGATTTTCCCGTCGCCTGGCTTGCTGACATGGCCAGTACTCGCCCATTCGACGAGTTGGTGCGAGTTGCCAACAATCCGTTCATTGTCCGTTTTCAAGCCTTCTTCGGTGGCCAATGCCTTAGCCGATTTTCCCACCACCTTGCTGGTGGACATGCCCAGCCCATGTCCACGCGCATTCTACGAGAGCCGGTCCGAGGTGCCAATAATCCGTTCCTCGGTCGGTTTCATGCCCCGGCCGATTTTCCCGTCGCCTAGCTTGCTGACATGGCCAGCACTCGCCCATTCGACGCGTTGGTGCGAGTTGCCAACAATCCGTTCACTGGCCGTTTTCAAGCCTTCTTTGGTGGCCAATGCCTTAGCCGATTATCCCACCACCTTGCTAGTGGACATGCCCAGCCCATGTCCACGCGCATTCTACGAGAGCTGGTCCGAGGTGCCAACAATCCGTTCCTTGGTCGGTTTCAAGCCCCGCCCAATTTTCCCTTCGCCTGGCTTGCTGACATGGCCAGCACTCGCCCATTCGACGAGTTGGTGCGAGTTGCCAACAATCCGTTCATTGGCCGTTTTCGAGCCTTCTTCGGTGGCCAATGCCTTAGCCGATTTTCCCACCACCTTGCTGGTGGACATGCCCAGCCCATGTCCACGCGCATTCTACGAGAGCCGGTCCGAGGTGCCAACAATTTGTTCCTTGGTCGGTTTCATGCCCCGGACGAGTTTCCCATCTCCTGGCTTGCTGACATGGCCAGCACTCGCCCATTCGACGAGTTGGTGCGAGTTGCCAACAATCCGTTCATTGGCCGTTTTCAAGCCTTCTTCGGTGGCCAACGCCTTAGCCGATTTTCCCACCACCTTTCTGGTGGACATGCCCAGCCCATGTCCACGCGCATTCTACGAGAGCCGGTCCGAGGTGCCAACAATCCGTTCCTCGGTCGGTTTCATGCCCCGGCCGATTTTCCCGTCGCCTAGCTTACTGACATGGCCAGCACTCGCCCATTCGACGAGTTGGTGCGAGTTGCCAACAATCCGTTCATTGGCCGTTTTCAAGCCTTCTTCGGTGGCCAACGCCTTAGCCGATTTTCCCACCACCTTTCTGGTGGACATGCCCAGCCCATGTCCACGCACATTCTACGAGAGCCGGTGCGAGGTGCCAACAATCCGTTCCTTGGTCGGTTTCATGCCCCGGCCGATTTTCCCGTCGCCTGGCTTGCTGACATGGCCAGCACTCGCCCATTCGACGAGTTGGTGCGAGTTGCCAACAATCCGTTCATTGGCCGTTTTCAAGCCTTCTTCGGTGGCCAATGCCTTAGCCGATTTTCCCACCACCTTGCTGGTGGACATGCCCAGCCCATGTCCACACGCATTCTACGAGAGCCGGTCCGAGGTGCCAACAATCTGTTCCTTGGTCGGTTTCATGCCCCGGCCGATTTTCCCGTCGCCTGGCTTGCTGACATGGCCAGCACTCGCCCATTCGACGAGTTGGTACGAGTTGCCAACAATCTGTTCATTGGGCGTTTTCAAGCCTTCTTCAGTGGCCAATGCTTTAGCCGATTTTCCCACCACCTTGTTGGTGGACATGCCCAGCCCATGTCCATGCACATTTGTACGAGAGCCGGTCCGAGGTGCCAACAATCCGTACCTTGGTCGGTTATATGCCCCGGCCGATTTTCCCGTCGCCTGGCTTGCTGACATGCCTAGCACTCGCCCATTCGACGAGTTGGTGCGAGTTGCCAACAATCCGTTCATTGGCCATTTTCAAGCCTTCTTCGGTGGCCAATGCCTTAGCCGATTTTCCCTCCACCTTGCTGGTGGACATGCCCAGCCCATGTCCACGCGCATTCTACGAGAGCCGGTCTGAGGTGCCAACAATCCATTCCTTGGTCATTTTCATGCCCCGGCCGATTTTCCCGTCGCCTGGCTTGCCAACATGGCCAGCACTCGCCCATTCGTCGAGTTGGTGCGACTTGCCAACTATCTGTTCATTAGCCGTTTTCAAGCCTTCTTTTGTGGCCAATGCATTAGCCGATTTTCCCATCACCTTGCTGGTGGACATGCCCAGACCATGTCCACGCACATTTCATGTAGAGCCGGTCTGAGGTGTCAACAATCCGTACCTTGGTCGGTTTCATGCCCCGGCCGATTTTCCCGTCGCCTGGCTTGCTGACATGGCCAGCACTCGCCCATTCGATGAGTTCGTGCGAGTTGCCAACAATACGTTCTTTGGCCGTTTTCAAGCCTTCTTCGGTGGCTAATGCCTTTGCTGGTTTTCCCACCACCTTGCTGGTGGACATGCCCAGCCTATGTTTACGCACATTCTACGAGAGCCGGTCTGAGGTGCCAACAATCCGTTCCTTAGTCGGTGTCATGCCCCTGCCGATTTTCCCGTCGCCAGGCTTGCTGACATGGCCAGCACTCCCCCATTCGACGAGTGGGTGTGAGTTGCCAACAATCCGTTCATTGGCCGTTTTCAAGCCTTCTTCGGTGGCCAATGCCTTAGCCGATTTTCCCACCACCTTGCTGGTTGACATGCCCAGCCCATGTCCACACGTATTCTACGAGAGCCGGTCTGAGGTTCCAACAATCAGTTCCTTGGTCAGTTTCATGCCCCGACCGATTTTACCGTCGCCTGGCTTGCTGACATGGCCAGCACTCGCCCATTCGACGAGTTGGTACGAGTTGCCAACAATCTGTTCATTGGGCGTTTTCAAGCCTTCTTCAGTGGCCAATGCCTTAGCCGATTTTACCACCACCTTGCTGGTGGACATGCCCAGCCCATGTCCACGTGCATTCTACGAGAGCCGGTCCGAGGTGCCAACAATCCGTTCCTTGGTCGGTTTCATGCCCCGGCAGATTTTCCTGTCGCCTTGCTTGCTGACATGGCCAGCACTCGCCCTTTCGACGAGTTGGTGCAAGTTGCCAACAATCCGTTCATTGTCCGTTTTCAAGAGTTCTTCGGTGGCCAATGCCTTAGCCGATTTTCCCACCACCTTGCTCGTGGACATGCCCAGCCCATGTCGACACGCATTCTACGAGAGCCGGTCCGAGGTTCCAACAATCAGTTCCTTGGTCAGTTTCATGCCCCGGCCGATTTTACCGTCGCCTGCCTTACTGAGATGGCCAGCACTCGCCCATTCGACGAGTTGGTGCGAGTTGCAAACAATCTGTTCATTGGCCGTTTTCAAGCCTTCTTCTGTGGCCAATGCCTTAGCCGATTTTACCACCACCTTGCTGGTGGACATGCCCAGCCCATCTCCACGCACATTCTACGAGAGCCGGTCCGAGGTGCCAACAATCCATTCCTTGGTCGGTTTCATGCCCCGGCCGATTTTCCCGTCGCCTGGCTTGCTGACATGGCCTACACTCGCCCATTCGACGAGTTGGTGCGAGTTGCCAACAATCTGTCCATTGGCCGTTTTCAAGCCTTCTTTGGTGGCCAATGCCTTATCCGATTTTCCCACCACCTTCCTGGTGGACATGCCCAGCCCATGTCCACCCGCATTCTACAAGAGCCGGTCCGAGGTGCCAGCAATCCTTTCCTTGTTCAGTTTCATGCCCCGGCTGATTTTCCCATCGCCTGGCTTGCTGACATGGCCAGCACTCGCCCATTCGACGAGTTCGTGCGAGTTGCCAACAATCCGTTCTTTGGCTGTTTTCAAGCCTTCTTCGGTGGCTAATGCCTTCGCCGATTTTCCCACCACCTTGCTGGTGGACATGCCCAGCCCATGTCCACGGGCATTCTACGAGAGCCGGTCCTAGGTGCCAACAATTCGTTCCTTGGTCGGTTTCATGCCCCGGCCGATTTTCCAGTCGTCTGGCTTGCTGACATGTCCAGCACTCGCCCATTTGACGAGTTAGTGCGAGTTGCCAACAATCCGTTCATTGGCCGTTTTCAAGCCTTCTTCGGTGGCCAATGCCTTAGCCGATTTTCCCACCACCTTACTAGTGGACATGCCCAGGCCATGTTCACGCGCATTCTACGAGAGCCGGTCCGAGGTGCCAACAATCCGTTCCTTGGTCGGTTTCATGCCCCGGCCGATTTTCCCGTCGCCTGGCTTGCTGACATGGCCAGCACTCGCCCATTCGACGAGTTGGTGCGAGTTGCCAACAATCTGTTCATTGGCCGTTTTCAAGCCTTCTTCGGTGGCCAATGCCTTAGCCGATTTTCCCACCACCTTGCTGGTGGACATGCCCAGCCCATGTCACGCGCATTCTACGAGAGCCGGTCCGAGGTGCCAACAATCCGTTCCTTGGTCGGTTTCATGCCCCGGTCGATTTTCCCGTCGCCTGGCTTGCTGACATGGCCAGTACTCGCCCATTCGACGAGTTGGTGCGAGTTGCCAACAATCCGTTCATTGTCCGTTTTCAAGCCTTCTTCGGTGGCCAATGCCTTAGCCGATTTTCCCACCACCTTGCTGGTGGACATGCCCAGCCCATGTCCACGCGCATTCTACGAGAGCCGGTCCGAGGTGCCAATAATCCGTTCCTCGGTCGGCTTCATGCCCCGGCCGATTTTCCCGTCGCCTAGCTTGCTGACATGGCCAGCACTCGCCCATTCGACGCGTTGGTGCGAGTTGCCAACAATCCGTTCATTGGCCGTTTTCAAGCCTTCTTTGGTGGCCAATGCCTTAGCCGATTATCCCACCACCTTGCTAGTGGACATGCCCAGCCCATGTCCACGCGCATTCTACGAGAGCTGGTCCGAGGTGCCAACAATCCGTTCCTTGGTCGGTTTCAAGCCCCGCCCAATTTTCCCTTCGCCTGGCTTGCTGACATGGCCAGCACTCGCCCATTCGACGAGTTGGTGCGAGTTGCCAACAATCCGTTCATTGGCCGTTTTCGAGCCTTCTTCGGTGGCCAATGCCTTAGCCGATTTTCCCACCACCTTGCTGGTGGACATGCCCAGCCCATGTCCACGCGCATTCTACGAGAGCCGGTCCGAGGTGCCAACAATTTGTTCCTTGGTCGGTTTCATGCCCCGGCCGAGTTTCCCATCTCCTGGCTTGCTGACATGGCCAGCACTCGCCCATTCGACGAGTTGGTGCGAGTTGCCAACAATCCGTTCATTGGCCGTTTTCAAGCCTTCTTCGGTGGCCAACGCCTTAGCCGATTTTCCCACCACCTTTCTGGTGGACATGCCCAGCCCATGTCCACGCACATTCTACGAGAGCCGGTGCGAGGTGCCAACAATCCGTTCCTTGGTCGGTTTCATGCCCCGGCCGATTTTCCCGTCGCCTGGCTTGCTGACATGGCCAGCACTCGCCCATTCGACGAGTTGGTGCGAGTTGCCAACAATCCGTTCATTGGCCGTTTTCAAGCCTTCTTCGGTGGCCAATGCCTTAGCCGATTTTCCCACCACCTTGTTGGTGGACATGCCCAGCCCATGTCCACGCGCATTCTACGAGAGTCGGTCCGAGGTGCCAACAATCCGTTCCTCGCTCGGTTTCATGCCCCGGCCGATTTTCCCGTCTCCTGGCTTGCTGACATGGCCAGCACTCGCCCATTCGACGCGTTGGTGCGAGTTGCCAACAATCCGTTCATTGGCCGTTTTCAAGCCTTCTTTGGTGGCCAATGCCTTAGCCGATTTTCCCACCACCTTGCTGGTGGACAGGCCCAGCCCATGTTCTGGCGCATTCTACGAGAGCCGGTCCGAGGTGCCAACAATCCGTTCCTTGGTCCGTTTCATGCCCCGGCCGATTTTCCCTTCGCCTGGCTTGCTGACATGGCCAGCACTCGCCCATTCGACGAGTTGGTGCGAGTTGCCAACAATCCGTTCATTGGCCGTTTTCAAGCCTTCTTCGGTGGCCAATGCCTTAGCCGATTTTCCCACCACCTTGCTGGTGGACATGCCCAGCCCATGTCCACGCGCATTCTACGAGAGCCGGTCCGAGGTGCCAACAATCCGTTCCTTGGTCGGTTTCATGCCCCGGCCGATTTTCCCGTCGCCTGGCTTGCTGACATGGCCAGCACTCGCCCATTCGACGAGTTGGTACGAGTTGCCAACAATCCCTTCATTGGCCGTTTTCAAGCCTTCTTCGGTGGCCAATGCCTTAGCCGATTTTCCCACCACCTTGCTGGAGGACATGCCCAGCCCATGTCCACGCGCATTCTACGAGAGCCGGTCCGAGGTGCCAACAATCCGTTCCTCGCTCGGTTTCATGCCCCGGCCGATTTTCCCGTCGCCTGGCTTGCTGACATGGCCAGCACTCGCCCATTCGACGCGTTGGTGCGAGTTGCCAACAATCCGTTCATTGGCCATTTTCAAGCCTTCTTTGGTGGCCAATGCCTTAGCCGATTTTCCCACCACCTTGCTGGTGGACAGGCCCAGCCCATGTTCACGCGCATTCTACGAGAGCCGGTCCGAGGTGCCAACAATCCGTTCCTTGGTCCGTTTCATGCCCCGGCCGATTTTCCCTTCGCCTGGCTTGCTGACATGGCCAGCACTCGCCCATTCGACGCGTTGGTGCGAGTTGCCAACAATCCGTTCATTGGCCGTTTTCAAGCCTTCTTCGGTGGCCAATGCCTTAGCCGATTTTCCCACCACCTTGCTGGTGGACATGCCCAGCCCATGTCCACGCGCATTCTACGTGAGCTGGTCCGAGGTGCCAACAATCTGTTCCTTGGTCGGTTTCATGCCCCGGCCGATTTTCCCGTCGCCTGGCTTGCTGACATGGCCAGCACTCTCCCATTCGACGAGTTGGTGCGAGTTGCCAACAATCTGTTCATTGGCCATTTTCAAGCCTTCTTCGGTGGCCAATGCTTTCGCCGATTTTCCCACCACCTTGCTGGTGGACATGCCCAGCCCATGTCCACGCGCATTCTACGAGAGCCGGTCCGAGGTGCCAACAATCCGTTCCTTGGTCGGTTTCATGCCCCGGCCGATTTTCCCGTCGCCTGGCTTGCTGACATGGCCAGCACTCGCCCATTCGACGAGTTGGTACGAGTTGCCAACAATCCCTTCATTGGCCGTTTTCAAGCCTTCTTCGGTGGCCAATGCCTTAGCCGATTTTCCCACCACCTTGCTGGTGGACATGCCCAGCCCATGTCCACGCGCATTCTACGAGAGCCGGTCCGAGGTGCCAATAATCCGTTCCTTGGTCGGTTTCATGCCCCGGCCGATTTTCCCATCGCCTGGCTTGCTGACATGGCCAGCACTCGCCCATTCGACGCGTTGGTGCGAGTTGCCAACAATCCGTTCATTGGCCGTTTTCAAGCCTTCTTCGGTGGCCAATGCCTTAGCCGATTTTCCCACCACCTTGCTGGTGGACATGCCCAGCCCATGTCCACGCGCATTCTACGTGAGCTGGTCCGAGGTGCCAACAATCTGTTCCTTGGTCGGTTTCATGCCCCTGCCGATTTTCCCGTCGCCTGGCTTGCTGACATGGCCAGCACTCTCCCATTCGACGAGTTGGTGCGAGTTGCCAACAATCTGTTCATTGGCCATTTTCAAGCCTTCTTCGGTGGCCAATGCTTTCGCCGATTTTCCCACCACCTTGCTGGTGGACATGCCCAGCCCATGTCCACGCGCATTCTACGAGAGCCGGTCCGAGGTGCCAACAATCCGTTCCTTGGTCGGTTTCATGCCCCGGCCGATTTTCCCGTCGCCTGGCTTGCTGACATGGCCAGCACTCGCCCATTCGACGAGTTGGTACGAGTTGCCAACAATCCCTTCATTGGCCGTTTTCAAGCCTTCTTCGGTGGCCAATGCCTTAGCCGATTTTCCCACCACCTTGCTGGTGGACATGCCCAGCCCATGTCCACGCGCATTCTACGAGAGCCGGTCCGAGGTGCCAATAATCCGTTCCTTGGTCGGTTTCATGCCCCGGCCGATTTTCCCATCGCCTGGCTTGCTGACATGGCCAGCACTCGCCCATTCGACGCGTTGGTGCGAGTTGCCAACAATCCGTTCATTGGCCGTTTTCAAGCCTTCTTCGGTGGCCAATGCCTTAGCCGATTTTCCCACCACCTTGCTGGTGGACATGCCAAGCCCATGTCCACGCGCATTCTACGAGAGCCGGTCCGAGGTGCCAATAATCCGTTCCTTGGTCGGTTTCATGCCCCGGCCGATTTTCCCGTCGCCTGGCTTGCTGACATGGCCAGCACTCGCCCATTCGACGAGTTGGTGCGAGTTGCCAACAATCCGTTCATTGGCCGTTTTCAAGCCTTCTTCGGTGGCCAATGCCTTAGCCGATTTTCCCACCACCTTGCTGGTGGACATGCCCAGCCCATGTCCACGCGCATTCTACGAGAGCCGGTCCGAGGTGCCAACAATCTGTTCCTTGGTCGGTTTCATGCCCCGGCCGATTTTCCCGTCGCTTGGCTTGCTGACATGGCCAGCACTCTCCCATTCGACGAGTTGGTGCGAGTTGCCAACAATCTGTTCATTGGCCATTTTCAAGCCTTCTCCGGTGGCCAATGCTTTCGCCGATTTTCCCACCACCTTGCTGGTGGACATGCCCAGCCCATGTCCACGCGCATTCTACGAGAGCCGGTCCGAGGTGCCAACAATCCGTTCCTTGGTCGGTTTCATGCCCCGGCCGATTTTCCCGTCGCCTGGCTTACTGACATGGCCAGCACTCCCCCATTCGACGAGTTGGTACGAGTTGCCAACAATCCCTTCATTGGCCGTTTTCAAGCCTTCTTCGGTGGCCAATGCCTTAGCCGATTTTCCCACCACCTTGCTGGTGGACATGCCCAGCCCATGTCCACGCGCATTCTACGAGAGCCGGTCCGAGGTGCCAACAATCCGTTCCTCTCTCGGTTTCATGCCCCGGCCGATTTTCCCGTCGCCTGGCTTGCTGACATGGCCAGCACTCGCCCATTCGACGCGTTGGTGCGAGTTGCAAACAATCCGTTCATTGGCCGTTTTCAAGCCTTCTTTGGTGGCCAATGCCTTAGCCGATTTTCCCACCACCTTGCTGGTGGACAGGCCCAGCCCATGTTCTGGCGCATTCTACGAGAGCCGGTCCGAGGTGCCAACAATCCGTTCCTTGGTCCGTTTCATGCCCCGGCCGATTTTCCCTTCGCCTGGCTTGCTGACATGGCCAGCACTCGCCCATTCGACGAGTTGGTGCGAGTTGCCAACAATCCGTTCATTGGCCGTTTTCAAGCCTTCTTCGGTGTCCAATGCCTTAGCCGATTTTCCCACCACCTTGCTGGTGGACATGCCCAGCCCATGTCCACGCGCATTCTACGAGAGCCGGTCCGAGGTGCCAACAATCCGTTCCTTGGTCGGTTTCATGCCCCGGCCGATTTTCCCGTCGCCTGGCTTGCTGACATGGCCAGCACTCGCCCATTCGACGAGTTGGTACGAGTTGCCAACAATCCCTTCATTGGCCGTTTTCAAGCCTTCTTCGGTGGCCAATGCCTTAGCCGATTTTACCACCACCTTGCTGGTGGACATGCCCAGCCCATGTCGACGCGCATTCTACGAGAGCCGGTCCGAGGTGCCAACAATCCGTTCCTCGCTCGGTTTCATGCCCCGGCCGATTTTCCCGTCGCCTGGCTTGCTGACATGGCCAGCACTCGCCCATTCGACGCGTTGGTGCGAGTTGCCAACAATCCGTTCATTGGCCGTTTTCAAGCCTTCTTTGGTGGCCAATGCCTTAGCCGATTTTCCCACCACCTTGCTGGTGGACAGGCCCAGCCCATGTTCACGCGCATTCTACGAGAGCCGGTCCGAGGTGCCAACAATCCGTTCCTTGGTCCGTTTCATGCCCCGGCCGATTTTCCCTTCGCCTGGCTTGCTGACATGGCCAGCACTCGCCCATTCGACGAGTTCGTGCGAGTTGCCAACAATCCGTTCATTGGCCGTTTTCAAGCCTTCTTCGGTGGCCAATGCCTTAGCCGATTTTCCCCCCACCTTGCTGGTGGACATGCCCAGCCCATGTCCACGCGCATTCTACGAGAGCCGGTCCGAGGTGCCAACAATCCGTTCCTTGGTCGGTTTCATGCCCAGGCCAAGTTTCTCATCGCCTGGCTTGCTGACATGGCCAGCACTCGCCCATTCGAGGAGTTGGTGCGAGTTCCCAACAATCCGTTCATTGGCTGTTTTCAAGCCTTCTTCGGTGGCCAATGCTTTCGTCGATTTTCCCACCACCTTGCTGGTGGACATGCCCATCCCATGTCCACGCGCATTCTACGAGAGCCAGTCCGAGGTGCCAACAATCCGTTCCTTGGTCGGTTTCATGCCCCGGCCGATTTTCCCGTCGCCTAGCTTGCTGACATGGCCAGCACTCGCCCATTCGACGAGTTGGTACGAGTTGCCAACAATCCCTTCATTGGCCGTTTTCAAGCCTTCTTCGGTGGCCAATGCCTTAGCCGATTTTCCCACCACCTTGCTGGTGGACATGCCCAGCCCATGTCCACCCGCATTCTACGAGAGCCAGTCCGAGGTGCCAATAATCCGTTCCTTGGTCGGTTTCATGCCCCGGCCGATTTTCCCATCGCCTGGCTTGCTGACATGGCCAGCACTCGCCCATTCGACGCGTTGGTGCGAGTTGCCAACAATCCGTTCATTGGCCGTTTTCAAGCCTTCTTCGGTGGCCAATGCCTTAGCCGATTTTCCCACCACCTTGCTGGTGGACATGCCCAGCCCATGTCCACGCGCATTCTACGTGAGCTGGTCCGAGGTGCCAACAATCTGTTCCTTGGTCGGTTTCATGCCCCGGCCGATTTTCCCGTCGCCTGGCTTGCTGACATGGCCAGCACTCTCCCATTCGACGAGTTGGTGCGAGTTGCCAACAATCTGTTCATTGGCCATTTTCAAGCCTTCTTCGGTGGCCAATGCTTTCGCCGATTTTCCCACCACCTTGCTGGTGGACATGCCCAGCCCATGTCCACGCGCATTCTACGAGAGCTGGTCCGAGGTGCCAACAATCCGTTCCTTGGTCGGTTTCATGCCCCGGCCGATTTTCCCGTCGCCTGGCTTGCTGACATGGCCAGCACTCGCCCATTCGACGAGTTGGTACGAGTTGCCAACAATCCCTTCATTGGCCGTTTTCAAGCCTTCTTCGGTGGCCAATGCCTTAGCCGATTTTCCCACCACCTTGCTGGTGGACATGCCCAGCCCATGTCCACGCGCATTCTACGAGAGCCGGTCCGAGGTGCCAATAATCCGTTCCTTGGTCGGTTTCATGCCCCGGCCGATTTTCCCATCGCCTGGCTTGCTGACATGGCCAGCACTCGCCCATTCGACGCGTTGGTGCGAGTTGCCAACAATCCGTTCATTGGCCGTTTTCAAGCCTTCTTCGGTGGCCAATGCCTTAGCCGATTTTCCCACCACCTTGCTGGTGGACATGCCCAGCCCATGTCCACGCGCATTCTACGTGAGCCGGTCCGAGGTGCCAACAATCTGTTCCTTGGTCGGTTTCATGCCCCGGCCGATTTTCCCATCGCCTGGCTTGCTGACATGGCCAGCACTCTCCCATTCGACGAGTTGGTGCGAGTTGCCAACAATCTGTTCATTGGCCATTTTCAAGCCTTCTTCGGTGGCCAATGCTTTCGCCGATTTTCCCACCACCTTGCTGGTGGACATGCCCAGCCCATGTCCACGCGCATTCTACGAGAGCCGGTCCGAGGTGCCAACAATCCGTTCCTTGGTCGGTTTCATGCCCCGGCCGATTTTCCCGTCGCCTGGCTTGCTGACATGGCCAGCACTCGCCCATTCGACGAGTTGGTACGAGTTGCCAACAATCCCTTCACTGGCCGTTTTCAAGCCTTCTTCGGTGGCCAATGCCTTAGCCGATTTTCCCACCACCTTGCTGGTGGACATGCCCAGCCCATGTCCACGCGCATTCTACGAGAGCCGGTCCGAGGTGCCAAGAATCCGTTCCTCGGTCGGTTTCATGCCCCGGCCGATTTTCCCGTCGCCTAGCTTGCTGACATGGCCAGCACTCGCCCATTCGACGAGTTGGTGCGAGTTGCCAACAATCCGTTCATTGGCCGTTTTCAAGCCTTCTTCGGTGGCCAATTCCTTAGCCGATTTTCCCACCACCTTGCTGGTGGACATGCCCAGCCCATGTCCACGCGCATTCTACGAGAGCCGGTCCGAGGTGCCAACAATCTGTTCCTTGGTCGGTTTCATGCCCCGGCCGATTTTCCCGTCGCCTGGCTTGCTGACATGGCCAGCACTCTCCCATTCGACGAGTTGGTGCGAGTTGCCAACAATCTGTTCATTGGCCATTTTCAAGCCTTCTTCGGTGGCCAATGCATTCGCCGATTTTCCCACCACCTTGCTGGTGGACATGCCCAGCCCATGTCCACGCGCATTCTACGAGAGCCGGTCCGAGGTGCCAACAATCCGTTCCTTGGTCGGTTTCATGCCCCGGCCGATTTTCCCGTCGCCTGGCTTGCTGACATGGCCAGCACTCGCCCATTCGACGAGTTGGTACGAGTTGCCAACAATCCCTTCATTGGCCGTTTTCAAGCCTTCTTCGGTGGCCAATGCCTTAGCCGATTTTCCCACCACCTTGCTGGTGGACATGCCCAGCCCATGTCCACGCGCATTCTACGAGAGCCGGTCCGAGGTGCCAATAATCCGTTCCTTGGTCGGTTTCATGCCCCGGCCGATTTTCCCATCGCCTGGCTTGCTGACATGGCCAGCACTCGCCCATTCGACGCGTTGGTGCGAGTTGCCAACAATCCGTTCATTGGCCGTTTTCAAGCCTTCTTCGGTGGCCAATGCCTTAGCCGATTTTCCCCCCACCTTGCTGGTGGACATGCCCAGCCCATGTCCACGCGCATTCTACGAGAGCCGGTCCGAGGTGCCAATAATCCATTCCTTGGTCGGTTTCATGCCCCGGCCGATTTTCCCGTCGCCTGGTTTGCTGACATGGCCAGCACTCGCCCATTCGACGAGTTGGTGCGAGTTGCCAACAATCCGTTCATTGGCCGTTTTCAAGCCTTCTTCGGTGGCCAATTCCTTAGCCGATTTTCCCACCACCTTGCTGGTGGACATGCCCAGCCCATGTCCACGCGCATTCTACGAGAGCCGGTCCGAGGTGCCAACAATCTGTTCCTTGGTCGGTTTCATGCCCCGGCCGATTTTCCCGTCGCCTGGCTTGCTGACATGGCCAGCACTCTCCCATTCGACGAGTTGGTGCGAGTTGCCAACAATCTGTTCATTGGCCATTTTCAAGCCTTCTTCGGTGGCCAATGCTTTTGCCGATTTTCCCACCACCTTGCTGGTGGACATGCCCAGCCCATGTCCACGCGCATTCTACGAGAGCCGGTCCGAGGTGCCAACAATCCGTTCCTTGGTCGGTTTCATGCCCCGGCCGATTTTCCCGTCGCCTGGCTTGCTGACATGGCCAGCACTCGCCCATTCGACGAGTTGGTACGAGTTGCCAACAATCCCTTCATTGGCCGTTTTCAAGCCTTCTTCGGTGGCCAATGCCTTAGCCGATTTTCCCACCACCTTGCTGGTGGACATGCCCAGCCCATGTCCACGCGCATTCTACGAGAGCCGGTCCGAGGTGCCAATAATCCGTTCCTTGGTCGGTTTCATGCCCCGGCCGATTTTCCCATCGCCTGGCTTGCTGACATGGCCAGCACTCGCCCATTCGACGCGTTGGTGCGAGTTGCCAACAATCCGTTCATTGGCCGTTTTCAAGCCTTCTTCGGTGGCCAATGCCTTAGCCGATTTTCCCACCACCTTGCTGGTGGACATGCCCAGCCCATGTCCACGCGCATTCTACGAGAGCCGGTCCGAGGTGCCAATAATCCGTTCCTTGGTCGGTTTCATGCCCCGGCCGATTTTCCCGTCGCCTGGCTTGCTGACATGGCCAGCACTCGCCCATTCGACGAGTTGGTGCGAGTTGCCAACAATCCGT
Source organism: Carallia pectinifolia (assembly GCA_037832335.1). Lineage (NCBI taxonomy): Eukaryota > Viridiplantae > Streptophyta > Magnoliopsida > Malpighiales > Rhizophoraceae > Carallia > Carallia pectinifolia. The sequence continues at coordinate 15,009,153 of CM075449.1, forward strand.
TCATTGGCCGTTTTCAAGCCTTCTTCGGTGGCCAATGCCTTAGCCGATTTTCCCACCACCTTGCTGGTGGACATGCCCAGCCCATGTCCACGCGCATTCTACGAGAGCCGGTCCGAGGTGCCAACAATCTGTTCCTTGGTCGGTTTCATGCCCCGGCCGATTTTCCCGTCGCCTGGCTTGCTGACATGGCCAGCACTCTCCCATTCGACGAGTTGGTGCGAGTTGCCAACAATCTGTTCATTGGCCATTTTCAAGCCTTCTTCGGTGGCCAATGCATTCGCCGATTTTCCCACCACCTTGCTGGTGGACATGCCCAGCCCATGTCCACGCGCATTCTACGAGAGCCGGTCCGAGGTGCCAACAATCCGTTCCTTGGTCGGTTTCATGCCCCGGCCGATTTTCCCGTCGCCTGGCTTGCTGACATGGCCAGCACTCGCCCATTCGACGAGTTGGTACGAGTTGCCAACAATCCCTTCATTGGCCGTTTTCAAGCCTTCTTCGGTGGCCAATGCCTTAGCCGATTTTCCCACCACCTTGCTGGTGGACATGCCCAGCCCATGTCCACGCGCATTCTACGAGAGCCGGTCCGAGGTGCCAATAATCCGTTCCTTGGTCGGTTTCATGCCCCGGCCGATTTTCCCATCGCCTGGCTTGCTGACATGGCCAGCACTCGCCCATTCGACGCGTTGGTGCGAGTTGCCAACAATCCGTTCATTGGCCGTTTTCAAGCCTTCTTCGGTGGCCAATGCCTTAGCCGATTTTCCCCCCACCTTGCTGGTGGACATGCCCAGCCAATGTCCACGCGCATTCTACGAGAGCCGGTCCGAGGTGCCAATAATCCGTTCCTTGGTCGGTTTCATGCCCCGGCCGATTTTCCCGTCGCCTGGCTTGCTGACATGGCCAGCACTCGCCCATTCGACGAGTTGGTGCGAGTTGCCAACAATCCGTTCATTGGCCGTTTTCAAGCCTTCTTCGGTGGCCAATTCCTTAGCCGATTTTCCCACCACCTTGCTGGTGGACATGCCCAGCCCATGTCCACGCGCATTCTACGAGAGCCGGTCCGAGGTGCCAACAATCTGTTCCTTGGTCGGTTTCATGCCCCGGCCGATTTTCCCGTCGCCTGGCTTGCTGACATGGCCAGCACTCTCCCATTCGACGAGTTGGTGCGAGTTGCCAACAATCTGTTCATTGGCCATTTTCAAGCCTTCTTCGGTGGCCAATGCTTTTGCCGATTTTCCCACCACCTTGCTGGTGGACATGCCCAGCCCATGTCCACGCGCATTCTACGAGAGCCGGTCCGAGGTGCCAACAATCCGTTCCTTGGTCGGTTTCATGCCCCGGCCGATTTTCCCGTCGCCTGGCTTGCTGACATGGCCAGCACTCGCCCATTCGACGAGTTGGTACGAGTTCCCAACAATCCCTTCATTGGCCGTTTTCAAGCCTTCTTCGGTGGCCAATGCCTTAGCCGATTTTCCCACCACCTTGCTGGTGGACATGCCCAGCCCATGTCCACGCGCATTCTACGAGAGCCGGTCCGAGGTGCCAATAATCCGTTCCTTGGTCGGTTTCATGCCCCGGCCGATTTTCCCATCGCCTGGCTTGCTGACATGGCCAGCACTCGCCCATTCGACGCGTTGGTGCGAGTTGCCAACAATCCGTTCATTGGCCGTTTTCAAGCCTTCTTCGGTGGCCAATGCCTTAGCCGATTTTCCCACCACCTTGCTGGTGGACATGCCCAGCCCATGTCCACGCGCATTCTACGAGAGCCGGTCCGAGGTGCCAATAATCCGTTCCTTGGTCGGTTTCATGCCCCGGCCGATTTTCCCGTCGCCTGGCTTGCTGACATGGCCAGCACTCGCCCATTCGACGAGTTGGTGCGAGTTGCCAACAATCCGTTCATTGGCCGTTTTCAAGCCTTCTTCGGTGGCCAATGCCTTAGCCGATTTTCCCACCACCTTGCTGGTGGACATGCCCAGCCCATGTCCACGCGCATTCTACGAGAGCCGGTCCGAGGTGCCAACAATCTGTTCCTTGGTCGGTTTCTTGCCCCGGCCGATTTTCCCGTCGCCTGGCTTGCTGACATGGCCAGCACTCTCCCATTCGACGAGTTGGTGCGAGTTGCCAACAATCTGTTCATTGGCCATTTTCAAGCCTTCTTCGGTGGCCAATGCATTCGCCGATTTTCCCACCACCTTGCTGGTGGACATGCGCAGCCCATGTCCACGCGCATTCTACGAGAGCCGGTCCGAGGTGCCAACAATCCGTTCCTTGGTCGGTTTCATGCCCCGACCGATTTTCCCGTCGCCTGGCTTGCTGACATGGCCAGCACTCGCCCATTCGACGAGTTGGTACGAGTTGCCAACAATCCCTTCATTGGCCGTTTTCAAGCCTTCTTCGGTGGCCAATGCCTTAGCCGATTTTCCCACCACCTTGCTGGTGGACATGCCCAGCCCATGTCCACGCGCATTCTACGAGAGCCGGTCCGAGGTGCCAATAATCCGTTCCTTGGTCGGTTTCATGCCCCGGCCGATTTTCCCATCGCCTGGCTTGCTGACATGGCCAGCACTCGCCCATTCGACGCGTTGGTGCGAGTTGCCAACAATCCGTTCATTGGCCGTTTTCAAGCCTTCTTCGGTGGCCAATGCCTTAGCCGATTTTCCCCCCACCTTGCTGGTGGACATGCCCAGCCCATGTCCACGCACATTCTACGAGAGCCGGTCCGAGGTGCCAATAATCCGTTCCTTGGTCGGTTTCATGCCCCGGCCGATTTTCCCGTCGCCTGGCTTGCTGACATGGCCAGCACTCGCCCATTCGACGAGTTGGTGCGAGTTGCCAACAATCCGTTCATTGGCCGTTTTCAAGCCTTCTTCGGTGGCCAATTCCTTAGCCGATTTTCCCACCACCTTGCTGGTGGACATGCCCAGCCCATGTCCACGCGCATTCTACGAGAGCCGGTCCGAGGTGCCAACAATCTGTTCCTTGGTCGGTTTCATGCCCCGGCCGATTTTCCCGTCGCCTGGCTTGCTGACATGGCCAGCACTCTCCCATTCGACGAGTTGGTGCGAGTTGCCAACAATCTGTTCATTGGCCATTTTCAAGCCTTCTTCGGTGGCCAATGCTTTTGCCGATTTTCCCACCACCTTGCTGGTGGACATGCCCAGCCCATGTCCACGCGCATTCTACGAGAGCCGGTCCGAGGTGCCAACAATCCGTTCCTTGGTCGGTTTCATGCCCCGGCCGATTTTCCCGTCGCCTGGCTTGCTGACATGGCCAGCACTCGCCCATTCGACGAGTTGGTACGAGTTGCCAACAATCCCTTCATTGGCCGTTTTCAAGCCTTCTTCGGTGGCCAATGCCTTAGCCGATTTTCCCACCACCTTGCTGGTGGACATGCCCAGCCCATGTCCACGCGCATTCTACGAGAGCCGGTCCGAGGTGCCAATAATCCGTTCCTTGGTCGGTTTCATGCCCCGGCCGATTTTCCCATCGCCTGGCTTGCTGACATGGCCAGCACTCGCCCATTCGACGCGTTGGTGCGAGTTGCCAACAATCCGTTCATTGGCCGTTTTAAAGCCTTCTTCGGTGGCCAATGCCTTAGCCGATTTTCCCACCACCTTGCTGGTGGACATGCCCAGCCCATGTCCACGCGCATTCTACGAGAGCCGGTCCGAGGTGCCAATAATCCGTTCCTTGGTCGGTTTCATGCCCCGGCCGATTTTCCCGTCGCCTGGCTTGCTGACATGGCCTGCACTCGCCCATTCGACGAGTTGGTGCGAGTTGCCAACAATCCGTTCATTGGCCGTTTTCAAGCCTTCTTCGGTGGCCAATGCCTTAGCCGATTTTCCCACCACCTTGCTGGTGGACATGCCCAGCCCATGTCCACGCGCATTCTACGAGAGCCGGTCCGAGGTGCCAACAATCTGTTCCTTGGTCGGTTTCATGCCCCGGCCGATTTTCCCGTCGCCTGGCTTGCTGACATGGCCAGCACTCTCCCATTCGACGAGTTGGTGCGAGTTGCCAACAATCCGTTCATTGGCCATTTTCAAGCCTTCTTCGGTGGCCAATGCTTTAGCCGATTTTCCCACCACCTTGTTGGTGGACATGCCCTGCCCATGTCCATGCACATTTCTACGAGAGCCGGTCCGAGGTGCCAACAATCCGTACCTTGGTCGGTTATATGCCCCGGCCGATTTTCCCGTCGCCTGGCTGGCTGACATGGCCAGCACTCGCCCATTCGACGAGTTGGTGCGAGTTGCCAACAATCCGTTCATTGGCCGTTTTCAAGCCTTCTTCGGTAGCCAATGCCTTAGCCGATTTTCCCTCCACCTTGCTGGTGGACATGCCCAGCCCATGTCCACGCGCATTCAACGAGAGCCGGTCCGAGGTGCCAACAATCCATTCCTTGGCCATTTTCATGCCCCGGCCGATTTTTCCGTCGCCTGGCTTGCCAACATGGCCAGCACTCGCCCATTCGTCGAGTTGGTGCGACTTGCCAACTATCTGTTCATTAGCCGTTTTCAAGCCTTCTTTTGTGGCCAATGCATTAGCCGATTTTCCCATCACCTTGCTGGTGGACATGCCCAGACCATGTCCACGCACATTTCTTGGAGAGCCGGTCTGAGGTGCCAACAATCCGTACCTTGGTCGGTTTCATGCCCCGGCCGATTTTCCCGTCGCCTGGCTTGCTGACATGGCCAGCACTCGCCCATTCGATGAGTTCGTGCGAGTTGCCAACAATCCGTTCTTTGGCCGTTTTCAAGCCTTCTTCGGTGGCTAATGCCTTTGCCGGTTTTCCCACCACCTTGCTGGTGGACATGCCCAGCCTATGTCCACGCACATTCTACGAGAGCCGGTCTGAGGTGCCAACAATCCGTTCCTTAGTCGGTGTCATGCCCCTGCCGATTTTCCCGTCGCCAGGCTTGCTGACATGGCCAGCACTCCCCCATTCGACGAGTTGGTGCGAGTTGCCAACAATCCGTTCATTGGTCGTTTTCAAGCCTTCTTCGTTGGCCAATGCCTTAGCCGATTTTCCCACCACCTTGCTGGTGGACATGCCCAGCCCATGTCCACACGCATTCTACGAGAGCCGGTCCGAGGTTCCAACAATCAGTTCCTTGGTCAGTTTCATGCCCCGACCGATTTTACCGTCGCCTGGATTGCTGACATGGCCAGCACTCGCCCATTCGACGAGTTGGTACGAGTTGCCAACAATCTGTTCATTGGCCGTTTTCAAGCCTTCTTCAGTGGCCAATGCCTTAGCCGATTTTACCACCACCTTGCTGGTGGACATGCCCAGCCCATGTCCACGCGCATTCTACGAGAGCCGGTCCGAGGTGCCAACAATCCGTTCCTTGGTCGGTTTCATGCCCCGGCCGATTTTCCTGTCGCCTTGCTTGCTGACATGGCCAGCACTCGCCCTTTCGACGAGTTGGTGCAAGTTGCCAACAATCCGTTCATTGTCCGTTTTCAAGAGTTCTTCGGTGGCCAATGCCTTAGCCGATTTTCCCACCACCTTGCTCGTGGACATGCCCAGCCCATGTCGACACGCATTCTATGAGAGCCGGTCCGAGGTTCCAACAATCAGTTCCTTGGTCAGTTTCATGCCCCGGCCGATTTTACCGTCGCCTGCCTTGCTGAGATGGCCAGCACTCGCCCATTCGACGAGTTGGTGCGAGTTGCAAACAATCTGTTCATTGGCCGTTTTCAAGCCTTCTTCTGTGGCCAATGCCTTAGCCGATTTTCCCACCACCTTCCTGGTGGACATGCCCAGCCCATGTCCACCCGCATTCTACAAGAGCCGGTCCGAGGTGCCAGCAATCCTTTCCCTGTTCAGTTTCATGCCCCGGCTGATTTTCCCATCGCCTGGCTTGCTGACATGGCCAGCACTCGCCCATTCGACGAGTTCGTGCGAGTTGCCAAAAATCCGTTCTTTGGCTGTTTTCAAGCCTTCTTCGGTGGCTAATGCCTTCGCCGATTTTCCCACCACCTTGCTGGTGGACATGCCCAGCCCATGTCCACGGGCATTCTACGAGAGCCGGTCCTAGGTGCCAACAATTCGTTCCTTGGTCGGTTTCATGCCCCGGCCGATTTTCCCGTCGTCTGGCTTGCTGACATGTCCAGCACTCGCCCATTTGACGAGTTAGTGCGAGTTGCCAACAATCCGTTCATTGGCCGTTTTCAAGCCTTCTTCGGTGGCCAATGCCTTAGCCGATTTTCCCACCACCTTACTAGTGGACATGCCCAGGCCATGTTCACGCGCATTCTACGAGAGCCGGTCCGAGGTGCCAACAATCCGTTCCTTGGTCGGTTTCATGCCCCGGCCGATTTTCCCGTTGCCTGGCTTGCTGACATGGCCAGCACTCGCCCATTCGACGAGTTGGTGCGAGTTGCCAACATTCCGTTCATTGGCCGTTTTCATGCCTTCTTCGGTGGCCAATGCCTTAGCCGATTTTCCCACCACCTTGCTGGTGGACATGCCCAGCCCATGTCCACGCGCATTCTACGAGAGCCGGTCCGAGGCGCCAACAATCCGCTCCTTGGTCGGTTTCATGCCCAGGTCAAGTTTCTCATCGCCTGGCTTGCTGACATGGCCAGCACTCGCCCATTCGACGAGTTGGTGCGAGTTGCCAACAATCCGTTCATTGGCCGTTTTCAAGCCTTCTTCGGTGGCCAATGCCTTAGCCGATTTTCCCACCACCTTGCTGGTGGACATGCCCAGCCCATGTCCACGCGCATTCTACGAGAGCCGGTCCGAGGTGCCAATAATCCGTTCCTCGGTCGGTTTCATGCCCCGGCCGATTTTCCCGTCGCCTGGCTTGCTGACATGGCCAGCACTCGCCCATTCGACGCGTTGGTGCGAGTTGCCAACAATCCGTTCATTGGCCGTTTTCAAGCCTTCTTTGGTGGCCAATGCCTTAGCCGATTATCCCACCACCTTGCTAGTGGACATGCCCAGCCCATGTCCACGCGCATTCTACGAGAGCTGGTCCGAGGTGCCAACAATCCGTTCCTTGGTCGGTTTCAAGCCCCGGCCAATTTTCCCTTCGCCTGGCTTGCTGACATGGCCAGCACTCGCCCATTCGACGAGTTGGTGCGAGTCGCCAACAATCCGTTCATTGGCCGGATTCAAGCCTTCTTCGGTGGCCAATGCCTTAGCCGATTTTCCCACCGCCTTGCTGGTGGACATGCCCAGCCCATGTCCACGCGCATTCTACGAGAGCCGGTCCGAGGTGCCAACAATCCGTTCCTTGGTCAGTTTCATGCCCCGGCCGATTTTCCCTTCGCCTGGCTTGCTGACATGGCCAGCACTCGCCCATTCGACGAGTTGGTGCGAGTTGCCAACAATCCGTTCATTGGCCGTTTTCGAGCCTTCTTCGGTGGCCAATGCCTTAGCCGATTTTCCCACCACCTTGCTGGTGGACATGCCCAGCCCATGTCCACGCGCATTCTACGAGAGCCGGTCCGAGGTGCCAACAATTTGTTCCTTGGTCGGTTTCATTCCCCGGCCGAGTTTCCCATCTCCTGGCTTGCTGACATGGCCAGCACTCGCCCATTCGACGAGTTGGTGCGAGTTGCCAACAATCCGTTCATTGGCCGTTTTCAAGCCTTCTTCGGTGGCCAACGCCTTAGCCGATTTTCCCACCACCTTTCTGGTGGACATGCCCAGCCCATGTCCACGCACATTCTACGAGAGCCGGTGCGAGGTGCCAACAATCTGTTCCTTGGTCGGTTTCAGGCCCCGGCCGATTTTCCCGTCGCCTGGCTTGCTGACATGGCCAGCACTCGCCCATTCGACGAGTTGGTGCGAGTTCCCAACAATCCGTTCATTGGCCGTTTTCAAGCCTTCTTCGGTGGCCAATGCTTTCGTCGATTTTCCCACCACCTTGCTGGTGGACATGCCCAGCCCATGTCCACGCGCATTCTACGAGAGCCGGTCTGAGGTGCCAACAATCCGTTCCTTGGTCGGTTTCATGCCCCGGCCGATTTTCCCGTCGCCTGGCTTGCTGACATGGCCAGCACTCGCCCATTCGACGCGTTGGTGCGAGTTGCCAACAATCCGTTCATTGGCCGTTTTCAAGCCTTGTTCGGTGGCCAATGCCTTAGCCGATTTTCCCACCACCTTGCTGGTGGACATGCCCAGCCCATGTCCACGCGCATTCTACGTGAGCTGGTCCGAGGTGCCAACAATCTGTTCCTTGGTCGGTTTCATGCCCCGGCCGATTTTCCCGTCGCCTGGCTTGCTGACATGGCCAGCACTCTCCCATTCGACGAGTTGGTGCGAGTTGCCAACAATCCGTTCATTGGCCATTTTCAGGCCTTCTTCGGTGGCCAATGCTTTAGCCGATTTTCCCACCACCTTGTTGGTGGACATGCCCAGCCCATGTCCACGCACATTTCTACGAGAGCGGGTCCGAGGTGCCAACAATCCGTACCTTGGTCGGTTATATGCCCCGGCCGATTTTCGCGTCGCCTGGCTTGCTGACATGGCCAGCACTCGCCCATTCGACGAGTTGGTGCGAGTTGCCAACAATCCGTTCATTGTCCGTTTTCAAGCCTTCTTCGGTGGCCAATGCCTTAGCCGATTTTCCCACCACCTTGCTGGAGGACATGCCCAGACCATGTCCACGTGCATTCTACGAGAGTCGGTCCGAGGTTCCAACAATCCGTTCCTTGGTCGCTTTCATGCCCCGGCTGATTTTCCCGTCGCCTGGCTTGCTGACATGGCCAGTACTCGCCCATTCGACGAGTTGGTGCGAGTTGCCAACAATCCGTTCATTGGCCGTTTTCAAGCCTTCTTCGGTGGCCAATGCCTTAGCCGATTTTCCCACCACCTTGCTGGTGGACATGCCCAGCCCATGTCCACGCGCATTCTACGAGAGCCGGTCCGAGGTGCCAACAATCCGTTCCTCGCTCGATTTCATTCCCCGGCCGATTTTCCCGTCGCCTGGCTTGCTGACATGGCCAGCACTCGCCCATTCGACGCGTTGGTGCGAGTTGCCAACAATCCGTTTGATTGGCCGTTTTCAAGCCTTCTTTGGTGGCCAATGCCTTAGCCGATTTTCCTACCACCTTGCTGGTGGACATGCCCAGCCCATGTCCACGCGCATTCTACGAGAGCCGGTCTGAGGTGCCAACAATTTGTTCCTTGGTCGGTTTCATGCCCCGGCCGAGTTTCCCATCTCCTGGCTTGCTGACAAGGCCAGCACTCGCCCATTCGCCGAGTTGGTGCGAGTTGCCAACAATCCGTTCATTGGCCGTTTTCAAGCCTTCTTCGGTGGCCAATGCCTTAGCCGATTTTCCCACCACCTTGCTGGTGGACATGCCCAGCCCATGTCCACGCGCATTCTACGAGAGCCGGTCCGAGGTGCCAACAATCTGTTCCTTGGTCGGTTTCATGCCCCGGCCGATTTTCCCGTCGCCTGGCTTGCTGACATGGCCAGCACTCGCCCATTCGACGAGTTGGTGCGAGTTGCCAACAATCCGTTCATTGGCCATTTTCAAGCCTTCTTCGGTGGCCAATGCTTTAGCCGATTTTCCCACCACCTTGTTGGTGGACATTGCCAGCCCATGTCCACGCACATTTCTACGAGAGCCGGTCCGAGGTGCCAACAATTCGTACCTTGGTCGGTTATATGCCCCGGCCGATTTTCGCGTCGCCTGGCTTGCTGACATGGCCAGCACTCGCCCATTCGACGAGTTGGTGCGAGTTGCCAACAATCCGTTCATTGTCCGTTTTCAAGCCTTCTTCGGTGGCCAATGCCTTAACCGATTTTCCCACCACCTTGCTGGTGGACATGCCCAGACCATGTCCACGGGCATTCTACGAGAGCCGGTCCGAGGTTCCAACAAGCCGTTCCTTGGTCGGTTTCATACCCCGGCGATTTTCCCGTCGCCTGGCTTGCTGACATGGCCAGCACTCGCCCATTCGACGAGTTGGTGCGAGTTGCCAACAATCCGTTCATTGGCCGTTTTCAGGCCTTCTTCGGTGGCCAATGCCTTAGCCGATTTTCCCACCACCTTGCTGGTGGACATGCTCAGCCCATGTCCACGCGCATTCTACGAGAGCCGGTCTAAGGTGCCAACAATCCGTTCCTTGGTCAGTTTCATGCCCCGGCCGATTTTCCCGTCGCCTGGCTTGCTGACATGGCCAGAACACGCCCATTCGACGAGTTGGTGCGAGTTGCCAACAATCCGTTCATTGGCCGTTTTCAAGCCTTCTTCGGTGGCCAATGCGTTAGCCGATTTTCCCACCACCCTACTGGTGGACATGCCCAGCCCATGTCCATGCGCATTCTACGAGAGCCGGTCCGAGGTGCCAACATTTCGTTCCTTGGTCAGTTTAATTCCCCGGCCGATTTTCCCTTCGCCTGGCTTGCTGACATGGCCAGCACCCGCCCATTCGACGAGTTGGTGCGAGTTGCCAACAATCCGTTCATTGGCCGTTTTCAAGCCTTCTTCGGTGGCCAATGCCTTAGCCTATTTTCCAACCACCTTGCTGGTAGACATGCCAAGCCCATGTCCACGCGCATTTTACGAGAGCCGGTTCGAGGTGCCAACAATCCGTTCCTTGGTCGGTTTCATGCCCCGGCCGTGTTTCCCATCGCCTGGCATGCTGACATGGCCGTCACTCGCCCATTCGATGAGTTGGTGCGAGTTGCCAACAATCCGTTCATTGGCCGTTTTCAAGCCTTCTGCGGTGGCCAATGCCTTAGCCGATTTTCCCACCACCGTGCTGGTGGACATGCCCAGCCCATGTCCACGCGCATTCTACGAGAGCTGGTCCTAGGTGCCAACAATCTGTTCCTTGGTCGGTTTCATGCCCCGGCCAATTTTCCCGTCGCCTGGCTTGCTGACATGGCCAGCACTCTCCCACTCGACGAGTTAGTGCGAGTTGCCAACAATCCGTTCATTGGCCATTTTCAAGCCTTCTTCGGTGGCCAATGCTTTAGTCGATTTTCCCACCACCTTGTTGGTGGACATGCCCAGCCCATGTCCACGCACATTTCTACGAGAGCCGGTCTGAGGTGCCAACAATCCGTACCTTGGTCGGTTATATGGCCCGGCCAATTTTCGCGTCCCCTGGCTTGCTGACATGGCCAGCACTCGCCCATTCCACGAGTTGGTGCGAGTTGCCAACAATCCGTTCATTGTCCGTTTTCAAGCCTTCTTCGGTGGCCAATGCGTTAGCCAATTTTCCCACCACCCTACTGGTGGACATGCCCAGCCCATGTCCAAGCGCATTCTACGAGAGCCGGTCCGAGGTGCCAACATTCCGTTCCTTGGTCAGTTTCATTCCCCGGCCGATTTTCCCTTCGCCTGGCTTGCTGACATGGCCAGTACTCGCCCATTCGACGAGTTGGTGCGAGTTGCCAACAATCCGTTCATTGGCCGTTTTCAAGCCTTCTTCGGTGGCCAATGCCTTAGCCGATTTTCCCACCACCCAACTGGTGGACATGCCCAGCCCATGTCCATGCGCATCCTACGAGAGCCGGTCAGAGGTGCCAACAATCAGTTCCTTGGTAGGTTTCATGCCCCGGCCGATTTTCCCGTTGCCTGGCTTGCTGACATGGCCAGCACTCGCCCATTCGACGCGTTGGTGCGAGTTGCCAACAATCCGTTCATTGGCAGTTTTCAAGCCTTCTTTGGTGGCCAATGCCTTAGCCGATTTTCCCACCACCTTGCTGGTGGACATGCCCAGACCATGTCCACATGCATTCTACGAGAGCCGGTCCGAGGTTCCAACAATCAGTTCCTTGGTCGGTTTCATGCCCCGGCCGATTTTCCCGTTGCCTGGCTTGCTGACATGGCCAGCACTCGCCCATTCGACGCGTTGGTGCGAGTTGCCAACAATCCGTTCATTGGCCGTTTTCAAGCCTTCTTTGGTGGCCAATGCCTTAGCCGATTTTCCCACCACCTTCCTGGTGGACATGCCCAGCCCATGTCCACGCGCATTCTACGAGAGCCGGTCTGAGGTGCCAACAATCCGTTCCTTGGTCGGTTTCATGCCCCGGCCGATTTTCCCGTCGCCTGCCTTGTTGACATGGCCAGAACTCGCCCATTCGACGAGTTGGTGCGAGTTGCCAACAATCCGTTCATTGTCCGTTTTCAAGCCTTCTTCGGTGGCCAATGCGTTAGCCAATTTTCCCACCACCCTACTGGTGGACATGCCCAGCCCATGTCCAAGCGCATTCTACGAGAGCCGGTCCGAGGTGCCAACATTCCGTTCCTTGGTCAGTTTCATTCCCCGGCCGATTTTCCCTTCGCCTGGCTTGCTGACATGGCCAGTACTCGCCCATTCGACGAGTTGGTGCGAGTTGCCAACAATCCGTTCATTGGCCGTTTTCAAGCCTTCTTCGGTGGCCAATGCCTTAGCCGATTTTCCCACCACCCAACTGGTGGACATGCCCAGCCCATGTCCATGCGCATCCTACGAGAGCCGGTCAGAGGTGCCAACAATCAGTTCCTTGGTAGGTTTCATGCCCCGGCCGATTTTCCCGTTGCCTGGCTTGCTGACATGGCCAGCACTCGCCCATTCGACGCGTTGGTGCGAGTTGCCAACAATCCGTTCATTGGCAGTTTTCAAGCCTTCTTTGGTGGCCAATGCCTTAGCCGATTTTCCCACCACCTTGCTGGTGGACATGCCCAGACCATGTCCACATGCATTCTACGAGAGCCGGTCCGAGGTTCCAACAATCCGTTCCTTGGTCGGTTTCATGCCCCGGCCGATTTTCCCGTCGCCTGGCTTGCTGACATGGCCAGCACTCGCCCATTCGACGAGTTGGTGCGAGTTGCCAACAATCCGTTCATTGGCCGTTTTCAGGCCTTCTTCGGTGGCCAATGCCTTAGCCCATTTTCCCACCACCTTGCTGGTGGACATGCCCAGCCCATGTCCATGCGCATCCTACGAGAGCCGGTCCGAGGTGCCAACAATCAGTTCCTTGGTCGGTTTCATGCCCCGGCCGATTTTCCCGTTGCCTGGCTTGCTGACATGGCCAGCACTCGCCCATTCGACGCGTTGGTGCGAGTTGCCAACAATCCGTTCATTGGCCGTTTTCAAGCCTTCTTTGGTGGCCAATGCCTTAGCCGATTTTCCCACCACCTTGCTGGTGGACATGCCCAGCCCATGTCCACGCGCATTCTACGAGAGCCGGTCTGAGGTGCCAACAATCCGTTCCTTGGTCGGTTTCATGCCCCGGCCGATTTTCCCGTCGCCTGCCTTGTTGACATGGCCAGAACTCGCCCATTCGACGAGTTGGTGCGAGTTGCCAACAATCCGTTCATTGGCCGTTTTCAAGCCTTCTTCGGTGGCCAATGCGTTAGCCTATTTTCCCACCACCTTGCTGGTAGACATGCCGAGCCCATGTCCACGCGCATTTTACGAGAGCCGGTTCGAGGTGCCAACAATCCGTTCCTTGGTCGGTTTCATGCCCCGGCCGTGTTTCCCATCGCCTGGCATGCTGACATGGCCGTCACTCGCCCATTCGATGAGTTGGTGCGAGTTGCCAACAATCCGTTCATTGGCCGTTTTCAAGCCTTCTTCGGTGGCCAATGCCTTAGCCGATTTTCCCACCACCTTGCAGGTGGACATGCCCAGCCCATGTCCACGCGCATTCTACGAGAGCCGGTCAGAGGTGCCAACAATCAGTTCCTTGGTAGGTTTCATGCCCCGGCCGATTTTCCCGTTGCCTGGCTTGCTGACATGGCCAGCACTCGCCCATTCGACGCGTTGGTGCGAGTTGCCAACAATCCGTTCATTGGCAGTTTTCAAGCCTTCTTTGGTGGCCAATGCCTTAGCCGATTTTCCCACCACCTTGCTGGTGGACATGCCCAGACCATGTCCACATGCATTCTACGAGAGCCGGTCCGAGGTTCCAACAATCCGTTCCTTGGTCGGTTTCATGCCCCGGCCGATTTTCCCGTCGCCTGGCTTGCTGACATGGCCAGCACTCGCCCATTCGACGAGTTGGTGCGAGTTGCCAACAATCCGTTCATTGGCCGTTTTCAGGCCTTCTTCGGTGGCCAATGCCTTAGCCCATTTTCCCACCACCTTGCTGGTGGACATGCCCAGCCCATGTCCATGCGCATCCTACGAGAGCCGGTCCGAGGTGCCAACAATCAGTTCCTTGGTCGGTTTCATGCCCCGGCCGATTTTCCCGTTGCCTGGCTTGCTGACATGGCCAGCACTCGCCCATTCGACGCGTTGGTGCGAGTTGCCAACAATCCGTTCATTGGCCGTTTTCAGGCCTTCTTCGGTGGCCAATGCCTTAGCCGATTTTCCCACCACCTTGCTGGTGGACATGCTCAGCCCATGTCCACGCGCATTCTACGAGAGCCGGTCTAAGGTGCCAACAATCCGTTCCTTGGTCGGTTTCATGCCCCGGCCGATTTTCCCGTCGCCTGGCTTGCTGACATGGCCAGAACACGCCCATTCGACGAGTTGGTGCGAGTTGCCAACAATCCGTTCATTGGCCGTTTTCAAGCCTTCTTCGGTGGCCAATGCGTTAGCCGATTTTCCCACCACCCTACTGGTGGACATGCCCAGCCCATGTCCATGCGCATTCTACGAGAGCCGGTCCGAGGTGCCAACATTTCGTTCCTTGGTCAGTTTAATTCCCCGGCCGATTTTCCCTTCGCCTGGCTTGCTGACATGGCCAGCACCCGCCCATTCGACGAGTTGGTGCGAGTTGCCAACAATCCGTTCATTGGCCGTTTTCAAGCCTTCTTCGGTGGCCAATGCCTTAGCCTATTTTCCAACCACCTTGCTGGTAGACATGCCAAGCCCATGTCCACGCGCATTTTACGAGAGCCGGTTCGAGGTGCCAACAATCCGTTCCTTGGTCGGTTTCATGCCCCGGCCGTGTTTCCCATCGCCTGGCATGCTGACATGGCCGTCACTCGCCCATTCGATGAGTTGGTGCGAGTTGCCAACAATCCGTTCATTGGCCGTTTTCAAGCCTTCTGCGGTGGCCAATGCCTTAGCCGATTTTCCCACCACCGTGCTGGTGGACATGCCCAGCCCATGTCCACGCGCATTCTACGAGAGCTGGTCCTAGGTGCCAACAATCTGTTCCTTGGTCGGTTTCATGCCCCGGCCAATTTTCCCGTCGCCTGGCTTGCTGACATGGCCAGCACTCTCCCACTCGACGAGTTGGTGCGAGTTGCCAACAATCCGTTCATTGGCCATTTTCAAGCCTTCTTCGGTGGCCAATGCTTTAGTCGATTTTCCCACCACCTTGTTGGTGGACATGCCCAGCCCATGTCCACGCACATTTCTACGAGAGCCGGTCTGAGGTGCCAACAATCCGTACCTTGGTCGGTTATATGGCCCGGCCAATTTTCGCGTCCCCTGGCTTGCTGACATGGCCAGCACTCGCCCATTCCACGAGTTGGTGCGAGTTGCCAACAATCCGTTCATTGTCCGTTTTCAAGCCTTCTTCGGTGGCCAATGCGTTAGCCAATTTTCCCACCACCCTACTGGTGGACATGCCCAGCCCATGTCCAAGCGCATTCTACGAGAGCCGGTCCGAGGTGCCAACATTCCGTTCCTTGGTCAGTTTCATTCCCCGGCCGATTTTCCCTTCGCCTGGCTTGCTGACATGGCCAGTACTCGCCCATTCGACGAGTTGGTGCGAGTTGCCAACAATCCGTTCATTGGCCGTTTTCAAGCCTTCTTCGGTGGCCAATGCCTTAGCCGATTTTCCCACCACCCAACTGGTGGACATGCCCAGCCCATGTCCATGCGCATCCTACGAGAGCCGGTCAGAGGTGCCAACAATCAGTTCCTTGGTAGGTTTCATGCCCCGGCCGATTTTCCCGTTGCCTGGCTTGCTGACATGGCCAGCACTCGCCCATTCGACGCGTTGGTGCGAGTTGCCAACAATCCGTTCATTGGCAGTTTTCAAGCCTTCTTTGGTGGCCAATGCCTTAGCCGATTTTCCCACCACCTTGCTGGTGGACATGCCCAGACCATGTCCACATGCATTCTACGAGAGCCGGTCCGAGGTTCCAACAATCCGTTCCTTGGTCGGTTTCATGCCCCGGCCGATTTTCCCGTCGCCTGGCTTGCTGGCATGGCCAGCACTCGCCCATTCGACGAGTTGGTGCGAGTTGCCAACAATCCGTTCATTGGCCGTTTTCAGGCCTTCTTCGGTGGCCAATGCCTTAGCCCATTTTCCCACCACCTTGCTGGTGGACATGCCCAGCCCATGTCCATGCGCATCCTACGAGAGCCGGTCCGAGGTGCCAACAATCAGTTCCTTGGTCGGTTTCATGCCCCGGCCGATTTTCCCGTTGCCTGGCTTGCTGACATGGCCAGCACTCGCCCATTCGACGCGTTGGTGCGAGTTGCCAACAATCCGTTCATTGGCCGTTTTCAAGCCTTCTTTGGTGGCCAATGCCTTAGCCGATTTTCCCACCACCTTGCTGGTGGACATGCCCAGCCCATGTCCACGCGCATTCTACGAGAGCCGGTCTGAGGTGCCAACAATCCGTTCCTTGGTCGGTTTCATGCCCCGGCCGATTTTCCCGTCGCCTGCCTTGTTGACATGGCCAGAACTCGCCCATTCGACGAGTTGGTGCGAGTTGCCAACAATCCGTTCATTGTCCGTTTTCAAGCCTTCTTCGGTGGCCAATGCGTTAGCCTATTTTCCCACCACCTTGCTGGTAGACATGCCGAGCCCATGTCCACGCGCATTTTACGAGAGCCGGTTCGAGGTGCCAACAATCCGTTCCTTGGTCGGTTTCATGCCCCGGCCGTGTTTCCCATCGCCTGGCATGCTGACATGGCCGTCACTCGCCCATTCGATGAGTTGGTGCGAGTTGCCAACAATCCGTTCATTGGCCGTTTTCAAGCCTTCTTCGGTGGCCAATGCCTTAGCCGATTTTCCCACCACCTTGCAGGTGGACATGCCCAGCCCATGTCCACGCGCATTCTACGAGAGCCGGTCAGAGGTGCCAACAATCAGTTCCTTGGTAGGTTTCATGCCCCGGCCGATTTTCCCGTTGCCTGGCTTGCTGACATGGCCAGCACTCGCCCATTCGACGCGTTGGTGCGAGTTGCCAACAATCCGTTCATTGGCAGTTTTCAAGCCTTCTTTGGTGGCCAATGCCTTAGCCGATTTTCCCACCACCTTGCTGGTGGACATGCCCAGACCATGTCCACATGCATTCTACGAGAGCCGGTCCGAGGTTCCAACAATCCGTTCCTTGGTCGGTTTCATGCCCCGGCCGATTTTCCCGTCGCCTGGCTTGCTGACATGGCCAGCACTCGCCCATTCGACGAGTTGGTGCGAGTTGCCAACAATCCGTTCATTGGCCGTTTTCAGGCCTTCTTCGGTGGCCAATGCCTTAGCCCATTTTCCCACCACCTTGCTGGTGGACATGCCCAGCCCATGTCCATGCGCATCCTACGAGAGCCGGTCCGAGGTGCCAACAATCAGTTCCTTGGTCGGTTTCATGCCCCGGCCGATTTTCCCGTTGCCTGGCTTGCTGACATGGCCAGCACTCGCCCATTCGACGCGTTGGTGCGAGTTGCCAACAATCCGTTCATTGGCCGTTTTCAAGCCTTCTTTGGTGGCCAATGCCTTAGCCGATTTTCCCACCACCTTGCTGGTGGACATGCCCAGCCCATGTCCACGCGCATTCTACGAGAGCCGGTCTGAGGTGCCAACAATCCGTTCCTTGGTCGGTTTCATGCCCCGGCCGATTTTCCCGTCGCCTGCCTTGTTGACATGGCCAGAACTCGCCCATTCGACGAGTTGGTGCGAGTTGCCAACAATCCGTTCATTGGCCGTTTTCAAGCCTTCTTCGGTGGCCAATGCGTTAGCCTATTTTCCCACCACCTTGCTGGTAGACATGCCGAGCCCATGTCCACGCGCATTTTACGAGAGCCGGTTCGAGGTGCCAACAATCCGTTCCTTGGTCGGTTTCATGCCCCGGCCGTGTTTCCCATCGCCTGGCATGCTGACATGGCCGTCCCTCGCCCATTCGATGAGTTGGTGCGAGTTGCCAACAATCCGTTCATTGGCCGTTTTCAAGCCTTCTTCGGTGGCCAATGCCTTAGCCGATTTTCCCACCACCTTGCAGGTGGACATGCCCAGCCCATGTCCACGCGCATTCTACGAGAGCTGGTCCGAGGTGCCAACAATCTGTTCCTTGGTCGGTTTCATGCCCCGGCCGATTTTCCCGTCGCCTGGCTTGCTGACATGGCCAGCACTCTCCCATTCGACGAGTTGGTGCGAGTTGCCAACAATCCGTTCATTGGCCATTTTCAAGCCTTCTTCGGTGGCCAATGCTTTAGCCGATTTTCCCACCACCCTGCTGGTGGACATGCCCAGCCCATGTCCATGCGCATTCTACGAGAGCCGGTCCGAGGTGCCAACATTCCGTTCCTTGGTCAGTTTCATTCCCCGGCCGATTTTCCCTTCGCCTGGCTTGCTGACATGGCCAGCACTCGCCCATTCGACGAGTTGGTGCGAGTTGCCAACAATCTGTTCATTGGCCGTTTTCAAGCCTTCTTCGGTGGCCAATGCCTTAGCCGATTTTCCCACCACCTTGCTGGTGGACATGCCCAGCCCATGTCCACGTGCATTCTATGAGAGCCGGTCCGAGATGCCAACAATCCGTTCCTTGGTCGGTTTCATGCCCCGGCCGATTTTCCCGTCGCCTGGCTTGCTGACATGGCCAGCACTCGCCCATTCGACGAGTTGGTGCGAGTTGCCAACAATCCGTTCATTTTCCGTTTTCAAGCCTTCTTCGGTGGCCAATGCCTTAGCCGAATTTCCCACCACCTTGCTGGTGGACATGCCCAGACCATGTCCACGCACATTCTACGAGAGCCGGTCCGAGGTTCCAACAATCCGTTCCTTGGTCGGTTTCATGCCCCGGCAGATTTTCTCGTCGCCTGGCTTGCTGACATGGCCAACACTCGCCCATTCGACGAGTTGGTGCGAGTTGCCAACAATCCGTTCGTTGGCTGCTTTCAAGCCTTCTTCGGTGGCCAATGCCTTAGCCGATTTTCCCACCACCTTGCTGGTGCACATGCCCAGCCCATGTCCACGCGCATTCTACGAGAGCCGGTCCGAGGTGCCAACAATCAGTTCCTTGGTCGGTTTCATGCCCCGACCGATTTTCCCGTCGCCTGGCTAGCTGACATGGCCAGCACTCGCCCATTCGACAAGTTGGTGCAAGTTGCCAACAATCCGTTCATTGGCCGTTTTCAAGCCTTCTTCGGTGGCCAATGCCTTAGCCGATTTTCCCACCACCTTGCTGGTGGACATGCCCAGCCCATGTCCATGCGCATCCTACGAGAGCCGGTCCGAGGTGCCAACAATCAGTTCCTTGGTCGGTTTCATGCCCCGGCCGATTTTCCCGTTGCCTGGCTTGTTGACATGGCCAGCACTCGCCCATTCGACGCGTTGGTGCGAGTTGCCAACAATCTGTTTATTGGCCGTTTTCAAGCCTTCTTTTGGTGGCCAATGCCTTAGCCGATTTTCCCACCACCTTGCTGGTGGACATGCCCAGCCCATGTCCACGCGCATTCTACGAGAGTTGGTTCGAGGTGCCAACAATCCGTTCCTTGGTCGGTTTCATGCCCCCGGCCGATTTTCCCGTCGCCTGCCTTGCTGACATGGCCAGAACTCGCCCATTCGACGAGTTGGTGCGAGTTGCCAACAATCCGTTCATTGGCCGTTTTCAAGCGTTCTTCGGTGGCCAATGCGTTAGCCGATTTTCCCACCACCCTACTGGTGGACATGCCCAGCCCATGTCCACGCGCATTCTACGAGAGCCGGTCCGAGGTGCCAACAATCCGTTCCTTGGTCGGTTTCATGCCCCGGCCGATTTTCCCTTCGCCTGGCTTGCTGACATGGCCAGCACTCGCCCCTTCGACGAGTTGGTGCGAGTTGCCAACAATCCGTTCATTGGCCGTTTTCAAGCCTTCTTCGGTGGCCAATGCCTTAGCCGATTTTCCCACCACCTTGCAGGTGGACATGCCCAGCCCATGTCCACGCGCATTCTACGAGAGCTGGTCCGAGGTGCCAACAATCTGTTCCTTGGTCGGTTTCATGCCCCGGCCGATTTTCCCGTCGCCTGGCTTGCTGACATGGCCAACACTCTCCCATTCGACGAGTTGGTGCGAGTTGCCAACAATCCGTTCATTGGCCATTTTCAAGCCTTCTTCGGTGGCCAATGCTTTAGCCGATTTTCCCCCCACCTTGTTGGTGGACATGCCCAGCCCATGTCCATGCACATTTCTACGAGAGCCGGTGCGAGGTGGCAACAATCCGTACCTTGGTCGGTTATATGCCCCGGCCGATTTTCGCGTCGCATGGCTTGCTGACATGGCCAGCACTCGCCCATTCGACGAGTTGGTGCGAGTTGCCAACAATCCGTTCATTGTCCGTTTTCAAGCCTTCTTCGGTGGCCAATGCCTTAGCCGATTTTCCCACAACCTTGCCGGTGGACATGCCCAGACCATGTCCACGCGCATTCTACGAGAGCCGGTCCGAGGTTCCAACAATCCGTTCCTTGGTCGGTTTCATGCCCCGGCCGATTTTCCCATCGCCTGGCTTGCTGACATGGCCAGCACTCGCCCATTCGACGAGTTGGTGCGAGTTGCCAACAATCCGTTCATTGGCCGTTTTCAGGCCTTCTTCGGTGGCCAATGCCTTAGCCCATTTTCCCACCACCTTGCTGGTGGACATGCCCAGCCCATGTCCATGCGCATCCTACGAGAGCCGGTCCGAGGTGCCAACAATCAGTTCCTTGGTCGGTTTCATGCCCCGGCCGATTTTCCCGTTGCCTGGCTTACTGACATGGCCAGCACTCGCCCATTTGACGCGTTGGTGCGAGTTGCCAACAATCCGTTCATTGGCCGTTTTCAAGCCTTCATTGGTGGCCAATGCCTTAGCCGATTTTCCCACCACCATGCTGGTGGACATGCCCAGCCCATGTCCACGCGCATTCTACGAGAGCCGGTCTGAGGTGCCAACAATCCGTTCCTTGGTCGATTTCATGTCCCGACCGATTTTCCCGTCGCCTGGCTTGCTGACATGGCCGGAACTCACCCATTCGACGAGTTGGTGCGAGTTGCCAACAATCCGTTCATTGGCCGTTTTCAAGCCTTCTTCGGTGGCCAATGCCTTAGCCTATTTTCCCACCACCTTGCTGGTAGACATGCCCAGGCCATGTCCACGAGCATTCTACGAGAGCCGGTTCGAGGTGCCAAAAATCCGTTCCTTGGTCGGTTTCATGCCCCGGCCGTGTTTCCCATCGCCTGGCATGCTGACATGGCCGGCACTCGCCCATTCGACGAGTTGGTGCGAGTTGCCAACAATCCGTTCATTGGCCGTTTTCAAGCCTTCTTCGGTGGCCAATGCGTTAGCCGATTTTCCCACCACCCTGCTGGTGGACATGCCCAGCCCATGTCCATGCGCATTCTACGAGAGCCAGTCCGAGGTGCCAACATTCCGTTCCTTGGTCAGTTTCATTCCCCGGCCGATTTTCCCTTCGCCTGGCTTGCTGACATGGCCAGCACCCGCCCATTCGACGAGTTGGTGCGAGTTGCCAACAATCCGTTCATTGGCCGTTTTCAAGCCTTCTTCGGTGGCCAATGCCTTAGCCTATTTTCCCACCACCTTGCTGGTAGACATGCCCAGCCCATGTCCATGCGCATTCTACGAGAGCCGGTTCGAGGTGCCAAAAATCCGTTCCTTGGTCGGTTTCATGCCCCGGCCATGTTTCCCATCGCCTGGCATGCTGACATGGCCGGCACTCGCCCATTCGACGAGTTGGTGCGAGTTGCCAACAATCCGTTCGTTGGCCGTTTTCAAGCCTTCTTCGGTGGCCAACGCCTTAGCCGATTTTCCCACCACCTTGCTGGTGGACATGGCCAGCCCATGTCCACGCGCATTCTACGAGAGCCGGTCCGAGGTGCCAACAATCCATTCCTTGGTCAGTTTCATGCCCCGGCCGAGTTTCCCTTCGCCTAGCTTGCTGACATGGCCAGCACTCGCCCATTCGATGAGTTGGTGCGAGTTGCCAACAGTCCGTTCATTGGCCATTTTGAAGCCTTCTTCGGTGGCCAATGCCTTAGCCGATTTTCCCACCACCTTGCTGGTGGACATGCCCAGCCCATGTCCACGTGCATTCTACGAGAGCCGGTCCGAGGTGCCAACAATCCATTCCTTGGTCGGTTTCATGCCCTGGCCGATTTTCCCTTCGCCTGGCTTGCTGACATGGCCAGCACTCGCCCATTCGACGAGTTGGTGCGAGTTGCCAACAATCCGTTCATTGGCCGTTTTCAAGCCTTCTTCGGTGGCCAATGCCTTAGCCGATTTTCCCACCACCTTGCTGGTGGACATGCCCAGCCCATGTCCACGTGCATTCTACGAGAGCCGGTCCGAGGTGCCAACAATCCATTCCTTGGTCGGTTTCATGCCCTGGCCGATTTTCCCTTCGCCTGGCTTGCTGACATGGCCAGCACTCGCCCATTCGACGAGTTGGTGCGAGTTGCCAACAATCCGTTCATTGGCCGTTTTCAAGCCTTCTTCGGTGGCCAATGCCTTAGCCGATTTTCCCACCACCTTGCTGGTGGACATGCCCAGCCCATGTCCACGTGCATTCTACGAGAGCCGGTCTGAGATGCCAACAATCCGTTCCTTGGTCGGTTTCATGCCCCGGCCGATTTTCCCTTCGCCTGGCTTGCTGACATGGCCAGCACTCGCCCATTCGACGAGTTGGTGCGAGTTGCCAACAATCCGTTCATTTTCCGTTTTCAAGCCTTCTTCGGTGGCCAATGCGTTAGCCGATTTTCCCACCACCCTGCTGGTGGACATGCCCAGCCCATGTCCATGCGCATTCTACGAGAGCCAGTCCGAGGTGCCAACATTCCGTTCCTTGGTCAGTTTCATTCCCCGGCCGATTTTCCCTTCGCCTGGCTTGCTGACATGGCCAGCACCCGCCCATTCGACGAGTTGGTGCGAGTTGCCAACAATCCGTTAATTGGCCGTTTTCAAGCCTTCTTCGGTGGCCAATGCCTTAGCCTATTTTCCCACCACCTTGCTGGTAGACATGCCCAGCCCATGTCCATGCGCATTCTACGAGAGCCGGTTCGAGGAGCCAAAAATCCGTTCCTTGGTCGGTTTCATGCCCCGGCCATGTTTCCCATCGCCTGGCATGCTGACATGGCGGGCACTCGCCCATTCGACGAGTTGGTGCGAGTTGCCAACAATCCGTTCATTGGCCGTTTTCAAGCCTTCTTCGGTGGCCAACGCCTTAGCCGATTTTCCCACCACCTTGCTGGTGGACATGGCCAGCCCATGTCCACGCGCATTCTACGAGAGCCGGTCCGAGGTGCCAACAATCCATTCCTTGGTCAGTTTCATGCCCCGGCCGAGTTTCCCTTTGCCTAGCTTGCTGACATGGCCAGCACTCGCCCATTCGATGAGTTGGTGCGAGTTGCCAACAGTCCGTTCATTGGCCATTTTCAAGCCTTCTTCGGTGGCCAATGCCTTAGCCGATTTTCCCACCACCTTGTTGGTGGACATGCCCAGCCCATGTCCACGCGCATTCTACGAGAGCCGGTCCGAGGTGCCAACAATCCATTCCTTGGTCGGTTTCATGCCCTGGCCGATTTTCCCTTCGCCTGGCCTGCTGACATGGCCAGCACTCGCCCATTCGACGAGTTGGTGCGAGTTGCCAACAATCCGTTCATTGGCCGTTTTCAAGCCTTCTTCGGTGGCCAATGCCTTAGCCGATTTTCCCACCACCTTGCTGGTGGACATGCCCAGCCCATGTCCACGTGCATTCTACGAGAGCCGGTCTGAGATGCCAACAATCCGTTCCTTCGTCGGTTTCATGCCCCGGCCGATTTTCCCGTCGCCTGGCTTGCTGACATGGCCAGCACTCGCCCATTCGACGAGTTGGTGCGAGTTGCCAACAATCCGTTCATTTTCCGTTTTCAAGCCTTCTTCGGTGGCCAATGCCTTAGCTGATTTTCCCACCACCTTGCTGGTGGACATGCCCAGACCATGTCCACGCACATTCTACGAGAGCCGGTCCGAGGTTCCAACAATCCGTTCCTTGGTCGGTTTCATGCCCCGGTAGATTTTCTCGTCGCCTGGCTTGCTGACATGGCCAGCACTCGCCCATTCGACGTGTTGGTGCGAGTTGCCAACAATCCATTCGTTGGCTGTTTTCAAGCCTTCTTCGGTGGCCAATGCCTTAGCCGATTTTCCCACCACCTTGCTGGTGCACATGCCCAGCCCATGTCCACGCGCATTCTACGAGAGCCGGTCCGAGGTGCCAACAATCAGTTCCTTGGTCGGTTTCATGCCCCGACCGATTTTCCCGTCGCCTGGCTCGCTGACATGGCCAGTACTCGCCCATTCGACGAGTTGGTGCCAATTGCCAACAATCCGTTCATTGGCCGTTTTCAAGCCTTCTTCGGTGGCCAATGCCTTAGCCGATTTTCCCACCACCTTGCTGGTGGACATGCCCAGACCATGTCCACGCGCATTCTACGAGAGCCGGTCCGAGGTTCCAACAATCCGTTCCTTGGCCGGTTTCATGAACCGGCCGATTTTCCCGTCGCCTGGCTTGCTGACATGGCCAGCACTCGCCCATTGGATGAGTTGGTGCGAGTTGCCAACAATCCGTTCATTGGCCGTTTTCAAGCCTTCTTCGGTGGCCAATGCCTTAGCCGATTTTCCCACCACCTTGCTGGTGGACATGCCCAGCCCATGTCCACGCGCATCCTACGAGAGCCGGTCCGAGGTGCCAACAATCAGTTCCTTGGTCGGTTTCATGCCCCGGCCGATTTTCCCGTTGCCTGGCTTACTAACATGGCCAGCACTCGCCCATTCGACGCGTTGGTGCGAGTTGCCAACAATCCGTTCATTGGCCGTTTTCAAGCCTTCTTTGGTGGCCAATGCCTTAGCCGATTTTCCCACCACCATGCTGGTGGACATGCCCAGCCCATGTCCACGCGCATTCTACGAGAGCCGGTCTGAGGTGCCAACAATCCGTTCCTTGGTCGATTTCATGCCCCGGCTGATTTTCCCGTCGCCTGGCTTGCTGAGATGGCCGGAACTCGCCCATTCGACGAGTTGGTGCGAGTTGCCAACAATCCGTTCATTGGCCGTTTTCAAGCCTTCTTCGGTGGCCAATGCCTTAGCCTATTTTCCCACCACCTTGCTGGTAGACATGCCCAGCCCATGTCCACGCGCATTCTACGAGAGCCGGTTCGAGGTGCCAAAAATCCGTTCCTTGGTCGGTTTCATGCCCCGGCCGTGTTTCCCATCGCCTGGCATGCTGACATGGCCGGCACTCGCCCATTCGACGAGTTGGTGCGAGTTGCCAACAATCCGTTCATTGGCCGTTTTCAAGCCTTCTTCGGTGGCCAATGCGTTAGCCAATTTTCCCACCACCCTGCTGGTGGACATGCCCAGCCCATGTCCATGCGCATTCTACGGGAGCCGGTCCGAGGTGCCAACATTCCGTTCCTTGGTCAGTTTCATTCCCCGGCCGATTTTCCCTTCGCCTGGCTTGCTGACATGGCCAGCACCCGCCCATTCGACGAGTTGGTGCGAGTTGCCAACAATCCGTTCATTGGCCGTTTTCAAGCCTTCTTCGGTGGCCAATGCCTTAGCCTATTTTCCCACCACCTTGCTGGTAGACATGCCCAGCCCATGTCCACGCGCATTCTACGAGAGCCGGTTCGAGGTGCCAAAAATCCGTTCCTTGGTCGGTTTCATGCCCCGGCCGTGTTTCCCATCGCCTGGCATGCTGACATGGCCGGCACTCGCCCATTCGACGAGTTGGTGCGAGTTGCCAACAATCCGTTCATTGGCCGTTTTCAAGCCTTCTTCGGTGGCCAATGCCTTAGCCTATTTTCCCACCACCTTGCTGGTAGACATGCCCAGCCAATGTCCATGCGCATTCTACGAGAGCCGGTTCGAGGTGCCAAAAATCCGTTCCTTGGTCGGTTTCATGCCCCGGCCATGTTTCCCATCGCCTGGCATGCTGACATGGCCGGCACTCGCCCATTCGACGAGTTGGTGCGAGTTGCCAACAATCCGTTCATTGGCCGTTTTCAAGCCTTCTTCGGTGGCCAACGCCTTAGCCGATTTTCCCACCACCTTGCTGGTGGACATGGCCAGCCCATGTCCACGCGCATTCTACGAGAGCCGGTCCGAGGTGCCAACAATCCATTCCTTGGTCAGTTTCATGCCCCGGCCGAGTTTCCCTTCGCCTAGCTTGCTGACATGGCCAGCACTCGCCCATTCGACGAGTTGGTACGAGTTGCCAACAGTCCGTTCATTGGCCATTTTCAAGCCTTCTTCGGTGGCCAATCCCTTAGCCGATTTTCCCACCACCTTGCTGGTGGACATGCCCAGCCCATGTCCACGCGCATTCTACGAGAGCCGGTCCGAGGTGCCAACAATCCATTCCTTGGTCGGTTTCTTGCCCTGGCCGATTTTCCCTTCGCCTGGCTTGCTGACATGGCCAGCACTCGCACATGGGACGAGTTGGTGCGAGTTGCCAACAATCCGTTCATTGGCCGTTTTCAAGCCTTCTTCGGTGGCCAATGCCTTAGCCGATTTTTCCACCACCTTGCTGGTGGACATGCCCAGCCCATGTCCACGTGCATTCTACGAGAGCCGGTCCGAGATGCCAACAATCCGTTCCTTGGTCGGTTTCATGCGCCGGCCGATTTTCCCGTCGCCTGGCTTGCTGACATGGCCAGCACTCGCCCATTCGATGAGTTGGTGCGAGTTGCCAACAATCCGTTCATTGGCCGTTTTCAAGCCTTCTTCGGTGGCCAATGCCTTAGCCGATTTTCCCACCACCTTGCTGGTGGACATGCCCAGACCATGTCCACGCGCATTCTACGAGAGCCGGTCCGAGGTTCCGACAATCCGTTCCTTGGCCGGTTTCATGCCCCGGCCGATTTTCCCGTCGCCTGGCTTGCTGACATGGCCAGCACTCGCCCATTGGACGAGTTGGTGCGAGTTGCCAACAATCCGTTCATTGGCCGTTTTCAAGCCTTCTTCGGTGGCCAATGCCTTAGCCGATTTTCCCACCACCTTGCTGGTGGACATGCCCAGCCCATGTCCACGCGCATCCTACGAGAGCCGATCCGAGGTGCCAACAATCAGTTCCTTGGTCGGTTTCATGCCCCGGCCGATTTTCCCGTTGCCTGGCTTACTAACATGGCCAGCACTCGCCCATTCGACGCGTTGGTGCGAGTTGCCAACAATCCGTTCATTGGCCGTTTTCAAGCCTTCTTTGGTGGCCAATGCCTTAGCCGATTTTCCCACCACCATGCTGGTGGACATGCCCAGCCCATGTCAACGCGCATTCTACGAGAGCCGGTCTGAGGTGCCAACAATCCGTTCCTTGGTCGATTTCATGCCCCGGCCGATTTTCCCGTCGCCTGGCTTGCTGACATGGCCGGAACTCGCCCATTCGACGAGTTGGTGCGAGTTGCCAACAATCCGTTCATTGGCCGTTTTGAAGGCTTCTTCGGTGGCCAATGCCTTAGCCTATTTTCCCACCACCTTGCTGGTAGACATGCCCAGCCCATGTCCACGCGCATTCTACGAGAGCCGGTTCGAGGTGCCAAAAATCCGTTCCTTGGTCAGTTTCATGCCCCGGCCGTGTTTCCCATCGCCTGGCATGCTGACATGGCCGGCACTCGCTCTTTCGACGAGTTGGTGCGAGTTGCCAACAATCCGTTCATTGGCCGTTTTCAAGCCTTCTTCGGTGGCCAATGCGTTAGCCGATTTTCCCACCACCCTGCTGGTGGACATGCCCAGCCCATGTCCATGCGCATTCTACGAGAGCCGGTCCGAGGTGCCAACATTCCGTTCCTTGGTCAGTTTCATTCCCCGGTCGATTTTCCCTTCGCCTGGCTTGCTGACATGGCCAGCACCCGCCCATTCGACGAGTTGGTGCGAGTTGCCAACAATCCGTTCATTGGCCGTTTTCAAG
This sequence comes from Carallia pectinifolia, assembly GCA_037832335.1. NCBI lineage: Eukaryota > Viridiplantae > Streptophyta > Magnoliopsida > Malpighiales > Rhizophoraceae > Carallia > Carallia pectinifolia. The sequence continues at coordinate 15,037,146 of CM075449.1, forward strand.
CCTTGTTCGGTGGCCAATGCCTTAGCCTATTTTCCCACCACCTTGCTGGTAGACATGCCCAGCCCATGTCCACGCGCATTCTACGAGAGCCGGTCCGAGATTCCAACAATCCGTTCCTTGGTCGGTTTCATGCCCCGGCCGATTTTCCCGTCGTCTGGCTTGCTGACATGGCCAGCACTCGCCCATTCGACGAGTTGGTGCGAGTTGCCAACAATCCGTTCATTTTCCGTTTTCAAGCCTTCTTCGGTGGCCAATGCCTTAGCCGATTTTCCCACCACCTTGCTGGTGGACATGCCCAGACCATGTCCACGCACATTCTACGAGAGCCGGTCCGAGGTTAAAACAATCCGTTCCTTGGTCGGTTTCATGCCCCGGCAGATTTTCTCGTCCCCTGGCATGCTGACATGGCCGGCACTCGCCCATTCGACGAGTTGGTGCGAGTTGCCAACAATCCGTTCATTGGCCGTTTTCAAGCCTTCTTCGGTGGCCAATGCCTTAGCCGATTTTCCCACCACCTTGCTGGTGGACATGCCCAGCCCATGTCCACGTGCATTCTACAAGAGCCGGTCCGAGATTCCAACAATCCGTTCCTTGGTCGGTTTCATGCCCCGGCCGATTTTCCCGTCGTCTGGCTTGCTGACATGGCCAGCACTCGCCCATTCGACGAGTTGGTGCGAGTTGCCAACAATCCGTTCATTTTCCGTTTTCAAGCCTTCTTCGGTGGCCAATGCCTTAGCCGATTTTCCCACCACCTTGCTGGTGGACATGCCCAGACCATGTCCACGCACATTCTACGAGAGCCGGTCCGAGGTTCCAACAATCCGTTCCTTGGTCGGTTTCATGCCCCGGCAGATTTTCTCGTCGCCTGGCTTGCTGACATGGCCAGCACTCGCCCATTCGACGAGTTGGTGCGAGTTGCCAACAATCCTTTCGTTGGCTGTTTTCAAGCCTTCTTCGGTGGCCAATGCCTTGGCCGATTTTCCCACCACCTTGCTGGTGCACATGCCCAGCCCATGTCCACGCGCATTCTACGAGAGCCGGTCCGAGGTGCCAACAATCAGTTCCTTGGTCGGTTTCATGCCCCGACCGATTTTCCCGTCGCCTGGCTCGCTGACATGGCCAGCACTCGCCCATTCGACGAGTTGGTGCAAGTTGCCAACAATCCGTTCATTGGCCGTTTTCAAGCCTTCTTCGGTGGCCAATGCCTTAGCCGATTTTCCCACCACCTTGCTGGTGGTCATGCCCAGACCATGTCCACGCGCATTCTACGAAAGCCGGTCCGAGGTGGCAACAATCTGTTCCTTGGTCGGTTTCATGCCCCTGCCGATTTTCCCGTCGCCTGGCTTGCTGACATGGCCAGCACTCGCCCATTCGACGAGCTGGTGCGAGTTGCCAACAATCCGTTCATTGGCCGTTTTCAAGCCTTCTTCGGTGGCCAATGCCTTAGCCGATTTTCCCACCACCTTGCTGGTGGACATGCCCAGCCCATGTCCACGCGCATTCTACGAGAGCCGGTCCGAGGTGCCAACAATCCGTTCCTTGGTCGGTTTCATGCCCAGGCCGATTTTCCCGTCGCCTGGCTTGCTGACATGGCCATCACTCGCCCATTCGACGAGTTGGTGCGAGTTGCCAACAATCCGTTCATTGGCCGTTTTCAAGCCTTGTTCGGTGGCCAATGCCTTAGCCTATTTTCCCACCACCTTGCTGGTAGACATGCCCAGCCCATGTCCACGCGCATTCTACGAGAGCCGGTCCGAGATTCCAACAATCCGTTCCTTGGTCGGTTTCATGCCCCGGCCGATTTTCCCGTCGTCTGGCTTGCTGACATGGCCAGCACTCGCCCATTCGACGAGTTGGTGCGAGTTGCCAACAATCCGTTCATTTTCCGTTTTCAAGTCTTCTTCGGTGGCCAATGCCTTAGCCGATTTTCCCACCACCTTGCTGGTGGACATGCCCAGACCATGTCCACGCACATTCTACGAGAGCCGGTCCGAGGTTAAAACAATCCGTTCCTTGGTCGGTTTCATGCCCCGGCAGATTTTCTCGTCCCCTGGCATGCTGACATGGCCGGCACTCGCCCATTCGACGAGTTGGTGCGAGTTGCCAACAATCCGTTCATTGGCCGTTTTCAAGCCTTCTTCGGTGGCCAATGCCTTAGCCGATTTTCCCACCACCTTGCTGGTGGACATGCCCAGCCCATGTCCACGTGCATTCTACGAGAGCCGGTCCGAGATTCCAACAATCCGTTCCTTGGTCGGTTTCATGCCCCGGCCGATTTTCCCGTCGTCTGGCTTGCTGACATGGCCAGCACTCGCCCATTCGACGAGTTGGTGCGAGTTGCCAACAATCCGTTCATTTTCCGTTTTCAAGCCTTCTTCGGTGGCCAATGCCTTAGCCGATTTTCCCACCACCTTGCTGGTGGACATGCCCAGACCATGTCCACGCACATTCTACGAGAGCCGGTCCGAGGTTCCAACAATCCGTTCCTTGGTCGGTTTCATGCCCCGGCAGATTTTCTCGTCGCCTGGCTTGCTGACATGGCCAGCACTCGCCCATTCGACGAGTTGGTGCGAGTTGCCAACAATCCTTTCGTTGGCTGTTTTCAAGCCTTCTTCGGTGGCCAATGCCTTGGCCGATTTTCCCACCACCTTGCTGGTGCACATGCCCAGCCCATGTCCACGCGCATTCTACGAGAGCCGGTCCGAGGTGCCAACAATCAGTTCCTTGGTCGGTTTCATGCCCCGACCGATTTTCCCGTCGCCTGGCTCGCTGACATGGCCAGCACTCGCCCATTCGACGAGTTGGTGCAAGTTGCCAACAATCCGTTCATTGGCCGTTTTCAAGCCTTCTTCGGTGGCCAATGCCTTAGCCGATTTTCCCACCACCTTGCTGGTGGACATGCCCAGACCATGTCCACGCGCATTCTACGAAAGCCGGTCCGAGGTGGCAACAATCTGTTCCTTGGTCGGTTTCATGCCCCTGCCGATTTTCCCGTCGCCTGGCTTGCTGACATGGCCAGCACTCGCCCATTCGACGAGCTGGTGCGAGTTGCCAACAATCCGTTCATTGGCCGTTTTCAAGCCTTCTTCGGTGGCCAATGCCTTAGCCGATTTTCCCACCACCTTGCTGGTGGACATGCCCAGCCCATGTCCACGCGCATTCTACGAGAGCCGGTCCGAGGTGCCAACAATCCGTTCCTTGGTCGGTTTCATGCCCAGGCCGATTTTCCCGTCGCCTGGCTTGCTGACATGGCCATCACTCGCCCATTCGACGAGTTGGTGCGAGTTGCCAACAATCCGTTCATTGGCCGTTTTCAATCCTTCTTCGGTGGCCAATGCCTTAGCCGATTTTCCCACCACCTTTCTGGTGGACATGCCCAGCCCATGTCCACGCGCATTCTACGAGAGCCGGTCCGAGGTGCCAACAATCAGTTCCTTGGTCGATTTTATGCCCCGGTCAATTTTCCCATCGCCTGGCTTGCTGACATGGCCAGCACTCGCCCATTCGACGAGTTGGTGCGAGTTGCCAACAATCCGTTCATTGGCCGTTTTCAAGCCTTCTTCTGTGGCCAATGCCTTAGCCGATTTTCCCACCACCTTGCTGGTGGACATGCCCAGCCCATGTCCACGCGTATTCTACGAGAGCCGGTCCGAGGTGCCAACAATCCGTTCCTTGGTCGGTTTCATGCCCCGGCCGATTTTCCCGTCGCCTGGCTTACTGACATGGCCATCACTCGCCCATTCGACGAGTTGGTGCGAGTTGCCAACAATCCGTTCATTGGCCGTTTTCAAGCCTTCTTCGGTGGCCAATGCCTTAGCCGATTTTCCCACCACCTTGCTGGTGGACATGCCCAGCCCATGTCCACGTGCATTCTACGAGAGCCGGTCCGAGATGCCAACAATCCGTTCCTTGGTCGGTTTCATGCCCCGGCCGATTTTCCCGTCGCCTGGCTTGCTGACATGGCCAGCACTCGCCCATTCGACGAGTTGGTGCGAGTTGCCAACAATCCGTTCATTTTCCGTTTTCAAGCCTTCTTCGGTGGCCAATGCCTTAGCCGATTTTCCCACCACCTTGCTGGTGGACATGCCCAGACCATGTCCACGCACATTCTACGAGAGCCGGTCCGAGGTTCCAACAATCCGTTCCTTGGTCGGTTTCATGCCCCGGCAGATTTTCTCGTCGCCTGGCTTGCTGACATGGCCAGCACTCGCCCATTCGACGAGTTGGTGCGAGTTGCCAACAATCCGTTCGTTGGCTGTTTTCAAGCCTTCTTCGGCGGCCAATGCCTTAGCCGATTTTCCCACCACCTTTCTGGTGGACATGCCCAGCCCATGTCCACGCGCATTCTACGAGAGCCGGTCCGAGGTGCCAACAATCAGTTCCTTGGTAGATTTTATGCCCCGGTCAATTTTCCCATCGCCTGGCTTGCTGACATGGCCAGCACTCGCCCATTCGACGAGTTGGTGCGAGTTGCCAACAATCCGTTCATTGGCCGTTTTCAAGCCTTCTTCTGTGGCCAATGCCTTAGCCGATTTTCCCACCACCTTGCTGGTGGACATGCCCAGCCCATGTCCACGCGTATTCTACGAGAGCCGGTCCGAGGTGCCAACAATCCGTTCCTTGGTCGGTTTCATGCCCCGGCCGATTTTCCCGTCGCCTGGCTTACTGACATGGCCATCACTCGCCCATTCGACGAGTTGGTGCGAGTTGCCAACAATCCGTTCATTGGTCGATTTCAATCCTTCTTCGGTGGCCAATGCCTTAGCCGATTTTCCCACCACCTTGCTGGTGGACTTGCCCAGCCCATGTCCACGCGCATTCTACGAGAGCCGGTCCGAGGTGCCAACAATCAATTCCTTGGTCGATTTTATGCCCCGGTCGATTTTCCCGTCGCCTGGCTTGCTGACACGGCCAGCACTCGCCCATTCGACGAGTTGGTGCGAGTTGCCAACAATCCGTTCATTGGCCGTTTTCAAGCCTTCTTCGGTGGCCAATGCCTTAGCCGATTTTCCTACCACCTTGCTGGTGGACATGCCCAGCCCATGTCCACGCGCATTCTACGAGAGCCGGTCCGAGGTGCCAACAATCCGTTCCTTGGTCGGTTTCATGCCCCGGCCGATTTTCCCGTCGCCTGGCTTACTGACATGGCCATCACTCGCCCATTCGACGAGTTGGTGCGAGTTGCCAACAATCCGTTCATTGGCCGTTTTCAAGCCTTCTTCGGTGGCCAATGCCTTAGCCGATTTTCCCACCACCTTGCTGGTGGACATGCCCAGCCCATGTCCACGTGCATTCTACGAGAGCCGGTCCGAGATGCCAACAATCCGTTCCTTGGTCGGTTTCATGCCCCGGCCGATTTTCCCGTCGCCTGGCTTGCTGACATGGCCAGCACTCGCCCATTCGACGAGTTGGTGCGAGTTGCCAACAATCCGTTCATTTTCCGTTTTCAAGCCTTCTTCGGTGGCCAATGCCTTAGCCGATTTTCCCACCACCTTGCTGGTGGACATGCCCAGACCATGTCCACGCACATTCTACGAGAGCCGGTCCGAGGTTCCAACAATCCGTTCCTTGGTCGGTTTCATGCCCCGGCAGATTTTCTCGTCGCCTGGCTTGCTGACATGGCCAGCACTCGCCCATTCGACGAGTTGGTGCGAGTTGCCAACAATCCGTTCGTTGGCTGTTTTCAAGCCTTCTTCGGTGGCCAATGCCTTAGCCGATTTTCCCACCACCTTTCTGGTGGACATGCCCAGCCCATGTCCACGCGCATTCTACGAGAGCCGGTCCGAGGTGCCAACAATCAGTTCCTTGGTCGATTTTATGCCCCGGTCAATTTTCCCATCGCCTGGCTTGCTGACATGGCCAGCACTCGCCCATTCGACGAGTTGGTGCGAGTTGCCAACAATCCGTTCATTGGCCGTTTTCAAGCCTTCTTCTGTGGCCAATGCCTTAGCCGATTTTCCCACCACCTTGCTGGTGGACATGCCCAGCCCATGTCCACGCGTATTCTACGAGAGCCGGTCCGAGGTGCCAACTATCCGTTCCTTGGCCGGTTTCATGCCCCGGCCGATTTTCCCGTCGCCTGGCTTACTGACATGGCCATCACTCGCCCATTCGACGAGTTGGTGCGAGTTGCCAACAATCCGTTCATTGGTCGATTTCAATCCTTCTTCGGTGGCCAATGCCTTAGCCGATTTTCCCACCACCTTGCTGGTGGACTTGCCCAGCCCATGTCCACGCGCATTCTACGAGAGCCGGTCCGAGGTGCCAACAATCAATTCCTTGGTCGATTTTATGCCCCGGTCGATTTTCCCGTCGCCTGGCTTGCTGACATGGCCAGCACTCGCCCATTCGACGAGTTGGTGCGAGTTGCCAACAATCCGTTCATTGGCCGTTTTCAAGCCTTCTTCGGTGGCCAATGCCTTAGCCGATTTTCCCACCACCTTGCTGGTGGACATGCCCAGCCCATGTCCACGCGCATTCTACGAGAGCCGGTCCGAGGTGCCAACAATCCGTTCCTTGGTCGGTTTCATGCCCAGGCCGATTTTCCCGTCGCCTGGCTTGCTGACATGGCCATCACTCGCCCATTCGACGAGTTGGTGCGAGTTGCCAACAATCCGTTCATTGGCCGTTTTCAATCCTTCTTCGGTGGCCAATGCCTTAGCCGATTTTCCCACCACCTTTCTGGTGGACATGCCCAGCCCATGTCCACGCGCATTCTACGAGAGCCGGTCCGAGGTGCCAACAATCAGTTCCTTGGTCGATTTTATGCCCCGGTCAATTTTCCCATCGCCTGGCTTGCTGACATGGCCAGCACTCGCCCATTCGACGAGTTGGTGCGAGTTGCCAACAATCCGTTCATTGGCCGTTTTCAAGCCTTCTTCTGTGGGCAATGCCTTAGCCGATTTTCCCACCACCTTGCTGGTGGACATGCCCAGCCCATGTCCACGCGTATTCTACGAGAGCCGGTCCGAGGTGCCAACAATCCGTTCCTTGGTCGGTTTCATGCCCCGGCCGATTTTCCCGTCGCCTGGCTTACTGACATGGCCATCACTCGCCCATTCGACGAGTTGGTGCGAGTTGCCAACAATCCGTTCATTGGCCGTTTTCAAGCCTTCTTCGGTGGCCAATGCCTTAGCCGATTTTCCCACCACCTTGCTGGTGGACATGCCCAGCCCATGTCCACGTGCATTCTACGAGAGCCGGTCCGAGATGCCAACAATCCGTTCCTTGGTCGGTTTCATGCCCCGGCCGATTTTCCCGTCGCCTGGCTTGCTGACATGGCCAGCACTCGCCCATTCGACGAGTTGGTGCGAGTTGCCAACAATCCGTTCATTTTCCGTTTTCAAGCCTTCTTCGGTGGCCAATGCCTTAGCCGATTTTCCCACCACCTTGCTGGTGGACATGCCCAGCCCATGTCCACGTGCATTCTACGAGAGCCGGTCCGAGGTTCCAACAATCCGTTCCTTGGTCGGTTTCATGCCCCGGCAGATTTTCTCGTCGCCTGGCTTGCTGACATGGCCAGCACTCGCCCATTCGACGAGTTGGTGCGAGTTGCCAACAATCCGTTCGTTGGCTGTTTTCAAGCCTTCTTCGGTGGCCAATGCCTTTGCCGATTTTCCCACCACCTTTCTGGTGGACATGCCCAGCCCATGTCCACGCGCATTCTACGAGAGCCGGTCCGAGGTGCCAACAATCAGTTCCTTGGTCGATTTTATGCCCCGGTCAATTTTCCCATCGCCTGGCTTGCTGACATGGCCAGCACTCGCCCATTCGACGAGTTGGTGCGAGTTGCCAACAATCCGTTCATTGGCCGTTTTCAAGCCTTCTTCTGTGGCCAATGCCTTAGCCGATTTTCCCACCACCTTGCTGGTGGACATGCCCAGCCCATGTCCACGCGTATTCTACAAGAGCCGGTCCGAGGTGCCAACAATCCGTTCCTTGGTCGGTTTCATGCCCCGGCCGATTTTCCCGTCGCCTGGCTTACTGACATGGCCATCACTCGCCCATTCGACGAGTTGGTGCGAGTTGCCAACAATCCGTTCATTGGTCGATTTCAATCCTTCTTCGGTGGCCAATGCCTTAGCCGATTTTCCCACCACCTTGCTGGTGGACTTGCCCAGCCCATGTCCACGCGCATTCTACGAGAGCCGGTCCGAGGTGCCAACAATCAATTCCTTGGTCGATTTTATGCCCCGGTCGATTTTCCCGTCGCCTGGCTTGCTGACATGGCCAGCACTCGCCCATTCGACGAGTTGGTGCGAGTTGCCAACAATCCGTTCATTGGCCGTTTTCAAGCCTTCTTCGGTGGCCAATGCCTTACCCGATTTTCCCACCACCTTGCTGGTGGACATGCCCAGCCCATGTCCACGCGCATTCTACGAGAGCCGGTCCGAGGCGCCAACAATCCGTTCCTTTGTCGGTTTCATGCCCCGGCCGATTTTCCCGTCGCCTAGCTTGCTGACATGGCCAACACTCGCCCATTCGACGAGTTGGTACGAGTTGCCAACAATCCGTTGATTGGCCGTTTTCAAGCATTCTTCGGTGGCCAATGCCTTAGCCGATTTTCCCACCACCATGCTGGTGGACATGCCCAGCCCATGTCCACGCGCATTCTACGAGAGCCGGTCCGAGTTGCGAACAATTCGTTCCTTGGTCGGTTTCATGCCCCGGCCGATTTTCCCATCGACTGGCTTACTGACATGGCCAGCACTCGCCCATTCGACGAGTTGGTGCGAGTTGCCAACAATCCGTTCATTGGCCGTTTTCAAGCCTTCTTCGGTGGCCAATGCTTTCGCCGATTTTCCCACCACCTTGCTGGTGGACATGCCCAGCCCATGTCCACGCGCATTCTACGAGAGCCAGTCCGAGGTGCCAACAATCCGTTCCTTGGTCGGTTTCATGCCCCGACCGATTTTCCCGTCGCCTGGCTTGCTGACATGGCCAGCACTCGCCCATTCGACGAGTTGGTGCGAGTTGACAACAATCCGTTCATTGGCCGTTTTCAAGCCTTCTTCGGTAGCCAATGCCTTAGCCGATTTTTCCACCACCTTGCTGGCGGACATGCCCAGCCCATGTCCACGCGTATTCTACGAGAGCCGGTCCGCGGTGCCAACAATCCGTTCCTTGGAAGGTTTCATTCCCCGGCCGAGTTTCTCGTCGCCTGGCTTGCTGACTTGGCCTGCACTCGCCCATTCGACGAGTTGGTGCGACTTGCCAACAATCCATTCATTGGCCGTTTTCAAGCCTTCTTCGGTGCCCAATGCCTTAGTCGATTTTCCCACCACCTTGCTGGTGGACATGCCCTGCCCATGTCCATGCGCATTCTACGAGACCCGGTCCGAGGTGCCAACAATCTGTTCCTTGGTCGGTTTCATGCCCCGGCCGATTTTCCCGTCGCCAGGCTTGCTGACATGGCCAGCACTCGCCCACTCGACGAGTTGGTGCGAGTTGCCAAGAATCTGTTCATTGGCCGTTTTCAAGCCTTCTTCGGTGGCCAATGCCTTAGCCGATTTTCCTACCACCTTGCTGGTGGACATGCCCAGCCCATGTCCATGCGCATTGTACGAGAGCTGGTCCGAGGTGCCAACAATCCGTTCCTTGGCCGGTTTCATGCCCCGGCAGAGTTTCCCTTCGCCTGGCTTGCTGACATGGCCAGCACTCGCCCATTCGACGAGTTGGGGCTAGTTGCCAACAATCCGTTCATTGGCCGTTTTCAATCCTTCTCCCGTGGCCAATGCTTTTGCCGATTTTCCGACCACCTTGCTGGTGGACATGCCCAGCCCATGTCCAAGTGCATTCTACGAGAGCTGGTCCGAGGCGCCAGTAATCCGTTCCTTGGTCGGTTTCATGCCCCGGCCGATTTTCCCTTCGCCTGGTTTGCTGACATGCCCAGCGCTCGCCCATTCTACGAGTTGGTGCAAGTTGCCAACAATCCGTTCATTGGCCGTTTTCAAGCCTTCTTCGGTGACAAATGCCTTCGCCGATTTTCCCACCACCTTGCTGGTGGACATGCCTAGCCCATGTCCACGCGCATTCTACGAGAGCCGGTCCGAGGTGCCAACAATCCGTTCCTTGGTCGGTTTCATGCCCCGGCCGATTTTCCCGTCGCCTGGCTTGCTGACATGGCCAGCACTCGCCCATTCGACGAGTTGGTGCGAGTTGCCAACAATCCGTTCATTGGCCGTTTTCAATCCTTGTTCGGTGGCCAATGCCTTAGCCAATTTTCCCACCACCTTGCTGGTCGACATGCCCGGGCCATGTCCACGCGCATTCTACGAGAGCCGGTCCGAGGTGCCAACAATCCGTTCCATGGTCGGTTTCATGCCCCGGCCGAGTTTCCCTTGGCCTGGCTTGCTGACATGGCCAGCACTCGCCCATTCGACAAGTTGGGGCGAGTTGCTAACAATCCGTTCATTGGCCGTTTTCAAGCCTTCTTCGGTGGCCAATGCTTTCGTCGATTTTCCCACCACCTTGCTGGTGGACATGCCCAGCCCATGTCCACGCGCATTCTATGAGAGCCGGTCCGAGGTGCCAACAATCCGTTCCTTGATCGGTTTCATGCCCCAGCCGATTTTCCTGTCGCCTGGCTTGCTGACATGGCCAGCACTCGCCCATTCGACGAGTTGGTGCGAGTTGCCAACAATCCGTTCATTGGCCGTTTTCAAGCCTTCTTCGGTGGCCAATGCCTTAGCCGATTTTCCCACCACCTTGCTGGTCGACATGCCCCGCCCATGTCCACGCGCATTCTACGAGAGCCGGTCCGAGGTGCCAACAATCCGTTCCTTGATCGGTTTCATGCCCCAGCCGATTTTCCTGTCGCCTGGCTTGCTGACATGGCCAGCACTCGCCCATTCGACGAGTTGGGGCTAGTTGCCAACAATCCGTTCATTGGCCGTTTTCAATCCTTCTCCCGTGGCCAATGCTTTTGCCGATTTTCCGACCACCTTGCTGGTGGACATGCCCAGCCCATGTCCAAGTGCATTCTACGAGAGCGGGTCCGAGGCGCCAGTAATCCGTTCCTTGGTCGGTTTCATGCCCCGGCCGATTTTCCCTTCGCCTGGTTTGCTGACATGCCCAGCGCTCGCCCATTCTACGAGTTGGTGCAAGTTGCCAACAATCCGTTCATTGGCCGTTTTCAAGCCTTCTTCGGTGACAAATGCCTTCGCCGATTTTCCCACCACCTTGCTGGTGGACATGCCTAGCCCATGTCCACGCGCATTCTACGAGAGCCGGTCCGAGGTGCCAACAATCCGTTCCTTGGTCGGTTTCATGCCCCGGCCGATTTTCCCGTCGCCTGGCTTGCTGACATGGCCAGCACTCGCCCATTCGACGAGTTGGTGCGAGTTGCCAACAATCCGTTCATTGGCCGTTTTCAATCCTTGTTCGGTGGCCAATGCCTTAGCCAATTTTCCCACCACCTTGCTGGTCGACATGCCCGGGCCATGTCCACGCGCATTCTACGAGAGCCGGTCCGAGGTGCCAACAATCCGTTCCATGGTCGGTTTCATGCCCCGGCCGAGTTTCCCTTGGCCTGGCTTGCTGACATGGCCAGCACTCGCCCATTCGACAAGTTGGGGCGAGTTGCTAACAATCCGTTCATTGGCCGTTTTCAAGCCTTCTTCGGTGGCCAATGCTTTCGTCGATTTTCCCACCATCTTGCTGGTGGACATGCCCAGCCCATGTCCGCGCGCATTCTATGAGAGCCGATCCGAGGTGCCAACAATCCGTTCCTTGATCGGTTTCATGCCCCAGCCGATTTTCCTGTCGCCTGGCTTGCTGACATGGCCAGCACTCGCCCATTCGACGAGTTGGTGCGAGTTGCCAACAATCCGTTCATTGGCCGTTTTCAAGCCTTCTTCGGTGGCCAATGCCTTAGCCGATTTTCCCACCACCTTGCTGGTCGACATGCCCCGCCCATGTCCACGCGCATTCTACGAGAGCCGGTCCGAGGTGCCAACAATCCGTTCCTTGATCGGTTTCATGCCCCAGCCGATTTTCCTGTCGCCTGGCTTGCTGACATGGCCAGCACTCGCCCATTCGACGAGTTGGTGCGAGTTGCCAACAATCCGTTCATTGGCCGTTTTCAAGCCTTCTTCGGTGGCCAATGCCTTAGATGATTTTCCACCACCTTGCTGGTGGACATGCCCAGCCCATGTCCACGCGCATTCTACGAGAGCCGGTCCGAGGTGCCAACAATCCGTTCCTTGGTCAATTTCATGCCCCGGCCGAGTTTCCCTTCGCCTGGCTTATTGACATGGCCATCACTCGCCCATTCGACGAGTTTGGGCGAGTTGTCAACAATCTGTTCATTGGCCATTTTCAAGCCTTCTTCGGTGGCCAATGCTTTCGCCGATTTTCCCACCACCTTGCTGGTGGACATGCCCAGCCCATGTCCACGAGCATTCTATGAGAGTCGGTCCGAGGTGCCAGCAATCCGTTCCTTGGTCGGTTTCATGCCCCGGCCGATTTTCCCATCGCCTGGCTTGCTGACATGGCCAGCACTCGCCCATTCGACGAGTTGGTGCGAGTTGCCAACAATCCGTTCATTGGCCGTTTTCAAGCCTTTTTCGGTGGCCAATGCCTTCGCCGATTTTCCCACCACCTTGCTAGTGGACATGCCCAGCCCATGTCCACGCGCATTCTACGAGAGCCGGTCCGAGGTGCCAACAATCCGTTCCTTGGTCGGTTTCATGCCCCGGCCGATTTTCCATTCCCCTGGCTTGCTGACATGGCCCGCACTCGCCCATTCGACGAGTGGGTACGAGTTGCCAACAATACGTTCATTGTCCGTTTTCAAGCCTTCTTCAGTGGCCAATGCCTTAGCCGATTTTCCCACCACCTTGCTGGTGGACATGCCCAGCCCATGTCCATGCGCATACTACGAGAGCCGGTCCGAGGTGCCAACAATCCGTTCCTTGGTCGGTTTCATGCCCCGGCCGATTTTCCCCTCGCCTGGCTTGCTGACATGACCAGCACTCGCACATTCGACGAGTTGGTGCGAGTTGCCAACAATCCGTTCATTGGCCGTTTTCAATCCTTCTTCGGTGGCCTATGCCTTAGCCGATTTTCCCACCACCTTGCTGGTGGACATGCCCAGCCCATGTCCACGCGCATTCAACGAGAGCCGGTTCGAGGCGCCAACAATCCGTTCCTTGGTCGGTTTCATGCCCCAGCCGATTTTCCCCTCGCCTGGCTTGCTGACATGGCCATCACTCGCCCATTCGACGAGTTGGTGCGAGTTGCCAACGATCCGTTCATTGGCCGTTTTCAAGGCTTCTTCGGTGGCCAATGCCTTCGCCGATTTTCCCACCACCTTGCTGGTGGACATGCCCAGCCCATGTCCACGCGCATTTTATCAGAGAGGGTCCGAGGTGCCAGCAATCCGTTCCTTGGTCGGTTTCATGCCCCGGCCGATTTTCCCGTCGCCAGGCTTGCTGACATGGCCAGCACTCGCCCATTCGACGAGTTAGTTCGAGTTGCCAACAATCCGTTCATTGGCCGTTTTCAATCCTTCTTCGGTGGCCAATGCCTTAGCCGATTTTCCCACCAACTTGCTGGTGGACATGCCCAGCCCATGTCCACGCGCATTCTACGAGAGCCGGTCCGAGGCGCCAACAATCCGTTCCTTGGTCGGTTTCATACCCCGGCCGAGTTTCGCTTCTCCTAGCTTGCTGACATGGCCATCACTCGCCCATTCGACGAGTTGGGGCGAGTTGCCAACAATCCGTTCATTGGCCATTTTCAAGCCTTCTTCAGTGGCCAATGCTTTCGCCAATTTTCCCACCACCTTGCTGGTGGACATGCCCAGCCCATGTCCACGCGCATTCTACGAGAGCCGGTCTGAGGTGCCAGCAATCCGTTCCTTGGTCGGTTTCATGCCCCGGCCGATTTTCCCGTCGCCAGGTTTGCTGACATGGCCAGCACTCGCCCATTCGACGAGTTGGTTTGAGTTGCCAACAATCCGTTCATTGGCTATTTTCAAGCCTTCTTCGGTGGCCAATGCCTTAGCCGATTTTCCCACCACCTTACTGGTGGTCAGGCCCATCCCATGTCCATGCGCATTCTACGAGAGCCGGTCCGAGGTGCCAACAATCCGTTCCTTGGTCGGTTTCATGCCCCGGCCGATATTCCCGTCGCCTAGATTGCTTACATGGCCATCACTCGCCCATTCGACGAGTTGGTGCCAGTTGCCAACAATCCGTTCATTGGCCGTTTTCAAGCCTTCTTCGGTGGCCAATGCTTTCGCCGATTTTCCCACCACCTTCCTGGTGGACATGCCCAGCCCATGTCCACGCGCATTCTACGAGAGCCGGTCCGAGGTGCCATCAATCCGTTCCTTGGTCGGTTTAATGCCCCGGCCGATTTTCCCATCGCCTGGATTGTTGACATGGCCATCACTTGCCCATTCGACGAGTTGGTGCCAGTTGCCGACAATCCATTCATTGCCCGTTTTCAAGCCTTCTTCGGTGGCCAATGCTTTCGCCAATTTTCCCACCACCTTCTGGTGGACATGCCCAGCCCATGTCCACGCGCATTCTACTAGAGCCGGTCCGAGGGGCCAACAATTCGTTCCTTGGTCAGTTTCATGCACCGGCCGATTTTCCCGTCGCCAGGCTTGCTGACATGGCCAGCACTTGCCCATTCGACGAGTTGGTGCGAGTTTCCAACAATCCGTTCATTGGCCGTTTTCAAGCCTTCTTCGGTGGCAAATGCCTTAGCCGATTTTCCCACCACCTCGCTGGTGGACATGCCCAGCCCATGTCCACGCACATTCTACGAGAGCCGGTCCGTGGTGCCAACAATCCGTTCCTTGGTCGGTTTCATGCCCCGGCCGAGTTTCGCTGCTCCTGGCTTGCTGACATGGCCATCACTCGCCCATTCGACGAGTTGGTGCGAGTTGCCAAGAATCCGTTCATTGGCTGTTTTCAAGCCTTCTTCGGTGGCCAATGCCTTAGCCGATTTTCCCACCACCTTACTGGTGGACATGCCCATCCCATGTCCACGCGCATTCTACGAGAGCCGGTCCGAGGTGCCAACAATCCGTTCCTTGGTCGGTTTCATGCCCCGGCCGATTTTCCCGTCGCCTGGATTGCTGAAATGGCCATCACTCGCCCATTCGACGAGTTGGTGCCAGTTGCCAACAATCCGATCATTGGCTGTTTTCAAGCCTTCTTCGGTGGCCAATGCCTTAGCCGATTTTCCCCCCACCTTACTGGTGGACATGCCCATCCCATGTCCACGCGCATTCTATGAGAGACGGTCCGAGGTGCCAACAATCCGTTCCTTGGTCGGTTTCATGCCCAGGCCGATTTTCCTGTCGCCTGGATTGTTGACATGTCCATCACTCGCCCATTCGACGAGTTGGTGCTAGTTGCCGACAATTCGTTCATTGGCCGTTTTCAAGCCTTCTTCGGTGGCCAATGCTTTCGCCGATTTTCCCACCACCTTGCTGGTGGACATGCCCAGCCCATGTCCACGCGCATTCTACGAGAGTCGATCCGAGGTGCCAACAATTCGTTCCTTGGTCGGTTTCATGCCCCGGCCGATTTTCCCGTCGCCTGGCTTGGTGACATGGCCAGCACTCGCCTATTCGACGAGTTGGTGCGAGTTGCCAACAATCCGTTCATTGGCCGTTTTCAAGGCTTCTTCGGTGGCAACTGCCTTTGCCGATTTTCCCACCACCTTGCTGGTGGACATGCCCGGCCCATGTCCACGCGCATTCTACGAGAGCCGGTCCGAGGTGCCAACAATCCGTTCCTTGGTCGGTTTCATGCCCCGGCCGATTTTCCCATCGCCTGGCTTGCTGACACGGCCAGTACTCGCCCATTCGACGAGTTGGTGCGAGTTGCCAACAATCCGTTCATTGGCTGTTTTCAAGCCTTCTTCGATGGCCAACGCCTTAGCCGATTTTCCCACCACCTTACTGGTGGACATGCCCATCCCATGTCCACGCGCATTCTACGAGAGCCGGTCCGAGGTGCCAACAATCCGTTCCTTGGTCGGTTTCATGCCCCTGCCGATTTTCCCGTCGCCTGGATTGTTGACATGGCCATCACTCGCCCATTCGACGAGTTGGTGCCAGTTGCCGACAATCCGCTCATTGGCCGTTTTGAAGCCTTCTTCGGTGGCCAATGCTTTCGCCGATTTTCCCCCCACCTTGCTGGTGGACATGCCCAGCCCATGTCCACGCGCATTCTACTAGAGAGGGTCCGAGGTGCCAACTATTCGTTCCTTGGTTGGTTTCATGCACCGGCCGATTTTCTCGTCGCCAGGCTTGCTGACATGGCCAGCACTCGCCCATTTGACGAGTTGGTGCGAGTTGCCAACAATCCGTTCATTGGCAGTTTTCAAGCCTTCTTCGGTGGCCAATGCCTTAGCCGATTTTCCCACCACCTTACTGGTGGACATGCCCATCCCATGTCCACGCGCATTCTATGAGAGACGGTCCGAGGTGCCAACAATCCGTTCCTTGGTCAGTTTCATGCCCAGGCCGATTTTCCTGTCGCCTGGATTGTTGACATGGCCATCACTCGCCCATTCGACGAGTTGGTGCCAGTTTCCGACAATTCGTTCATTGGCCGTTTTCAAGCCTTCTTCGGTGGCCAATGCTTTCGCCGATTTTCCCACCACCTTGCTGGTGGACATGCCCAGCCCATCTCCACGCGCATTCTACGAGAGTCGATCCGAAGTGCCAACAATCCGTTCTTTGGTCGGTTTCATGCCCCGGCCGATTTTCCCGTCCCCTGGCTTGGTGACATGGCCAGCACTCACCCATTCGACGAGTTGGTGCGAGTTGCCAACAATCCGTTCATTGGCTGTTTTCAATCCTTCTTTGGTGTCCAATACCTTAGCCGATTTTCCCACCACCTTGTTGGTGGACATGCCCAGCCCATGTCCACGCGCATTCTACGAGAGCCGGTCCGAGGTGCGAACAATCCGTTCCTTGGTCGGTTTCATGCCCCGGCCGATTTTCCCATCGTCTGGCTTGCTGACATGGCCAGCACTCGCCCATTCGACGAGTTGGTGCGAGTTGCCAACAATCCGTTCATTGCCTGTTTTCAAGCCTTCTTCGGTGGCCAATGCCTTAGCCGATTTTCCCACCACCTTACTGGTGGACATGCCCTTCTCATGTCCACGCGCATTCTACGAGAGCCGGTCCGAGGTGCCAACAATCCGTTCCTTGGTCGGTTTCATGCCCCGGCCGATTTTCCCGTCGCCTGGATTGCTGACATGGCCATCACTCGCCCATTCGACGAGTTGTTGCCAGTTGCCAACAATCCGTTCATTGGCCGTTTTCAAGCCTTCTTCAGTGGCCAATGCCTTCGCCGATTTTCCCACCACCTTGCTGGTGGACATGCGCAACCCATGTCCACGCGCATTCTACGAGAGCTGGTCCGAGGTGCCAACAATATGTTCCTTGGTCGGTGTCATGCCCCGGCCGATTTTCCAGTCGCCGGGCTTGCTGACAGGGCCAGCACTCGCACATTCGACGAATTGGTGCGAGTTGCCAACAATCCGTTCATTGGCCGTTTTCAATCCTTCTTCGGTGGCCAATGCCTTAGCCGATTTTCCCACCACCTTGCTGGTGGACATGCCCAGCCCATGTCCACGCGCATTCTACGAGAGCCGGTCCGAGGTGCCAACAATCCGTTCCTTGGTCGGTCTCATGCCCCGGCCGATTTTCCCATCGCCTGGGTTGCTGACATGGCCCGTACTCGCCCATTCGACGAGTTGGTGCGAGTTGCCAACAATCCGTTCATTGGCCGTTTTCAAGCCTTCTCCGGTGGCAAATGCCTTAGCCGATTTTCCCACTACCTTACTGGTGGACATGCCCGGCCCATGTCTACGCGCATTCTACGAGAGCCGATCCGAGGTGCCAACAATCCGTTCCTTGGTCGGTTTCATGCCCCGGCCGATTTTCCCATCGCCTGGCTTGCTGACACGGCCAGCACTCGCCCATTCGACGAGTTGGTGCGAGTTGCCAACAATCCGTTCATTGGCCGTTTTCAATCCTTCTTCGGTGGCCAATGCCTTAGCCGATTTTCCCACCACCTTGCTGGTGGACATGCCCAGCCCATGTCCACGCGCATTCTACGAGAGCCGGTCCGAGATGCCAACAATCTGTTCCTTGGTCGGTTTCATGCCCCGGCCGATTTTCCCGTCGCCAGGCTTGCTGACATGGCCAGCACTCGCACATTCGACGAGTTGGTGCGAGTTGCCAACAATCCGTTCATTGGCCGTTTTCAATCCTTCTTCGGTGGCCAATGCCTTAGCCGATTTTCCCACCACCTTGCTGGTGGACATGCCCAGCCCATGTCCACGCGCATTCTACGAGAGCCGGTCCGAGGTGCCAACAATCCGTTCCTTGGTCGGTCTCATGCCCCGGCCGATTTTCCCATCGCCTGGCTTCCTGACATGGCCTGCACTGGCCCATTCGACGAGTTGGTGCGAGTTGCCAACAATCCGTTCATTGGCCGTTTTCAAGCCTTCTCCGGTGGCAAATGCCTTAGCCGATTTTCCCACCACCTTGCTGGTGGACATGCCCGGCCCATGTCCACGCGCATTCTACGAGAGCCGGTCCGAGGTGCCAACAATCCGTTCCTTGGTCGGTTTCATGCCCCGGCCGATTTTCCCGTCGCCTAGCTTGCTGACATGGCCAGCACTCGCCCATTCGACGAGTTGGTGCGAGTTGCCAACAATCCGTTCATTGCCTGTTTTCAAGCCTTCTTCGGTGGCCAATGCCTTAGCCGATTTTCCCACCACCTTATTGGTGGACATGCCCATCCCATGTCCACGCGCATTCTACGAGAGCCGGTCCGAGGTGCCAACAATCTGTTCCTTGGTCGGTTTCATGCCCCGGCCGTTTTTCCCGTCGCCTGGATTGCTGACATGGCCATCACTCGCCCATTCGACGAGTTGCTGCCAGTTGCCAACAATCCGTTCATTGGCCGTTTTCAAGCCTTCTTCGGTGGCCAATGCCTTCGCCGATTTTCCCACCACCTTGCTGGTGGACATGCCCAACCCATGTCCACGCGCATTCTACGAGAGCCGGTCCGAGGTGCCAACAATCCGTTCCTTGGTCGGTTTCATGCCCCGGTCGATTTTCCCGTCGCCAGGCTTGCTGACATGGCCAGCACTCGCACATTCGACGAGTTGGTGCGAGTTGCCAACAATCCGTTCATTGGCCGTTTTCAATCCTTCTTCGGTGGCCAATGCCTTGGCCGATTTTCCCACCACCTTGCTGGTGGACATGCCCAGCCCATGTCCACGCGCATTCTACGAGAGCCGGTCCGAGGTGCCAACAATCCGTTCCTTGGTCGGTCTCATGCCCCGACCGATTTCCCCATCGCCTGGCTTGCTGACATGGACTGCACTCGCCCATTCGACGAGTTGGTGCGAGTTGCCAACAATCCGTTCATTGGCCGTTTTCAAGCCTTCTCCGGTGGCAAATGCCTTAGCCGATTTTCCCACCACCTTACTGGGGGACATGCCGGCCCATGTCCACGCGCATTCTACGAGAGCCGGTCCGAGGTGCCAACAATCCGTTCCTTGGTCGGTTTCATGCCCCGGTCGATTTTCCCATCGCCTGGCTTGCTGACACGGCCAGCACTCGCCCATTCGACGAGTTGGTGCGAGTTGCCAACAATCCGTTCATTGGCCGTTTTCAATCCTTCTTCGGTGGCCAATGCCTTAGCCGATTTTCCCACCACCTTGCTGGTGGACATGCCCAGCCCATGTCCACGCGCATTCTACGAGAGCCGGTCCGAGGTGCCAACAATCCGTTCCTTGGTCGGTTTCATGCCCCGGCCGATTTTCCCGTCGCCTGGCTTGCTGACATGGCCAGCACTCGCCCATTCGACGAGTTGGTGCGAGTTGCCAACAATCCGTTCATTGCCTGTTTTCAAGCCTTCTTCGGTGGCCAATGCCTTAGCCGATTTTCCCACCACCTTACTAGTGGACATGCCCATCCCATGTCCACGCACATTCTACGAGAGCCGGTCCGAGGTGCCAACAATCCGTTCCTTGGTCGGTTTCATGCCCCGGCCGATTTTCCCGTCGCCTGGATTGCTGACATGGCCATCACTCGCCCATTCGACGAGTTGGTGCGAGTTGCCAACAATCCGTTCATTGGCCGTTTTCAAGCCTTCTTCGGTGGCCAATGCCTTCCCCGATTTTCCCACTACCTTGCTGGTGGACATGCCCAACCCATGTCCGCGCGCATTCTACGAGAGCCGGTCCGAGGTGCCAACAATCTGTTCCTTGGTAGGTTTCATGCCCCGGCCGATTTTCCCGTCGCCAGGCTTGCTGACATGGCCAGCACTCGCACATTCGACGAGTTGGTGCGAGTTGCCAACAATCCGTTCATTGGCCGTTTTCAATCCTTCTTCGGTGGCGAATGCCTTAGCCGATTTTTCCACCACCTTGCTGGTGGACATGCCCAGCCCATGTCCACGCGCATTCTACGAGAGCCGGTCCGAGGTGCCAACAATCCGTTCCTTTGTCGGTATCATGCCTCGACCGATTTTCCCATCGCCTGGCTTGCTGACATGGCCAGCACTCGCCCATTCGACGAGTTGGTGAGAGTTGCCAACAATCCGTTCATTGGCCGTTTTCAATCCTTCTTCGGTGGCCAATGCCTTAGCCGATTTTCCCACCACCTTGCTGGTGGACATGCCCAGCCCATGTCCACGCGCATTCTACGAGAGCTGGTCCGAGGTGCCAACAATCCGTTCCTTGGTCGGTCTCATGCCCCGACCAATTTTCCCATCGCCTGGCTTGCTAACATGGACTGCACTCACCCATTCGACGAGTTGGTGCGAGTTGCCAACAATCCGTTCATTGGCCGTTTTCAAGACTTCTCCGGTGTCAAATGCCTTAGCCGATTTTCCCACCACCTTGCTGGTGGACATGCCCGGCCCATGTCCACGCGCATTCTACGAGAGCCGGTCCGAGGTGCCAACAATCCGTTCCTTGGTCGGTTTCATGCCCCGGCAGATTTTCCCATCGCCTGGCTTGCTGACACGGCCAGGACTCGCCAATTCGACGAGTTGGTGCGAGTTGCCAACAATCCGTTCATTGGCCGTTTTCAATCCTTCTTTGGTGGCCAATGCCTTAGCCGATTTTCCCACCACCTTGCTGGTGGACATGCCCAGCCCATGTCCACGCGCATTCTACGAGAGCCGGTCCTAGGTGCCAACAATCCGTTCCTTGGTCGGTTTCATGCCCCGGCCGATTTTCCCATCGCCTGGATTGCTGACATGGCCATCACTCGCCCGTTCGACGAGTTGCTGCCAGTTGCCAACAATCCGTTCATTGGCCGTTTTCAAGCCTTCTTCGGTGGCCAATGCCTTGGCCGATTTTACCACCACCTTGCTGGTGGACATGCCCAACCCATGTCCACGCGCATTCTAGGAGAGCCGGTCCGAGGTGCCAACAATCCGTTCCTTGGTCGGTTTCATGCCCCGGCCGATTTTCCCGTCGCTTGGCTTGCTGACAAGGCCAGCACTCGCCCATTCGACGAGTTGGTGCGAGTTGCCAACAATCCGTTCATTGCCTGTTTTCAAGCCTTCTTCGGTGGTCAATGCCTTAGCCGATTTTCCCACCACCTTAGTAGTGGACATGCCCATCCCATGTCCGCGCGCATTCTACGAGAGCCGGTCTGAGGTGCCAACAATCCGTTCCTTGGTCGGTTTCATGCCCCGGCCGATTTTCCCGTCGCCTGGATTGCTGACATGGCCATCACTCGCCCATTCGACGAGTTGCTGCCAGTTGCCAACAATCCGTTCATTGGCCGTTTTCAAGCCTTCTTCGGTGGCCAATGCCTTCGCCGATTTTCCCACCTCCTTGCTGGTGGACATGCCCAACCCATGTCCACGCGCATTCTACGAGAGCCAGTCCGAGGTGCCAACAATCTCTTCCTTGGTCGGTTTCATGCCCCGGCCGATTTTCCCGTCGCCAGGCTTGCTGACATGGCCAGCACTCGCACATTAGACGAGTTGGTGCGAGTTGCCAACAATCCGTTCATTGGCCGTTTTCAATCCTTCTTCGGTGGCCAATGCCTTAGCCGATTTTCCCACCACCTTGCTCGTGGACATGCCCAGCCCATGTCCACGCGCATTCTACGAGAGCCGGTCCTAGGTGCCAACAATCCGTTCCTTGGTCGGTCTCATGCCCCAGCCAATTTTCCCATCGCCTGGCTTGCTGACATGGCCTGCACTCGCCCATTCGACGAGTTGGTGCGAGTTGCCAACAATCCGTTCATTGGCCGTTTTCAAGCCTTCTCTGGTGGCAAATGCCTTAGCCGATTTTCCCACCACCTTGCTGGTGGACATGCCCGGCCCATCTCCACGCGCATTCTACGAGAGCCGGTCTGAGGTGCCAACAATCCGTTCCTTGGTCGGTTTCATGCCCCAGCCGATTTTCCCATCGCCTGGCTTGCTGACACGGCCAGCACTCGCCCATTCGACGAGTTGGTGCGAGTTGCCAACAATCCGTTCATTGGCAGTTTTCAAGCCTTCTTCGGTGGCCAATGCCTTAGCCGGTTTTCCCACCACCTTACTGGTGGACATGCCCATCCCATGTCCACGCGCATTCTACGAGAGCCGGTCTGAGGTGCCAACAATCCGTTCCTAGGTCGGTTTCATGCCCAGGCCGATTTTCCCGTCGCCTAGATTGTTGACATGGCCATCACTCGCCCATTCGACGAGTTGGTGCCAGTTGCCGATAATCCATTCATTGGCCGTTTTCAAGCCTTCACCGGTGGCCAATGCTTTCGCCGATTTTCCCACCACCTTGCTGGTGGACATGCCCAGCCCAGGTCCATGCGCATTCTACGAGAGCCGGTCCGAGGTGCCGACAATCCGTTCCTTGGTCGGTTTCATGCCCCGGCCGATTTTCCTATCGCCTGGATTGCTGACATGGCCAGCACTCGCCCATTCGACGAGTTGGTGCGAGTTGCCAAGAATCCGTTCATTGGCCATTTTCAATCATTCTTCGGTGGCCAATCCCTTACCCGATTTTCCCACCACCTTGCTGGTGGACATGCCCAGCCCATGTCCATGCGCATTCTACGAGAGCCGGTCCGAGGTGCCGACAATCCGTTCCTTGGTCGGTTTCATGCCCCGGCCGATTTTCCCGTCGCCTGGATTGTTGACATGGCCATCACTCGCCCATTCGACGAGTTCGTGCCAGTTGCCGACAATCCGTTCATTGGCCGTTTTCAAGCCTTCTTCGGTGGCCAATGCTCTCGCCGATTTTCCCACCACCTTGCTGGTGGACATGCCCAGCCCATGTCCACGTGCATTCTACGAGAGCCGGTCCGAGGTGCCAACAATCCGTTCCTTGGTCGCTCTCATGCCCCGGCCGATTTTTCCCGTCGCCTGGCTTGCTGACATGGCCTGCACTCGCCCATTCGACGAGTTGGTGCGAGTTGCCAACAATCCGTTCATTGGACATTTTCAAGCCTTCTCCGGTGGCAAATGCCTTAGCCGATTTTCCCACCACTTTGCTGGTGGACATGCCCGGCCCATGTCCACGCGCATTCTACAAGAGCCGGTCCGAGGTGCCAACAATCCGTTCCTTGGTCGGTTTCATGCCCAGGCCGATTTTCCCGTCGCCGGGATTGTTGACATGGCCATCACTCGCCCATACGACGAGTTGGTGCCAGTTGTCGACAATCCATTCATTGGCCGTTTTCAAGCCTTCTTCGGTGGCCAATGCGTTCGCCGATTTTCCCACCACCTTGCTGGTGGACATGCCCAGCCCATGTCCACGCGCATTCTACGAGAGTCGATCCGAGGTGCCAACAATCCATTCGTTGGTCGGTTTCATGCCCCGGCCGATTTTCCCATCGCCTGGCTTGCTGACACGGCCAGCACTCGCCCATTCGACTAGTTGGTGCGAGTTGCCAACAATCAGTTCATTGGCTGTTTTCAAGCCTTCTCCGGTGGCCAATGCCTTAGCCGATTTTCCCACCACCTTACTGGTGGACATGCCCATCCCATGTCCACGCGCATTCTACGAGAGCCGGTCCGAGGTGCCAACAATCCGTTCCTTGGTCGGTTTCATGCCCAGGCCGATTTTCCCGTCGCCTAGATTGTTGACATGGCCATCACTCGCCCATTCGACGAGTTGGTGCCAGTTGCCGACAATCCGTTCATTGGCCGTTTTCAAGCCTTCTTCGGTGGCCAATGCTTTTGCCGATTTTCCCACCACCTTGCTGGTGGACATGCCCAGCCCATGTCCACGCGCATTCTACTAGAGCCGGTCCGAGGTGCCAACAATTCGTTCCTTGGTCGGTTTCATGCCCCGGCCGATTTTCCCGTCGCCTGGCTTGCTGACACGGCCAGCACTCGCCCATTCGACGAGTTGGTGCGAGTTGCCAACAATCAGTTCATTGGCTGTTTTCAAGCCTTCTTCGGTGGCCAACGCCTTAGCCGATTTTCCCACCACCTTACTGGTGGCCATGCCCATCCCATGTCCACGCGCATTCTA
>CM075449.1:15090137-15092637 GCA_037832335.1 Carallia pectinifolia
TAAACTTTAAGGAATCTAATATCATAATAATAAAGACTTTTAAATAAATTAAATAAATAATGAAATAAATTAAATAAATAAATAAAAATAAATTCGAAATAAATTAGGTCAATTCTCAAAGATTCACATGATTCAGTATATTATTCATCAATTACGTACATATACACGTATATGTATAGATTTTTTTATTTGAATCAGTTCATTCGCGAGGAGCTGAATGAGAAGAAACTCTCATGTTCAGTTCTGTAGTAGAGATGGAGTAGAGAAAGAACCATCAACTATAACCCTAAAAGAACGCGATTCCGTAAACAACATAGAGGAAGAATGAAAGGAATATCTTATCGAGGTAATCGTATTTGTTTCGGTAAATACGCTCTTCAGGCACTTGAACCCGCCTGGATCACATCTAGACAAATCGAAGCGGGACGTCGGGCAATGACACGAAATGCGCGCCGCGGTGGAAAAATATGGGTACGTATATTTCCCGACAAACCCGTTACCGTAAGACCCACTGAAACGCGTATGGGTTCGGGGAAAGGATCCCCCGAATATTGGGTAGCTGTCGCTAAACCGGGTAGAATACTTTATGAAATGGACGGAGTAGCAAAAAATATAGCTAGAAGGGCTATTTCAATAGCCGCGTCCAAAATGCCTATACGAACTCAATTCATTATTTCGGGATAAATATATAGAATCAAAATAAAAAAGACCTTGGGGATGAAAAAAAAACAATCGCAAGTCTCTTTTTTATTTTGATTTTGGACAAACAATATTTCTTTTTTTTTCTTTGCATTGAAATAACAAATTAAAAAATGATATGATCCAATCTCAGACCCATTTGAATGTAGCAGATAACAGCGGAGCCAAAGAATTGATGTGTATTCGAATTATAAGGACTAGTAATCGACGATATGGTCATATCGGTGACATTATTGTTGCTGTGATCAAAGACGCACTCCCAAATTCTCCTCTAGAAAAATCAGAAGTGATCAGAGCTGTAATTGTACGTACTTGTAAAGAACTCAAACGTAACAACGGTATCATAATACGATATGATGACAATGCTGCAGTTGTCATCGATCAAGAAGGGAATCCAAAGGGAACTAGAATTTTTGGTGCGATCGCGCGGGAATTGAGACAGTTAAATTTCACTAAAATAATTTCATTAGCACCTGAAGTTTTATAAGACAATTTTATAAGATAAAGCATTATAAAAGATAAGATGAAATATAACATTTAAAATAAGACCATAATCTACTTTAGTTCTAATAATGGCATGAAATAAATTCAATTTAAATTAATTAGTAGATTGTGTTTTACGCATATACCTTTAATAAATTTATTATAAATTTATTAAAATAATTAATTCATAAAAAAAGTATGTTGATTATATTAAGATTAGGAGGTAATGATAATTTTAATTTATTATGGGTAAGGACACTATTGCTGACATAATAACCTATATACGAAATACTGACATGGATAGAAAAGGAACTGTTCGAATAACATCTACTAACATCGCCGAAAACATTATTAAAATACTTTTACGCGAAGGTTTTATTGAAAATGTGAGGAAACATCGGGAAGCCAACAAACATTTTTTGGAATTAACCCTACGACATAGAAGGAATAGGGGAAGGGGAGAGCCATATAGAATGAATCTAAATTTAAAACGGGTCAGTGGACCCGGTCTACGAATCTATTCTAATTATCAAAAAATTCCTAGAATTTTAGGCGGGATGGGAATTGTAATTCTTTCTACTTCTCGAGGTATAATGACAGACCGAGAAGCTCGATTAGAAAGAATCGGTGGAGAAATCTTGTGTTATATATGGTAATCTTTCTGATATCCGAATTTTATCCGGATTTCCTATTTGTTTTGTGAAAAAAAAAAAGAAAGAGAACAAGTTTCTAATAGCATTCTTCTGACATTATATTAGTCATTACCATTACATTAGTTGATCCTTAAAGAAGGTTTTAAATAAAATGAAAGAGTCAAAATGGAAGTAAGTGATTATGATTTGACTGACCGGAGGGCGTCTAAGTCTAAGTTAGAAATTCCGCAACAAAGATTCGAATGATTAGGTAATTTTTTCAACTTCAATATTCTTTTCATAGGAATACAAGTCAAGATTTCAAAACCCATTTGCTTCAAAAAAAAAAAAAAGAAGTATGATGTATATTCAAAATGAAGGAATAACAAATATGAAAATAAGGGCCTCTGTTCGTAAAATTTGTGAAAAATGTCGACTAATACGTAGACGGGGGCGAATTATAGTAATTTGTTCCAACCCGAGACATAAACAAAGACAAGGATAATCTTCTAAGCGAGAGATCTCTAAAGGATCCGATGTACAAATAAAAAAAGGTCTATTTTGACTTTGACATGAAATGGATATATCCATCGATTACTGATTTATATTTATGAGATGATAAAATATGGCAAAAATTTTACCAAAAATAAGTTCACGCAGGAATGAACGTATTGGTTCACGTAAGA
>CM075449.1:15097637-15117637 GCA_037832335.1 Carallia pectinifolia
AACTACCTTCAACACTTTGTGTAGCCATAAATACTAGTTTATATTAATTGAAATCTGTTGACTTTGTATACCATTCCATTGTAAATAAATGATCTTATCATAGATCCATTGCGGTCTTGAAATTGAAATTATATATTTCAATTATATAATAATGGAAACAGCAACCCTAGTCGCCATCTCTATATCTGGTTTACTTGTAAGTTTTACTGGGTATGCCTTATATACCGCTTTTGGGCAACCCTCTCAACAACTAAGAGATCCATTCGAGGAACACGGGGACTAGTTGAAGTAATGAGCCTCCCGAGATTGGGAGGCTCATTACTTCAATTAAGATAATGAAAAATCATTTCATCTTTTTAGTTGGAACTTTAGGCGGTTCTCGGAAAAAGATCGCAAAAAAAATTATTCCTAGAGTCGAGACTAAAAGGAATGTATAAACCAATGCTTCCATAGATTCGATCGTGGTTTACAATTATAGCTTCCTTAACTGTTTATTTGGGATTGTCCCCTGTCTAAAATTAAAATATATAAAATAAAAAAAAAAAAAGAGCAAGATTCAAAGATTCAAAAAAAAAGGCAGCGATTCAAATCAAGTTATCCCCAGTACCTTATGTCAAATTAAAAAAATAAAATATAAAATAGAAGCGAAAAGTAAAAAATCAATGTTCTATTAGACTACTTGTCTTCTTGTAGTTGGATCTCCAAGTTTTTGGAATGCTCCAAATTCCACTTGAGCATCTAAATCTGGATCAATACCAGCAAAAACATCTCTGAACAAGGTTCGAGCGCCATGCCAAATGTGTCCGAAGAAGAAGAGCAGAGCAAACGAAGCATGTCCAAAAGTAAACCAACCCCGTGGACTACTACGAAAAACACCATCGGATTTCAAAGTAGCACGATCTAATTCAAAAATTTCACCCAATTGCGCGCGCCTAGCATATTTTTTCACAGTAGCAGGATCACTATAAATGATTCCATTTAATTCACCACCATAGAACTCAACAGTTACACCTACTTGTTCGACACTATACTTCGATTCCGCCCTTCGAAAAGGAACATCGGCTCTGACAATTCCGTCTCCGTCTACCAAAACAACTGGAAATGTTTCAAAAAAAGTAGGCATACGACGGACAAAAAGTTCACGACCTTCTTTATCTCTAAAGATAGGATGTCCTAACCACCCAACAGCTATTCCATCCCCGTTGTCCATTGAGCCTGCTCTGAACAATCCACCTTTTGCCGGATTATTACCGATGTAATCATAAAAAGCTAATTTTTCAGGAATTTTAGACCAAGCTTCGGATAAACTTTGATTTTGGGCTAGTCCAGCACCAACTCTTCGATATATTTCTTGCTGGAAGTATCCTTGATCCCATTGATAACGAGTGGGACCAAATAATTCAATGGGGGTAGTTGCTGAACCATACCACATAGTTCCAGCAACAACAAAAGCTGCAAAAAAGACAGCAGCGATACTACTGGAAAGGACAGTTTCAATATTTCCCATACGTAATCCTTTATATAGGCGTTGGGGCGGACGGACACTAAGATGAAATAGGCCCGCTAATATCCCCAATGTCCCCGCTGCAATATGATGAGAGGCTATTCCACCTGGAACAAAGGGGTCAAACCCTTCCACACCCCATGCTGGATTTACAGACTGTACCTTTCCGGTTAGTCCATAAGGATCAGACACCCATATTCCAGGACCATACAATCCGGTTACATGAAAAGCGCCAAACCCAAAACAAGCCACCCCTGAGAGAAATAAATGAATTCCAAAGATCTTGGGCAAATCCAAAGAAGGTTTACCTGTACGTTCATCACAAAATATTTCTAGATCCCAATACACCCAATGCCAGATAGCTGCCAAGAAGCACAAACCGGAAAACACAATATGCGCTCCAGCCACACCTTCATAACTCCAAATACCCGGATTCGTTATAGTTCCTCCTGTGATACTCCAACCGCCCCATGAATTGGTTATTCCTAAACGAGTCATGAAAGGTATAACGAACATACCTTGTCTCCACATCGGATCAAGAACAGGGTCAGAGGGATCAAAAACCGCTAATTCATATAGAGCCATCGAACCGGCCCAACCAGCAACCAAAGCTGTATGCATTATATGAACAGACAGCAAACGGCCGGGATCATTCAATACGACAGTATGAACACGATACCAAGGCAAACCCATGGAAATACCCCTTTATCAACGAAAAGTAGACACTATGTAACTTTATTGCACTGGAAAACCGATATTATGGACCCCGCCTTTTCAGTAAATTATCTCATAGAAAAGACTAATATTCTTTCGATTGTTTTAGTAATAATTAGTAATCATGTAACAATTCTGTTTGTAAGAACAAAGAGAAGCAAATCTATTCTATATTCGATAAGTATCAATACGCAATGGGGGGGCCGACTCCCTTTTCTTTATTTATATTATTATATATTTATATTATATTTATATTATTATATAAGTGAATGCATACAGATAAGTGAATACATACAGATTTGTTCAGGACTTAGTCGTAAGAATTTGACTTTATTCATTTTATCTTCCCTTTTTTATTTATGAACTTATCGAATCTACGCATAAAATATGATAAAATAAAGACTAATATAATATTATTAAGACAATAAATTCCTTAATTACGTTTTAAAATCAAAGTGAAATTTTCATATCCATATCAAAGTAACCTAGAGTACTTAATTTTTTTCTTTCATTTAATGCCTATTGGTGTTCCAAAAGTCCCTTTTCGAAATCCTGGAGAGGACGATTCAATTTGGATTGACATATAGTGCGACTTGTCAGATATATTGGGCCGTATGGAATTTCCCCGTTCTCTCTCCAGATCGGGATATCCTCTGTTTCGCCCCAAAAAGTTTGATTAAATCATCCAAAATTTGGAGCGTGAAATACAATGAAGTGCAATTAGATCTATCCCTTGGGAAGTATCTAAATTAATATTATCAATTAGAATAATTTATGGTTGGCTTGTTTGGACCAATAAAATAAACTATCCAGGCTCCGTTTAGAAAAACCCAACTGATAATATAGCTATGATTACTCCTTTATCATATTCGATTTATAAATAGATATTTATAAATAATAAATAGGAGTAATTTCAAACTGCTAATAATAATCAATCGAATAATATGATGAATACGGTAAATACTTGGTGGAAAACATGAAAGGAATTGAAAAAAAAAAAACGGAAGTTGTAGCAAAAAGGTGCGGTATTGGGGGCATTTGCCCTATATGCGCAAATAAAAATCAGGCAGATCTTTACTCGGAGTAGAGCACAAACCTAAAAGAATTGAAAAAGCCCATTCAGGAACAAGAAAATGATGTCGTGATTTGAATTGGATTTCGATGAAAGAATACATCAATAAGAAGTTAGTTTGATAGGTTTAATAAATTACTTTTTATAGTTATGGTCAAAACTCATCTTTCTTGAAAAATGAAAGAAAAGCCCCTTCCTTAGAAAAGAAGCTAGATTAGAAAAGAAACTAGAAAGGATTCATTATCAAAAAGGAGAGCTGGAATCTACACATTGATTCTTTTTTCGCGATTTTCTTTTTGTTGAACCGTATGCATCAAAAGATACATGTACGGTTACTATTGGATAGAATTTTATCCTAATCAACCGACTTTATCGAGAAAGATTACTTTTTTTAGGTCAAGATGTTGACAGCGAGATCTCAAATCAACTTATTGGTCTTATGGTATATCTCAGTATGGAAAGTGAGACCAAAGATTTGTATTTGTTTATAAACTCTCCTGGCGGATGGGTAATACCTGGAGTAGCTATTTATGATACTATGCAATTTGTGCAACCAGATGTACAGACAGTATGCATGGGATTAGCCGCTTCAATGGGATCTTTTATCCTGGTCGGCGGAAAAATTACCAAACGTCTAGCATTCCCTCACGCTTAGCGCCAATGAGTTTTTATTTGAACGAAAAAAGAAAACTATGTCTTCGCCATATGTATGAAATATAATATGAATAAATGAAATATGAATATTAAGTAATAATAGCACGGCATTTCGAATTCGATATAAGAAAATTTTTTTCTTGTTTTTGTTTTTAACATTAGATTATGTATCGAAAGAGTAGTATGAAAGAAATATAAGGACAGTCCGATTTTATCTTCTCTATCGGGACCCATTTCAGCGTCACAAACTTTTTTGTTTTTACACCAGAGGGCTTTTAACATTATTTATATTATGAAAGAGTACGAAAAAAACAACATTATATTCTTTTTGCATTATTATTATTTTTTTATTTGAAAAAAAAAACTTTGGGATTGCTAAATCACCGATGAAATAAAGCAACCGAACCACCATAGTATTTCTTTTTAACTCCTACTAAAGGAAGGGCGGTTATTGGATCATTTACCGATTTAGGACTAATAGACTCTATATGTTTCTTCGATGAAAGGGTAAAGGTAAATTCTCTTGTGGAGCCGTGTGCAATGCGCAAACAATGCCTATACGGTTGTTCAATTCGATTTTTTTTGTCTTATTATTCTTTATCCCTTCTCTTCACCTTATCATACGAGATGGAGTAACCATTTATTATCTTATATCATCAGGGTAATGATTCATCAACCTATTGCTGCTTTTTATGAGGCACAAATAGGAGAATTTGTCCTGGAAGCGGAAGAACTACTGAAACTGCGCGAAATCCTCACAAGAGTTTATGCACAAAGAACGGGCAAACCCTTATGGGTTGTATCTGAAGACATGGAAAGGGATGTTTTTATGTCAGCAACAGAAGCCCAAGCTCATGGAATTGTTGATCTTGTAGCAGTTGCATAAAAAATAGCAAGAATTTCGCGTAAATCAAAATCACGATTTGAGATTTTCTTACCAGAGTTTCATATTTTATTAATATTAATATAATATACAAATAATTCATAATCATCCGAGGTTAGGATCGATCTAAACCGACCCATTATGCATACGATTCAGAATGCCAACTATTAAACAACTTATTAGGAACACAAGACAGCCAATCAGAAATGTCACCAAATCCCCCGCTCTTGAGGGATGCCCTCAGCGCCGAGGAACATGTACTAGGGTGTATGCGCGACTCGTTCAAATCGTGGACTGGGAAAAAAGAAAGAAAACCATTTTTCCACTATCCACGATCAGTACGGATGAATAGGATAGAATGGAAGAACCTCCTGCACTATCTAAAAAAAGATCTATCATATCTTTCTATTGTATATCAAATTTATGGTTTCCATTGCATTGGTGCAAATTCAATAATCTCAATTTTCAATTTAAAATGAGAAAGAATTCCCCATTGGTATCAAACGATTATCCGTTAAACAGGGGAAATCTTATTTATTTAAATTAAAAGGAAAAAAAAATTATGCCCTTACTCTTCTTGCAAGAACGGACTAACAGGGTCAGCCAATCAACTAATATTCATAATTAAATTAAATATCGTTACTGTATAAATAATCTCATTGTTGTGAAAGACCTATTACTAGATAATTTATGGGTAGAGCCAAAAAGTGTAAACTGTACAAGTTAACAATAGCATTGATTAAATAAAGGAAGGGGCTCCGGTGTATAGAGAAGACCTTACCGTTTAAGAAGTAACCATAGAAACGATGGAATCCACTATTTCTTGCTTTCTTTATCCATTTCTATTTACTACTTGTTTTTATTTATTATATTTATATTTTTGCTTGATACGGAATATCAATACAATTTTTTTTTTCTAGGCGAAATGCCTAGAAAAAAAAAAGAACAAATCGTGGTTGGGAAGGTTATAGTAGCAAAAGCCGTTGGAATTATTGTTTTATACATTGGAAGAATCTGTTTTGTTATTCTAGAAAAGGAGAAAAGAATAACTGAAAGAAAAGAAATAAATTAGTTATTCATCAAAGTTCCCTTTATTCAATGACCAGAATTAGACGAGGATATATAGCTCGGAGACGTAGAACAAAAATTCGTTTATTCGCCTCAAGCTTTCGCGGGTCTCATTCAAAACTTACTCGAACTATTATTCAACAAAAAATAAGAGCTTTGGTTTCGGCCCAGCGGGATAGAGATAGACAAAAAAGAAATTTTCGTCGTTTGTGGATTTCTCGAATAAATGCAGTAATTCGCACGAATAAAGTATCCTATAGTTACTGTAAATTAATAAATTACAGTAAATTAATAAACAATCTGTACAAGAGACAGTTGCTTCTTAATCGTAAAATACTTGCACAAATAGCTCTATTAAATAGAAATTGTCTTTATATGATTTCCAATGACATTCTAAATAAAATAAATAAAAATAAAGAGATTGGAAAGAAGCCAACCGAATTTTTTACATGAAGTTCCTTGGAGAACGAATTCCGGGAAAGGAAAGTAGAATAGAAATAAATATAATTAGTATAATAAAATATGATGCTAATATGATCAAGTAATCAAACTGAGCAAAAACATTCAATAAAAAAAAGATTTATTCGTCTTCCCCAATTCGTTTTTTTTTTTTCTTAAGACACGACAATCAAATCTGGATTTTTGGATTTTTCGAGAAAACGATTAATCTATGTTTGAGTTCGGATTGGAATTTTGATTCAATTGAAGAATAAGCCTATTTTTTTCTGATTCTAAGACCAGTAGTTCTTGCAACCAATTCGCTTTTTTCAAATTGTTTTTCATTATTAAGAAAGGGTAACAAAGATAAAATACGAGCTTGTTTTATAGCAATAGTAATTAATCGTTGTTGTTTTAAAGTCAATCTATTCACCCGTCTAGACAATATTTTTCCTTGTTCACTAATAAATCGACTAATTAAACTCATGTTTCTATAATTAATTCGATTCCCCGATTGGATAGGGGACAAACGTCTGCGAAAAGATCGCTTGGACTTGAGAAAAAGTCGCTTGGATTTATCCATGGTTTGTTTATTCCTTTTTTCATTTCCAAAAAAAAATCTTATTTCGTTCGCTCGGATCAAAAATTATAATGTTTAGAATTAAGAAATAGGATTTTACTTATTTATTTCTTTTACTTATTTATTTCTATTTAATATTTAAATAGAATATATATCCTAACATATTATATGTTAGTATGTCAGTTTTCATCTTCCTTCTAAAGCTAAAGGTGACCCGCAGGTGAGCGGTTCCATCTATTTCTTGATCTCCCCATGAAGTGTATGTTTGTAACAATAGGGACAGAATTTTCTCAATTCCAATCGACTGGGCGTATTGTGTCGATTCTTTTGAGTAATATATCTGGAAATGCCTGTTGATTTCTTATTACCGCTGGTTCGAACACAAACGATACATTCCAAAAAAACCTTTACTCGGGCATCTTTACCCTTGGCCATGAACCTCCTTTGCTTTGGGTTTTTTATTCACTCAACTCTTCTATTTTCCGATCCCAAGTCAAGAAGAAAGGAAGGAAAAAATAGAAGTTGCTAACTCGAAAGCAAATTATGAAGGATTTCGTTGCAACAACAAATATAGTGCAACGAATATAGTAATAAAATTTAATAAAATAATACAATAAGTGTTAAACTGTATTTAGATTAGAAATTGAAGATTCAAATCACAGTACAGTATTTCATTTAAGTATCTTGTATGATATTGTTGCCCTAACCGTATTTCCACTTCCGTTCTCTTAATTTAATTGGAGTTAATTTACTTGACGCCTGGATTCGAGTTCCGAGTTTCGCTAAGTTTGAATCCACTTTTCTTATTTCTCTTTTCGAACTTATTCTAATTAAAAAAAAGGGGGGTAGTAATCACAGATATTGAATTATATCTCGAATCTTCTTCACCCCCCGGCGTTAATAACTAAAATGAAAAAAAAGGGAATGTCAACGCATCCGGGAAAAAACGATTGATCTCTATCAATAGACCTGCTAAAGCACCGAACCATAGAGTACTTATTACGGGCGCCACGGATAGATATGTTTTTAGATCTCGCATTTGAAATCCTCCTTCGTTAGTGTAATAAATAATGTTTATTGGAATACAGAATTGAATCCATATATGATCAGATATATATGTAGTTAACGGCCACTCGTATTTGGTTTGTATCCGAAATCCCTAATTCAAATTAAAATATACAATGGTTTAATAAATAAGATTCTTCTTTTCTTAATTTCAAAAAATCAAATATGTCTCTTTCCGCCCGAGTATTTATGAAATTGAGGGTGGGTTTTCTAATTTTTTTCATATTTTTTCATATATATATCATTATCATAATCATATTTTTTATCATATTTTTTTTCATATTTCCTTCCTTTCATATTTCCTTCCATATTCCATATATATTCCATATTCCATATATATATAAGATATAGATATATATATAAGTATATATAATATAAGTATATATAAGTTTATTGTTATTTATATGATATGGATATGAGATCAAAAAGCCAAAATAGCAAGATAAACTATGTATATCAATAGAGAAAATGAAATAAGTATGAGAGAAAATGAAATAAGTATGTGGAAAAACAAGACAGGGATTCTCTACAATGACATTGTAAACCAATTGAAAGGGATGTAGCGCAGCTTGGTAGCGCGTTTGTTTTGGGTACAAAATGTCACGGGTTCAAATCCTGTCATCCCTACCTATTACTTCACCCCTGAGCAATAATGAAGGATCAATTAAGATCAATTCAAATTGGACATACCTAATCTTTCATTTTTCTCATATTATGTATGAGAGTATAGGCGTTTAAGATGTATTGGAGTTAAAAAAAAGAATCTTTTTTCTTACAGTCTTATTTTTTGTGATAAGAAAACGCTCTTAGTTCAGTTCGGCAGAACGTGGGTCTCCAAAACCCAATGTCGTAGGTTCAAATCCTACAGAGCGTGATTCTCTTTTTCTTTTGTTAGGTCAAAAATTATACAGAAAAAATTGAACAGCAATTTGACCTCCTGTGGATTAAAGAAGGGAGAAGGTCAAAAAAACAAGGCGTTAATCAATCAAAGGTCCAACTGATCACCCCTTCTGTATTGTAAATAGGCAGTTACAAATAATCCAGCCAAAGTAATAGGAATTAGACCTAAGACGATTCCAAATAGAAAAACTTCAATCATTTCAATTTGTTTAAAAGGGATTTGTTTAAAAAGGGAGGTAATATCTATCCTTAAATATTAATCTATATTGCCCAGAAATCTCAATAACCAAAAATTGAAAATTGATACGGCAAGGAACTAGAGAATAGATGGAATACTGCAAAAGAATTTATTTTTCTTTTTAGGAATTGTTCATTTCAATGAATTTCAAATAAGTCGTATCTTGCTCAGACCAATAAAAAGAACTGAAGTTATAGTTAAAGCCGTTAGTAGAAAACCGAAATAACTAGTTATAATAAGCATGAAGGAGCTAAATAAACTCTTTTTTTTATACATATATGTTTGTAAAGCACTTCCCTAAGTTCAATTTTTTGAAAGATAGGAGAATAAAGAAAAATACCAAGTGAACGTTTTGAATTTATCAATCATTATCATTATAGATTATAGACAGTACTAACAAAAATAGAGTACTAAACCGAGTATAAGTAAAAAAAATAAATTCATCATCTATGAGATCTACCTATCCTCGCATGATTCCGAATTCAAAGATTAAAAGATTCGTTGTACAACTCTTGAGAAATAAAATATAAAACTAATATTAAAACAATACAAATATTAAAACAATAAAATATTAATAATAAAAACAGTTTATTTATTATTGATTTATTTGTATTTTATTTCTATCTTGTATTTTATTTGTTTTATTTGTATCAAATCCATTTTTTTTTTTAGAAAGAAAAGTGATCTCGATTTTTCTTTATAATATCCTTTATTTACCCTTTACTTTTTACTTTTTTGTTACTTTTTTGTTACTTTTTCATTTTACCTTAATTAAATTTATTAGTAGATTCATTCCCATAATATCTCGAATAAGAAAAGTATCGCACGATCAAATCACTCAAAAAATTCAATCTTTATTTTGTTTTGGTCCAACTAGATTCTAAGATTCTAAAACTAGTAATTCCTATTATTTGTTTTTGTTTTCTAGGGTTTACATTTTATTTTCTTTCCATATTCCATATTAAAAGAAAAAACCCTCTCTCTGTAGTTCTCTCTGTAGTTAAGTGTCAAGAAAGCACTTTTTGATCTAATACAAGAATGAAGAATGTGTGCATCGTGAATATTAATTATTGCAATTATTTTTTGTTGTTCTCCTTCTTTCATCGAATACTCTCTACTACCAATACTTGTTATTGTACGACTACCTAATTCCTTAAAATTAAAATCCTTAAAATTAAAATCCTTAAAATTAAAAAAGGGATTCCAAAAAAAAACTCTTCTTATACAACTACAACTACGAAGGCGGGATTTTTAGATTTCGCATCGAATTTAATTGTGACAATATGATAATCTCTTTCACGAATTATTATTATTAGAAAGCAAACCGTCAAATTCTCATTTTACCTGATTTAGGGTACACGGTTTTACAGCGACAAGAAAAAAAAAAAGAAGAAAGAAATTTTTTAGGACTTTATTACTGATTGAAGTTGCGTTGCTGTGTCAGAAGAAGGATAGCTATACTGATTCGGTATACTTTAAATAAACCCTTGGTACAATATTGACGATCTCACAAAGATGGAATTTCGGTGAATTTGCATTTACTGATCTTATCTTTTACGAAATCGATCCCTTTTTGACTGTACAAGAATATGGGGAGCTCAGCATGTCTGGAAGCACAGGAGAACGTTCTTTTGCTGATATTATTACCAGTATTCGATATTGGGTCATTCATAGCATTACTATACCTTCCCTATTCATTGCGGGTTGGTTATTTGTCAGCACGGGTTTAGCTTACGATGTATTTGGAAGCCCCCGTCCAAATGAATATTTTACAGAGAGCCGACAAGGAATTCCATTAATAACTGGCCGTTTTGATTCTTTGGAACAACTTGATGAATTTAGTAGATCTTTTTAGGAGGCCTCAATGACTATAGATCGAACCTATCCAATTTTTACAGTGCGATGGTTGGCTGTTCATGGATTAGCTGTACCTACTGTTTCTTTTTTGGGGTCAATATCAGCAATGCAGTTCATCCAACGATAAACCTAATCCGAATTAATTATAAAGCTATGACACAATCAAACCCGAACGAACAAAATGTTGAATTGAATCGTACCAGTCTCTACTGGGGGTTATTGCTCATTTTTGTACTTGCTGTTTTATTTTCTAATTATTTCTTCAATTAATAGGAGAAAAGAGAATAGTAGAATAATAAATAAGAGTGAAAATTCTCTTATCCCATCGGAAGGATATCATCTCATACTTATCTATGACTGTTTATGTCTATAGCATGACCCCTTGATTAAATGTGGAGGGAAGTGAGATAAATGGCCGATACTACTGGAAGGATTCCTCTTTGGATAATAGGTACTGTAACTGGTATTCCTGTGATTGGTTTAATAGGCATTTTCTTTTATGGTTCATATTCCGGATTGGGATCGTCCCTGTAGGAATCGGATGAACTAAGATGTAGACATGAAAGCGTAAGAACTCGGCAGGACCCCCTCAAATCAGACAGAAAAAAAAAGGGTGGTACTCTGTTGAGTTCTTAATAATCATAATACTTTATTCATATAAATAAATGAAAAAATGAATCCATTTTTTTTGATATTTCAAATATTTCAAAAACTCCATTACACTTTTTTTTTTTTCTGAATGGTATTTTTGAAAACGTAACTTCATTCATTAATTCCGAACATTTGTTCCTCGATAGTATCTATCGATACTTTCAAAGTTATAAGAAAGAAAGAATTACTTGATTTCCTTTTCCTCGATGACATAATTAGAATATGTATTTTATATATTTATGTAGATCCGATATCATGCCGATTTTGCTATACTAATAGAACTGTATGCTATTTATTTGAAATTATTTTCATATTTATATTTAATATCTAATCAAAGTTGAAATTTTTTGAGAAATTCATTGAAGAAGTTCTATTTTCTCAAAAAATTTCCCGTTCTTTTTTATTTGTCCACTACTTTTTCTTTTTTATTTATACGTAATCAATTCTATTTATACGTATAAAAAAGAAGGAAAAGTTATGATAAACCTGGAAAAATAGAAACTAAGAATGGGAATCTTAGACAAATGGGATCCAGAATCAGTATTATTTCGACACAAGAAAAGGAAATTTTCCCATATTTTCTTGTGTCGAAGACTAGCAAGACCAATAGAATAATACCTTCTATACTCCCTTATTCTCCTCATTTAGCCTTTGCTTTTCTACTTACTTATCTTATGCTTAGTATCTAGTCGAATTTGATTCTATTAGAATAGAAAAAACTATTGATATATTCTATGACAGTTAAATCTGACAATAGTGACATAATTACATCGCCCTCCCATTTAGATTAAAAAAAAAGAGGGGATAAATTAAATTCAACTCGTCTTTTTACCAATAGTTATACTATGACTAGAAATGCAGTACAAGTAATTCCCAAAATCTGGGATAAAAAAAATAGAAACAAAAGAAAAAGGCTTTTCACAATTTTTTTTTGATCATACCTAATTGCCAACAAAAATTGTTTTCTTTTTAAGAACTTGATGCTGATAAATCCGCGGATCTAGAAATTCATTTCGGATAATTGAACCTTCTCAAACTGTTTCTTTTTAAGAACTAAAAAAATTTGTGCCAAAATAACCGATGCAAAAAAGAACAAAAGGCCTTGGACACGTAATGGGTCTTGAAGCACTATTTCCGCATCCCCCTGACCAAATCCGCCCACATTTGGATTACTAGTTAATGGTTGATCAAGTTTGATGGATTCGCCTTCTGAAACAAGAAGTTCTGGTCCTGGGGGTATACTATCAATTACTTGACGTCCTTCTGGCGCATCCGTTATGGTTATTTCATACCCCCCTTTTTCTTTTCGTATGATTTTGCTTACTATACCCGCTGCTGTAGCATTATAAATCGTATTGTTACTCTTGCTCCCGTCGGGATAAATCTGACCCCTTCCCCTGTTTCCGCCTACATATATGGGATATTTTAAAAAGTGAGCATCTTTCTTATTAGCGGGGTCCGGAGAAAGAATAGGAAAGGTAATTTCACTATATTTCTGACCAGGAACGGGACCTATCACAAGAATATTTTTTTTAGTGGGGCGATAGTTCTGAAAAGACAGATTACCTATCTTTTCTTTCATCTCTGGCGAAATACGATCAGGAGGGGCTAATTCAAACCCCTCGGGTAAAATAAGAACAGCCCCCACATTCAAAGCCCCTTTTTTGCCATTAGCAAGAACTTGTTTCAGTTGCATATCATAAGGAATTCGAACAACTGCTTCAAATACAGTATCAGGAAGTACTGCCTGTGGAACTTCAATATCCACGGGCTTATTCGCCAAATGACAATTTGCACATACAATACGGCCAGTTGCTTCGCGCGGATTTTCATAACCCTGCTGTGCAAAAATGGGATATGCATTTGAAATGGATGACCGAGTTATTATATATATCATGAGTGATACGGAAATGGAGCGAGTAATCTCTTCCCTTATACAAGAAAAGGTCTTTCTATTTTGCATGGTACAATCTTGATCCCGAAAATTTCTACAATAAAATTAGATAGGTCGCTAATATAGTTCCCTATCCACGATGCTGGTATTTACTGAAAAATGTTTACTAAAACTAAAATACTAAAACTAAAATGTGAGAAGAATCTGAATCTCTTGGATGTATAGAAAAAAAGAAGTGTATAAAAAAAAGTAAGATTTTGAATGTTTTGCTTATGTACAAAATAAAATAACAAACATTCTAATTGGATTAGGGGATCATTTTTCAGTCATTCATTGAATGATAAATCACTACAAGTGACGGAGATATACGATTTAAATAACGAAAGATCCAATATTTAAAAATGGTATCGAGAATGACTGGAAAAGTGGAAACAAGCCCAGATATAATTTGATCATTATGAGCAAATCCAAAATCTTTGTAGATAGAGCCAATCATTAGTTCCCAGCCGTGGGGTGAATGGAATCCTATACATAAATCGGTTAATAAAAGAATAGAAAAAGCTTTTATTGTGTCACTTAAGTTATATAGGAATTCTTGCACCCAAGAATTAAGAATAATAAGTTTTTCATTACTTAGAATAGAATAACCACTTAAAATAATGAAACAGATTATATTTGTCGAGAAGTGAAAAATCGTATGGATACGAACCTCATTGTACATCCTGATCAATTCGATCGTTTCTTGGTGGATTCCGATACGAAATTTTTGTAGATGTGTTTCCGGATATTCCTTTATCATTTCGTCCAAGAGCAAAAATTCTTCTAATTCTAGGAATTTTTCTAGAATACTCCTTTCTTGGATATCATTGAAAAGGGTTTCGGATTTATTAGTATTCCACCAATTAATAACCCAAGATTCCAGACTTTTATTAAATGAAAAGGGGATCCACCATAGCAAAAATACTAGAGATGTAAGATATAGAAGGGGAATGAATGCTTTTTTTTTTCCATTTTTCGTCTGTGAATTTTTAATGAACTCACCTCATTCGTCGATTCTATACGATCTAATATTTCTATCAAGCATAAATTCTATTACAAGGTTTCGAACTTATTAATCTATTCCCTCTTTTTTATTTGTGAGTCACTGGTTAGCCCTTGAATTTAGAAAAACTACAGAAATAGCCTAAGAAAGAGTACACGAATGAGGAAAACAATATTGTTTCCGGATATCTCAATTGCTCAAATTCGAAGCAATTCCCTCTTTTCGACGAATGCCCAAAAGAGCCACTTCAAATTAGGATTTCGAAATAAAAGAATTGCTTTCTATCAAAATATTTGATATTTTGAAAAAAAAAAATTGCGGACAAAAAAAGTTTCAT
Organism: Carallia pectinifolia; assembly: GCA_037832335.1. Lineage (NCBI taxonomy): Eukaryota > Viridiplantae > Streptophyta > Magnoliopsida > Malpighiales > Rhizophoraceae > Carallia > Carallia pectinifolia. The sequence continues at coordinate 15,112,535 of CM075449.1, forward strand.
TTTTTTTTTTATAATTGTTCGTATATTCGTATATATTATATATAATATAATACATTTTCTTTGGTTCATCAGTATTGTGAAAAAATTTCAATTAGGTTGTGCTATCGAACAAAAGAGGACTCTTGGATTTTTTCCCTTCTGCTAAGAAAATGTTCATTCCTCAGTTGATTTCAAAATACTTCAATTGGTACACGCAAAAAATAGGCCAATTCCGCGGCTTTTTGTTCCATTTCTCGTGGAGTCAAATTATCATCAGTACGAGTCAAAGGAACGGCCCCCTGGCCTCTGATTTCCATATAAAGGACACGCCGAGCATAAATACCTTCTTTAACTTCTATTCTAATAGACTGAATATCGTTCATAAGGAATCGGAGTAAGATGCGCCGATTTTTTCCAGGAAATCCCCAACGAAAAATGCACACTATTCCTTCTTTTCTATCGAATCGATCATAACCACTCCCTACATTCCAAGAAATTGTGCACCACAAATAAGAACTAATAAATAAACCGGCGATCCCATAGAAAGACATCACGACCCCTTGTGGAAAAAAAATTATTTGCTGAGACGGAAATAAAGATATCAAATTTCTGTCAAGATAACTGGAAATTCCAACCAATAAAAATCCCAAAGAACCTAAAAAAAGTATAAAGGCCCAACAGAAATTACTTGTTTTCCGAGACCCCGCTATAAGCTCTATCCATATATGTTCTGATCGAGAACTCATACTAAATTCAGTTGCATTTTATTGGAAGTAGGAGACTAGCCTAAATGAATTTGATCTTACTTTTTTCCGAAGTAACTTTCATCAACTCGCATTATTCTGATGTGAACCTTTAGGACGAATTCATGAAATTCGTTAGATCTAAAATAATAGGAGCCCTTTCTTTCATATGATCTGCTATCTATATACATATAGATACATTGGCTTAGCTTTTATTCAGATATCTGTCCCAATCTCGACTTATTTTCAAATAGTTCATTTACTCATATATCCTATTTACGCTTGCCTAAGTTTCATTTATGTTGGTTCATTTATGTTTGAAGGAAGCCGCGTCTTATATGATATTATACTAAATAGATATTTGTGTTATAACCCAAGTCTAAGTCTTGAAAAATATATATGTCGGGAATTCAATTTGCCCCATCAGATCTAAAAAATCTTGTTTTTTTGAACATGAAGAGATAAAGAAGCCATTGCAATTGCCGGAAATATTAAGCCTACTAAAGGCACAAAAATAGAGGGTAAGTTGTTGAGAATTGTCATAGAATGGGCACCTCGATTTAATATTTGTACCTGTTATTTATTGTTATAGTTATATTAATTTTTTTATTTATTATTGGTTTATTTATTATTGTTTTATTGTTATATTATTGTTTTATTATTGTTATTTATTATTGTTATATTATATTGTTAAAAATATATCTTAAAATCATTATAATTCGTATATAATAAGTATATCTAAGTGAATATATATGAGTATATATAATAAAGCGCAAGGAGTGTAAAACTAACTAAATGAATTTATTCCTCTTTCTACATGAAATTCTACATGAAATATATGTATGATAATCCATTATGTTTGTTATTCTTCTTTTATTATCTTTTTCTTGTCTTATAATTTGAATTTTAATAATTTTAATAAAAATAAAGAATAAAGAAATTTTTACGCTTCTAAATTACCGAAAAACTCGTTCCAATTCGATGCAGCAAGAGGGATTTTTAGGGGGGGGTTCGGGGGATTATAGAAATACGTAAGACTCCATATTTTCTATACAATACATAGGTAAGAAAAGAACATGAAATTCGTTTTCTTTATTATTTATCTTGTCCAATTGAATTTCGCGGAAGAAAGAATTCGCTCTTTTATCTTGTTGATTTTATCTTGTTGATAGAGGTTTACTAATTAGTAATCAGAACTATCGACAAAAAAAATTATTTGCATGATTCTTTCTACAATTGACTCTTATGTCACCAAAAAAAAAATCCAAGGAATAGATTTTTCCTTTGATTCTGATAAACAATAAATAAATATTTGTTCGCCGGAAAAAAAAAAAAAATTAACTTAAGTTAATTAACTAATTAACTTAAGGCCCCCCTTTCTTTATGATTCAAAGGAAAGAAAGCATGGAGTTGAAATAACTCATTCAGAACACTTTTTAAAGGATTACGTGGTACGATTGGATCGAATAAGCCCTTATGGAATAAAAATTCGGCCGCTTGTGAACCTTCAGGTACTATTTTATTCAATGTTTGTTCAATTACTCTTTTACCTGCAAATGCAATGTAGGCGTTGGGTTCAGCAATAATGATATCCCCCAACATACCAAAACTAGCTGTCACCCCACCGGTCGTAGGAGATGTAAGGATTGATACATAAAATAACTTTTTATTTGATTGATAATGATATAAAGCGGAAGATATTTTAGCCATTTGCATCAAGCTCAAACTTCCTTCTTGCATGCGTGCTCCTCCGGAAGCACACACTAGAATAAGCGGTAAAAATTTATTGGTAGCATACTCGATCAAACGAGTGATTTTCTCGCCTACTACGGATCCCATACTACCCCCCATAAACTGAAAATCCATAACCCCAATTGCGACAGGAATGCCGTTTAGCTGACCTGTGCCTGTTTGAACAGCCTCGGTTAATCCTGTGTTTCTTTGATAAGAATCAATACGATCTTTATAAGGTTCCTCCTCCGAATGAAATTCAATGGGATCCAAAGATACCATGTCTTCATCCATAGGATCCCACGTTCCTGAATCAATCGAAAGTTCAATTCTATCTGAACTACTCATTTTCAAATGATATCCACATTGTTCACAAATATTCATTCTTGACTTCAAAAATTTCTTATAATTTAATCCATAACAAATTTCGCATTGAACCCACAAATGCCTGTATTTTTGAGTTACATCAAGATCATTAGAACTTTCTCTTATAATTAAATCGCTACCATTTGTACGAGTTTTTAAACGGGAATTCTCGTTTTCATTACTATTTCCGCCTTCACCACAAATGTAACTATAAATGTAACTTTCACTGTAATTGTCACTACCACTTAAAATATAACTATCAATACAGATTTGAGAACGAAGATAAATGTCAATACAATTATTGATGTAATTATTCCAACTATACTTAGTATCATACATATAATGATCATAGTAGGAGTCGTTACTCTTAGACCCATTATTCAGATAACTCAAATTCCAATAACTATAAAAAAAACTTTCTAATTCATTCAGAAAAGAATGATGATTGTCAATCTCAAAAACTTGATTTTCAATATCAAAATATATGGAATAACTCTTCCTATTATTATCCCTAACTAAAAAAGTATCATCATCATTGAAATTCCGAATATCCCTGACACCGACTAAACGATCAACATTACTGTCACTAGAACTGCCACTATTGCTCCAACTATGGGTGTTTTTATTTGTATCATTTATAATCGGATCTTCGCTTACACTGGTATTTTCAAGAGGATCAAGACTACCCCTCGATTTACTTAACTTACACCTGTATTCTAACTCCCCCTTGGATACTATCGAACTGAACCACCATTTTTTCATAAAGCTTTCTTACCGATATTTAATTTACATCAAAATAAATAGATGAATAGTCATTCGATGAAAAATCATTTCAATATTTCATTTCCGCTCAGAATACGCATATCGATTCAATCAATAGGAGTATTAACTAATATAACAAAATAAGGAATAGGTTTTGAAAAAAAAAAAAATGATTCTCTTTTGCTTTTGTAAGAATCTGAAGTATCACTTCACTATATATGATTAGTGATAAAACCACATTTTCAATTTTAATAATTCTAAATATTAGAATAATTCTAAATAGAACTAAATACTAAATATAAGTAGAATAGGAATTTGTCATGTTATATCAAATTCACGTCGAGAAAAGAAAGATTTCTTTTCTTATAATCTTATAAGACTATGAAGAAGAACATTTTTTTGTAAGATTTCGTCTATGTCTATTAATATGAATTATTAATATGAATAAGTTCCTATTCCAACACGGAATGAAAAGGACAATATACAAGATGGGTAGAAGAAGTTGTGATACTTGGCTCGACCCAGGATCCGAAACTAGAGATGTAAAAGAATACACCAATCCTATAGATCCTTAGGATTAATTGTAGATTCAAGACAACAATAGAAAGATTTGAGTCGTTTAGTTTTATATTTTGTATTTAAGATCTTGTATACTTAGCTAAGGATGTATCATCAAAAATATATACAATAAAATCCTTGTATTAGTATCTTTGTATTCGGCTCAATCCTTTTAGTAAAAGATTGGGCCGAGTTTAATTGCAATTCAATTAAGAGAATGAACGCCAATTAATGGATTACAAAGTATCCATTGCTGGGAATTCAAATTTTATCTCCTTCCATACTTCACAAGCAGCAGCTAGTTCAGGACTCCATTTACTAGCCTCACGGATAATTTCATTACCCTCACGAGCAAGATCACGTCCCTCATTACGAGCTTGTACACATGCTTCTAAAGCTACTCGATTAGCTACGGCACCTGGTGCATTTCCCCAAGGGTGTCCTAAAGTTCCTCCACCGAATTGTAGTACAGAATCATCTCCAAAGATCTCGGTCAGAGCAGGCATATGCCAAACGTGAATACCCCCTGAAGCCACGGGTATAACACCCGGTAGAGAAACCCAATCTTGAGTGAAATAAATACCACGGCTTCGATCTTTTTCAATAAAATCATCACGAAGTAAATCAACAAAGCCCAAAGTGATTTCTCTTTCCCCTTCAAGTTTACCTACTACGGTACCGGCGTGAATATGGTCCCCGCCAGACATACGTAATGCCTTAGCTAGTACACGAAAGTGCATACCATGATTCTTCTGTCTATCAATAACTGCATGCATTGCGCGATGAATGTGAAGAAGTAAACCATTATCTCGACAATAATGGGCCAAGCTAGTATTTGCAGTGAATCCCCCTGTTAAGTAGTCATGCATTACGATAGGAACTCCCAATTCTCTGGCAAATACAGCCCTTTTGATCATTTCTTCACATGTACCTGCAGTAGCATTCAAATAATGCCCTTTGATTT
>CM075449.1:15122637-15130137 GCA_037832335.1 Carallia pectinifolia
ATCTACTAGTACGTTACAAGGATTTAGGAACGACTTACTGCATTTATAGACAGCCGGAGTTTGAAAAATGAAGATCTTTCATTATTAACATTTTTTATTATTAACATTGTCAAATGGACTTGGCTTTTTTTGGTATATTTTACCTGTTAAAACATAAAACAAAGTAATCTTCTATTGCCCTATTCAATCAATATAAGCCCATATTAATCTATATATTAATCCATATTAAGATATTAATATCTAATTCTATATAACTTAATAGAACTTAATAGAACTTAATATAATTTATTATTGTTTTATATTATTATTTTATAGAGTTCTTTTTTTTTTATAGATTTATTTTATTATTTTATCGATATAATATTATTTATAGATTCTAAAATAATAATCAATAAAATAAAAAGATTTTATTATTTTATCGATATAATATTATTTATAGATTCTAAAATAATAATCAATAAAATAAAAAGAATATACCAACACCACATTATACTCTAACTTTAAATTGTAAGATGAAAATTCCTAGACATTCTCCGACATCTGGCTTTTTCCTCCATTCCATTTTAAATTAATAAGAAACCATATATAATATATAAAAGAAAGGAGTCTCTCTCCTTTGATGATTCTATTTGATGATTAGAATTGTAAACTCTAGTTATAAACATAAAAAAAAATATAATATAAAATAAAGTAATAAAATAAAGTAAAAGTAGTATAAAGTAGTATATAATAAATATAATAAAATAAAGTAGTATATAAGGTATAATAATAAAAAAAAATTCTTGTTTTGACTAAACAGTTATGGATGAGTTGACAATTAATTTCAATTCAACTCGACTAATCTAGTATATTTTCTATTATATTTTTCACATTCATAGGAGTGCACCTATGTTTCTGCTTTACGAATATGATATTTTCTGGGCATTTCTGATAATATCAAGCATTATTCCTATTTTGGCATTTATAATTTCCGGAGTTTTATCCCCGATTAACAAAGGGCCCGAGAAACTTTCGAGTTATGAATCGGGCATAGAACCAATGGGCGATGCTTGGTTACAATTTCGAATCCGTTATTATATGTTTGCTCTAGTTTTTGTTGTTTTTGATGTTGAAACGGTTTTTCTTTATCCCTGGGCAATGAGTTTCGATGTATTGGGGGTATCTGTATTTATAGAAGCTTTAATTTTCGTGCTTATCCTAATTGTTGGTTCAGTTTATGCATGGCGAAAAGGAGCATTAGAATGGTCTTAGCTCTTGAATTTGAATATTACGACAATAAGATAATATTAAATAATAATTAATAAAAAAAAAATAACATTGAGACAGTTATGAATTCCATTGAGTTTCCCTTACTTGATCGACCAACTCAAATCTCAGTTATTTCAACTACAGTAAATGATCTTTCAAATTGGTCAAGACTCTCCAGTTTATGGCCGCTTCTCTATGGTACCAGTTGTTGCTTCATTGAATTTGCTTCATTAATAGGTTCACGATTCGACTTTGATCGTTATGGGCTAGTACCAAGATCTAGTCCTAGACAGGCGGATCTGATTTTAACAGCCGGCACGGTAACCATGAAAATGGCTCCTTCTTTAGTGAGATTATATGAACAAATGCCTGAACCAAAATATGTTATTGCTATGGGAGCATGTACAATTACAGGGGGGATGTTCAGTACCGATTCTTATAGTACTGTTCGGGGAGTTGATAAGCTAATTCCTGTCGATGTCTATTTGCCGGGCTGTCCACCTAAACCGGAGGCGGTTATAGATGCTATAACAAAACTTCGTAAAAAAATATCTCGAGAAATTGTTGAAGATCGAATTAGACCTCAACAGAGGAATCGGTGTTTTACTACCAATCATAAGTTTCATATTGGGCGTACTACTCATACTGGAAATTATGATCAAGGATTACTCTATCAATCACCGTCTACTTCAAAAATATCTTCTGAAACTGAAACATTTTTCAAATACAAAAAATCAGTATCGTCCCACGAATTAGTAAATTAGCGAAAGGATTCTTTTATTTTATACAAAATAACAAGGGGTAAGGCAATCTTCATAAATTTCATCGTACATGTGAAAGACTTATACAAATCAAAATGCGGGAGAGGGAAAAAAGATGCAGGGTCGTTTGTCCGCTTGGCTGGTCAAACATGGGCTAATTCATAGATTTTTAGGCTTTGATTACCAAGGAATAGAGACTTTACAAATAAAGCCTGAGGATTGGCATTCCATTGCTGTCATTTTATATGTATATGGTTACAATTATTTGCGTTCCCAATGTGCCTATGATGTAGCACCGGGCGGGCTGTTAGCTAGTGTATATCATCTTACGAGAATAGAGTATGGTATAGACCAACCAGAAGAAGTATGTATAAAAGTATTTGTCCTAAGGAGGAATCCTAGAATCCCGTCCGTTTTCTGGGTTTGGAAAAGTTCGGATTTTCAAGAAAGGGAATCTTATGATATGTTGGGAATCTCTTATGATAATCATCCGTGTCTGAAACGTATCTTAATGCCGGAAAGTTGGATAGGGTGGCCCTTGCGTAAGGATTATATTGCTCCCAATTTTTATGAAATACAAGATGCTCATTGAATAATAAAAAACGAATCCTTGATGCTACAACTCCCGATATTCAAGGAGTGCGTTCTCTTATAGATCAAGAGAGTTATTTAAGTCTCATTCATATTATTATAAATATGGATAAACTAAAAAAAAGAAAAAAAAAAGACAAAAAAAAAGACAATACAATTAGAGATTCGTTGGATTCTCAAATTTAGAAGATATTTATTTAGGACAAGCTGAACTAAAACTAATATAATAGGAATATAGAAATAGGCTGAACTAAATGGGTTTGGCATCATGAACTTTCTACCGCGTAGAACCCTTAGATGAACTATATAAAATTACATAGGAGGGAATGAAAAAATAGAATATGAAAGAAAATACAAAGAAATAAAAGAGGGTCGAATTCTATTTGTACTGTATCTAAGATAAATTTTGGATATTCCTACCCTGCAATTCCTTTAGACTAGAGTTTTTAATCTTTTAAACAATTCATGTAATAACCAATTCATTTAACTTTTCGAATTTATATGAAGTATTAACATTCTTTTTGACCGCAAGGAAACATATTGTGAACAAATAATAAAAGAAGAGGAAAGATATTCTAATTTTTTTCTTTTACATACTTTATAACATATACTCTTTACTCAAAAAAAAAAAAAGACTATATCTCCAGACACCTAAATGCATAATTATGTATCATGATTTATACTATATTAGTATTCATGAATATATATGTTGATCTATATCATTTAATTAAGTTGTAGAATAGATACTCATACACAAATTAAGATACTCATACACAAATTAATCATGTGCCAGGAACCAGATTTGAACTGGTGACACGAGGATTTTCAGTCCTCTGCTCTACCAGCTGAGCTATCCCGACCATTCCCAACGCGTCATCTTTTTCATTTTACTAAAGGACTTGGGTCTATGTCAATTAAAAAAAAAGACGACAAAGTCTTCGAAAATCCTATTAAGGACTTGGAATGTTTTCTATCTTTTGTTTTGCTCAAAAATGTTTATTTGTATGTGTCTCATATCTATCACAAGACTTGTGAAAATAAAAAAAAAATTCAGCCCGGATACGTTTGTGAAAGAATCGAATGGATGAGAAAAGAAAGATAACGAATTGTGAACCGTTAACGAAAAGAGAGAATATAATAACAAATTAGGGAGTCGAACGAGCCCCTTTTTTATTTTGGGGATAGAGGGACTTGAACCCTCACGATTTCAAAAGTCGACGGATTTTCCTCTTACTATCAATTTCCTTGTTGTCGATATTGACATGTACAATAATGGGACTCTATCTTTATTCTCGTCCGATTAATCAATTATCTATCAGACTATGGAGTGAGTCAATTATCTATCAGACTATGGAGTGATTGATTTGATTAAGTAATATTCGATCCTTTCTTCAACTTGGAATCGATTCAAAACAATTATTTTTATTTTATTTCCTTTTTTAGATAAATATCCAATATCCAAAAAAAGAAAAATTCGGGTTATCATTAATCATTTGAGATATTATTTCAATACGTATACGTATGTATATAGGGTTTTCCTTTATTTTCTCTTTTCTGGCATTTTTTTTTTTTTTTTGACAGAAGGATTCCTTTACTTTTACTTTACTAATGAAAGACAGCCAACTCCATTTGTTAGAACAACTTCCATTGAGTCTCTGCACCTATCCCTTTTTTCTTTTATTCTGTCTTTTTTTCTTTTATTCTGTCTTTATAAACTTTTGTTTGTTTTCGTAAAACAGGATTTGGCTCAGGATTACCCATTATTTTATTCCAGGGTTTCTCTGAATTTGAAAGTTATCACTTAGTAAGTTTCCATACCAAGGCTCAATCCAATTAAGTCCGTAGCGTCTACCAATTTCGCCATATCCCCTTTGCTTTGTGTTTTGAGATTAAAATCTTATTATGCCATTCTCTTTTTTTTTTCTTTTGTTTCTTTCTTTTATATTCATATTCTACTGGAACTATTGAAGTTATTAAATACTGATTCCTAATAACTGATTCCTATAAAAAGGTTTCCTCTTCTTTATTATTTCTTGTCTATCTTCTTTCATCTCTATCGGAGACTCATATTTGGTATAATCAGAAACGATTCTATCATTTCTGTATCCGCAATTCAATATAGATGTATATATACCACATGTATTATATATGTCTCTCTTGCTCTCATTTTTCTCGGACAATTTGGAATACTCGAACGGTCAATTCCTTTTTTTTTTTCTATATTCATATTAATTATGAAGAACGAAGAATGAAAAGAATGACAAGTTAATAGCTAAGATTCTAGTAGTTTCCTAAATTCCTATGCATATACAATTTCTGTTATGTGAGCCCGCTTAGCTCAGAGGTTAGAGCATCGCATTTGTAATGCGATGGTCATCGGTTCGACTCCGATAGCTGGCTTTTCTATATTTGTTTGATTTCTTTTTTTTTTTTTTACATGATTGATAATGTCTGTTTGAAATAAAAGAATATAGAAAAAGGCTTCCTCCCCATTTTTCCAAAGGTCAACGATTATTAGGAACTTCCAATTATGACTAAAAGTTACAGGAGTTCAATCTTTACAGAACAAATCAAGAACAAGAAAGGGATCTTTTTCCTTTCATTTTTATATAAACATTATTTGTTTATATACAATAAGGTCCGGATATTGATACAATCCATCTCATTATTCTCTGTAATATAATACTTCAGTAGATTTTTTCTCATTTATCATATTTATCCTTTAGTTCCGTTTTAATTTAAATTTATGAAATTTAAATAAAAAAAAAATAAGGAGTCTTTATGTCACGTTACCGAGGGCCTCGTTTCAAAAAAATACGACGTCTGGGGGCTTTACCGGGACTAACTAGTAAAAGACCTATAGCCGGGGGCGATCTTAGAAATCAATCGCGCTCCGGTAAAAAATCTCAATATCGTATTCGTTTAGAAGAAAAACAAAAATTGCGTTTTCATTATGGTCTTACAGAACGACAATTACTTAAATACGTTCGTATTGCCGCAAAAGCCAAAGGATCGACAGGTCAAGTTTTACTACAATTACTTGAAATGCGTTTAGATAACATCCTTTTTAGATTGGGTATGGCGTCAACTATTCCTCGAGCCCGCCAATTAGTTAACCACAGGCATATTTTAGTTAATGGTCGTATAGTAGATATACCAAGTTATCGCTGTAAACCCCGAGATATTATTACAGCAAGGGATGAACAAAAATCTAGAACTTTGATCCAAAATTATCTTGATTCATTTCCCCAGGAGGAATTGCCAAACCATTTGACTCTTCACCCATTCCAATATAAAGGATTGGTCAATCAAATAATAGATAGTAAATGGGTCGGCTTGAAAATAAATGAATTGCTAGTCGTAGAATATTATTCTCGTCAGACTTAAACCTAACTAAAATAACAAGACTAAAATAACAAACAAGGGGGGGGGTTCGGACAATTTTGTCCCCTGTCGCCTAAGTAATAAGTGTAATAAGTAAAGAGACCCAAAGTAATGGGTTAATTGACGGATTTTTTCCCCTTCATATAATATATTTTTTGTTTTTTCCCCTTCATATATCATAGAATGATAGGGATATTCTCATTCCTTGTTCATTCTTTCCAGTATTTTATTTTCTGTACCGCAGAAATTAGGAATAGAAAATCTATATCAAGTAAAGGTCTAGCTGTTAGAATAAGAGTATTTATTGTTATGTGATTTGATATATTGCGGTTAGTAAAGTTGATAATTTAGGTAAAGGTACGGAAAGAGAGGGATTCGAACCCTCGGTAAACAAAAGCCTACATAGCAGTTCCAATGCTACGCCTTGAACCACTCGGCCATCTCTCCTACATAATGATTATGGCCCCGAAACCTAGTGAATCGCGAGTCATTCCTATTAGATTGTTGGATAGGTACACTACGGATAATCAATTCTAACTATAAAAAAAAAATAGGAAACTTTTAATCAAATAAAGACCTTTCCTTCGTGATTGGGGGATAAAGATAATTTTTTTTTTGTTTTTGTGAAATGTGAAAAACTCTTTATTAACATTAACAACAATCTTTAGTAAAAACAATAAGGATCCATTCATGGTTGCGAAGGAGCGGCGCTTCCGTCTTTTTCTGATATCTATATCGGCTTAAATCAATGAATTGGAATGACTCGAAGGATCGGCCTATCTTTTTTTTTATGAGTTGAGTTCGTTTTTATGTTATTTCGTACTGTACAATTACTTTTTTGTGGGATCGTTTTCTCACGAGCGGTAATTAAAAAATTATAAAATGGCTTGCTACCTATACCTTATGCCTAGATCCCGGATAACTGGAAATTTTATTGATAAGACCTTTTCAATTGTAGCCAATATCTTATTACGAATAATTCCGACAACCTTGGGAGAAAAAGAGGCATTTACCTATTACAGAGATGGTGTGATTTGATTTTTTTTTATTTACCGCTCTCAAGTCTTAGGAGAAAGACGCATTAGTCGGGATAAAAAGAAAGATTTGAAATAACTCTACGCTTATTGAAGGTGAAGTTTATAAATAAAGCAATTCCTTCTGTCGTGTATCCCCGATTAATGCAGCCTCGGATGCTTTAATTGTCGATTCTAGCATTGAGCGAAAGGTTAGACCTATGGTTATGGGTTTTCTATTTCAGGTTAACCCTACTCCACTAGTACCAATAGGCGGCATAGAGGAAGAAGCACTACGCCTAGGAATCAACAACACACGAAACCTTTGTTATAAATTATCCGTTTTCCTTATTGGGATCAGGACTAAGAAGAGTGGTTGGGACAACAAACATCCATCTCGTTCGTACTTTGGATACCCGTATAACCATCGAAGACTGTTGAAGTGCCTAATTCCTAGAAAGTGAGGAACGTTGAGGACAAAGAAATTGTTGGAGTTAACTTAA
>CM075449.1:15137637-15140137 GCA_037832335.1 Carallia pectinifolia
TTTTTCGTTTTTGATACGCAATGTCTGGATCATATTTATATTTATGAATAGCTATGCTAGGATATTCTTTTCAGGACAATTACTATTCTATTTCCTATTCTATTAGAATTATGTCAAAATCATATTCCATTATATTACAAAATTCAAATTATAATAATGTTTATTTCTATATTTAATTATATAGAATTAGATAATTCAATCTATTTTTGTTTTATATAATTTGATTATATAATTTTATTTTTTTAATTTCTATCTATATAGGTTATATATATTGGTTTGATTTCTATATATTGGTTTCTTGGTTTCTATATATGGTTTATTATATATATGATTTCTTTATTAATATGATTTCTATATTAATATGATTTCTATATTAATAATATGATTTCTATATTAATAATATGATTTCTATATTAATAATATTTTCATTTTATATATTAAACATTTTTTATACATTTATATATTAAATTTATATATATATTTTATTTATATATTAAAATATATTTAAAATATATAAATATTAATATATTATTATATTAATATTATTTTATTAATATTATTTTATATTAGGATTATATTAGAAATATTAGATAGAAATATTAGAATTATATTAGATATTAGTACCTTATTATTATATTATATATTAGATATTAAATTCATTTACAATAATTAGATTCCTTTCCAATAATTTTTTTATCACATTACATTTTATTTTACATTTAATTACTTTTACATTTAATTATTTTTATAAATTAATTTTTATAAATTACAAGTTTATAAACTCAAATTACAAGTTTATAAACTCAAAATTACAAGAAAGTTTGACCCCTCCCTCTATTTTTTTTTTTCTTTATTTGTATTTTGGGAATTTATATTGAACTTTAATGTATCTCGTAACCCTAAAGAATTCGGGGGAGGGGTCATTTCATTTTTATATCTGGAACGAATAGGGTCAATAGATAAGAGAATTAAGGATACCTACCAGAAAGACTAATCCAATCCATAATGATGTACCGGAAAAGACAACATTTTTGTTACTCGACCAACCATCAGGAGAAGAAAAAACAACGGGTACACTAATCAATAAGATTAATGAAGTAGCAATTAATGCAAAAACAGCCAATTGGAAAGCAATAGTCATGTTTCTAATCCTCCAAGCTACCAACAAAAGAACTATACCATTTGATCCTTCTATCAGTCAAAAAATTGTAAAAAAAAAATACATCATGGGGGGGTTGTACCATGAATCCATTGATTCTCTATGACGTATTACCGCCCCTTTTCGCTTTATTCAAACATGGGATCGAGAGTTGTTTTTTACTTCACAAATGGTCATGCTAGATCCTGCATCTTTCTATATATATCTATATATATCTATATATATTTTTTTATATAGATTATATAGAGATAGATAGCTAGACTTATCGACTCACATCTAGAATGTCTTTCTCTAGTACAGTGATGGTCTCAACTCCTACAGCCATGTCCTATTCGGTTCGGTAAAATAAAAATAAAATAGTAAAATAGAAATTATCTTTTGGAGAGATGGCCGAGTGGTTGATAGCTCCGGTCTTGAAAACCGGTATAGTTCGCAAGGAACTATCGAGGGTTCGAATCCCTCTCTCTCCTTTTGAATAGATTTATGTCTTTATTGGTTTTGACCGGCTCCGTATCATAAAGGTCAATGACTCGGCTATCTCACCTAGCCGAGCCAGAAAAAAATAGATTAGATCTAAATGAGTTGAAAAGAAAAAAGAATACTTTTTAAGATCTACCCAAGCAATATGTATGGTATGGTAGACTCAAATTGATTCCTACTTCAATCAAGTATTGGATCTCTTGTTTCAGTTAGTTAAGAGGAGTCATGGAAAGAACAGGTTCAAAATCACGATCAATGCCTTTTTCAAATCCTGCTGCAGCTGCACGAGCCCTTCCCGCGTGCCATAAATGACCTACAAATAGGAAGAACCCTAGAACAAAATGAGAGGTAGCTAGCCAACTTCTAGGAGAAACATAATTAACTGCATTGATCTCGGTAGCCACGCCACCTACGGAATTTAACGAACCTAAAGGCGCATGGGTCATATATTCCGCGGAACGCCGTTCTTGCCAAGGTTGTATGTCTTTTTTCAACCTACTCAAGTCCAAACCATTTGGACCCCTTAGGGGTTCTAACCAAGGAGCACGCAGATCCCAAAAACGCATAGTTTCTCCTCCAAAAATAACTTCTCCGGTAGGTGAACGCATTAGATATTTACCTAAGCCGGTAGGTCCTTGAGCGGATCCCACGTTAGCCCCAAGACGCTGGTCTCGAACTAGAAAAGTAAAAGCTTGAGCTTGCGAAGCTTCTGGTCCAGTGGGCCCATAAAACTCACTAGGATAAGCGGTATTATTGAACCAGACAAAGCAACAAGCAATGAAACCAAAAACAGATAAAGCACCTAAACTATAAGATAAATAAGCTTCCCCAGACCATACAAGGGCACGGCGAGCCCATGCA
>CM075449.1:15142637-15150137 GCA_037832335.1 Carallia pectinifolia
TTATTCACTTCACTACAATATTATAAATAATGGTAAACTTGAAATGAAAGTATTTTTCTTACACCTAGTCTACATTACAATTATATTGTCGGAATAAATATATTGTATGCATCGATATGGGAATATTTGGTACATGAAACCATGATCTAATAGTCTAATAGATATATAAATCTTGTTTATTATATATAAATCTTATATAAGTATAGATATCAATATAAATTTATCTTGTGTTCTGGAATCAAAGAAAGATATTTAAGATCTCTCTTATATATTATATGTCTTATATTATGACTTCAACTAAACTTTTCTGTGGAGGAAAAAAATATTAATTTATTCTTATAGAATAACTAGGAACAAGAAGATTTAATCAGAAATATCGACAGATTTTTTCGGAGTCCAAAGAAAAAGAAATATAAAAATGAAAGAAAAAGCGGATCTACTGTTCGAATTTCATCTATATCGAATTTGAATATCATAATAGTGGATATAGTAATGATTCAATGGGTTAGGTCCACTTACTTTTCTTTTATTAATTTAAAATTTAATCTTTATAATTAATTAGATTAGAATAATGTAAAATAGAAAAATTTGGAGATTTAAGAGTCAACTTATCATTAATTTATTATATTATTATTATTTATTATAATAAAATACTTTATAATAAAATACTTTTCTAATTTCTATTATTTAAAATTTAATAATTAATTATAATGTATAATTTTTTATTACAAATTATTCCAAATATCAACAATATTTCTATTCTCCTTGCAAATGCAAATAGAAATACTACCGCTGGAGTTTTATCAAAAAACTGAAAAAAGAGGTAAAGCCCCTTATCGGATTTGAACCGATGACTTACGCCTTACCATAGCGTTACTCTACCACTGAGTTAAAAGGGCCTCTTTGATTCAATTCCTGAATCAGCCATTATGCGGATAGGATATATCTATGGTGATTAGAAATCAAATCTATGTAAAGTAATGTAAAGTAAATATAGTAATGTAAAGTAAATATAGTAATGTAAAGTAAATATAGTAAATGAAATATATTAAATATATGAAATAGATTCTAATAAATCTAAATATACATATACTAAATATAATTAAATATATGGAGTAGATGTAGATTCATAGTAGCTTCGTCATAAACGAGAAATTTAATTTACCTGATGAGTAGAGTATAGGCTAAATTAGTAAATATAGGTAAAAAAAAAATGGTTTATTGAATTTGATAAATATCAATTTGATGAATATCAATGGAATGAATTGTTTTCAAGGCCGAACCCAATTGAATTGACTCCCATCCTAATAAAAAAAATAAAAAAAAAAATGCATTTGATTGATACATGTACTTACCAATTCAACATAGATCCAAGATATTTCATCGAATCACTGATGAAGAGATTCTATTTGTCCCCCTGAACAAAATTCTTAGAAAAAAAAAAAAATTGAGAATTTGTTGATACTTATCCCCCTACCTGGATTTCCATATTTATCATTTGTTAATTTCCTGGTTTAGCGTGAGATAGAGATATGTCTATCTATCTTAACACTGAGTGAATTAATGAATGAAAGTGGAAGAAATGGGATTTACTTTTCTGGCTTTCTGGCAGATCAAAGGATCCTTCCTATTTTTTCTATTCTTCCATTCTATTTCTATTTTCTATTATTATTTCTATTTTTTCTATTTCTATTTTCTATTATTATTTCTATTATATTTTATATTATAGAAATAATAAGGGATTATATTTATATAATTCTAATATAATCTTATATAATATAATTAAATAATATAATATAATTAATCGAAAATTACTGGATAATGGCGATTATAATGACTAAATCACGAATATAAATGACGAATTTCAAAATTCTACGGAATCCGGAAAGACGGAAAGATCTTTGGAATCTAGTCATATGATTTCGTTATATTGACAATTTCAAAAAACTGTTCATACTATGAGCATAGCGTGTTGACGGTCGGGATGCCCCCATCGTCTAGTGGTTCAGGACATCTCTCTTTCAAGGAGGCAGCGGGGATTCGACTTCCCCTGGGGGTAGGGTATTATGAAAGGAAGTTGATCATGGATTATTAATATAATAAGTCTGGAATTGATTCTTCCTGGGTCGATGCCCGAGCGGTTAATGGGGACGGACTGTAAATTCGTTGGCAATATGTCTACGCTGGTTCAAATCCAGCTCGGCCCAATAATTCACTGATCCGCCATGAAATGATAGAACCCCTTTGTTCTCTCGAAATGCCTGATATGGAAAAAAGTAAAAATTTCTGATATATCTCTTCCTGTTATTTATTTGATTTGCTCTATTTTTTCACACAAATTCTGATCTTGCTAATGATCGAGCGATTTTGATTTGAAATAAGGAAAAGATAACTAGTAATCCGTGCCGTTATCAATAAAGTATATATCCATGTGGATAGCAATATACCACTTGCCTCTCTAGTTCAAGGAGGCGATAGAATATGTATCCTGTACACTTTATTTCATTTCCCTGGGATTGTAGTTCAATTGGTCAGAGCACCGCCCTGTCAAGGCGGAAGCTGCGGGTTCGAGCCCCGTCAGTCCCGACGGATCCAAATCCAATAAAAAATACATCAACCCATCTTCCCCTTTTCTGTAAAAGGGTGACAAATAGGAGAATTTCAGTCCCGCCATATTCAGGATTCCAAGAAATATCGTACTGAGACTGAGTTTGTCTTTATCACAGTTTTTTGTCTTCCAATAAGCCAATAAGATTAGATCATTAAAAAACAAAAGAGTTTAGAACTTAACTCCCCCTTTTTTTAGTTTGGCTTCCATTATTTGTTTGGGTTTGTTAGGTTTGTTTGGAACCAATGTAAGTGTAAAGGCGGTTAGATGATACTTCGGCAGATGATTGTACAAGAAAGGCGATAGTTTGATAGAATAGAAAAGAATGGAAAAGAAGAATAAAGAAAAATAAAGTATAAATCAAAATATAAATCAAAATAAAGTAAAGAGTAAAGAAAAGAAATTATCGATTAGAGCAGAACTCCATTTTTTGATTTGATATGGATAAACAATCTTTCTATGTTATACTATTCAATTTTCGACGATGAATCGATTTGATAGCTCAGATATTGTTATTCATGATATTGATCCGATTCGACATGATCAACATGGAATTTATCCAATTTATAGGCGAAAGATTTATCATCTCTATGGGATTAAATCCCGAGTTATTGCGACGTAAAGAAAAGAGAAAGGATGAGATTATGGAAGTAAATATTCTCGCATTTATTGCTACTGCATTGTTCATTCTAGTTCCTACTGCCTTTTTACTTATAATTTACGTAAAAACTGTTAGTCAAAGTGATTGATTTGAATGAAACTTGACTTCTTACTTCTTATCAATGATTGCAGAAAAAAAAATGAAAAGGATTCCAATTTCGCATCTTAGATAAAAAGAGCGAACTAGAATCAGTAGTATTCTATGAGATCCGATAGTATGGTAGATCCTTCTTTCTACCATACTATCGGATCTCATTTTGTTATTCTAGTATATTTTTTTGTTATTCCAGTATATCTGAAAGTTATAATAAAGATATAGGTTTAATATCGATCAATCTAGAATGTCATCTTCATATTCATCTATCTAGATATCAATTATCTATATGTAATCCCAATTCGATTTCTTTTTGCATCTATTTAATTTGATTTGTTTTGTGTTGATTCCAATTAATCTGAAATAATCGAAAACCCATCCTTACTCTTACGATTCTAATTGTTATATTTCTGATTATTTTCAATATGAATCCCGACATGACATCTGCCGAAAGAATAAAATCACTGAAAGGGAAAAATAATAATAATCTGGACATATATTAATAAAATAAAATCGAGAAATCTTTTTTTAACACTCTAAAAAAAGTAATCGATTGAGCAATTAACAGGTCATCCAAATAAATGAGTTCTATAAAAACTTTTTCAAATTTCAGCGAAAAGGATTAGTAAACCTCGCGGATTTTTAACTTTTGAATCATGATATGAAATAAATCAATGAAGAATGAAGTATCGCATAAATCCAATTTTTAAAATAATAAAACATTAAACTAAGCACTACGTGCGTGTTTGTGACTTGTCCAAGAAAATATCTTATTATACCTAATATCTCGTTGGAGAATCAATATGTCTATCTTATTTCTCATAGAAAAGAAAGAAAAAGAAAATCCACTTAATTTTAATTAAATAATTATTTAAGAACTAATAAAATAATTATTTTATTTATTAAATAATTAGTTAATAACTAATAAAAGAACTACTTTCTTCTCTTTTCTCTTTGAACAGGAAAAACTCAAACAAAAACAAATAAAAAAGGTAAAAAAAAAAGGATTACACTTTTCCTCATTATCTATATATAATTCTGGTAAGAGCCTGTTTATCGAACTAAAAAATTTAGGAAGAATTCGGTTGAATTCAATTTCCTATCATTTATATTCCTTTTACTTTCGAAATATGATCACTTTAGAAATATGAGCACGGGAATCATTGAAATATTTGTTTGAGTTGATTATGATTAAAAGGGTATTATTCATAGAATAGATTACTCCATGCGAATCCAATAGAAATTGAATTGAATTAAATAATTGAATTCAATTCAATTTAAATAGTTAAATCAAAAAGTCTTTGCAAAACAAAACGATCTAGAAAAGAATTGGTTTCATTTTTTAACTCAATTACTAGTACCCTTAGAGACCACTTCTGCCCCATACTACGAGTGAAAGGGAAAATGTAAAGACTACCATTAAAGCAGCCCAAGCGAGACTTACTATATCCATGTGAATTATGTCCCCTATTTCTATGAATATGAAAGAATTTTTCCAGTATTGTTCATTAATAATTATTGTTCACTAATAATAAACCGCTAGCGCGGAGTCAAAAAAAAAGGATTCTGTCCAATACCATTGATGAAACAATACAAAAAATACAATTAATTATTAATTATAAGAAGTTCTTATATGATTGCTAGTAGAATCGAAAAACATTAAGTACAAATAAAATACGCAACGGCACTCCCGGAAGTGTCAAGAAAATGTTACTAAGATGTAAGAATAATAAGACCTATTCTTTCTTTTGTTGCACTTCATTAAGTCAAAAAATCGAAAAATATAGAATCAAGATAGATCACTATCTATTACATATCCCTATTTTTTTTTTTAATATCCTTTTTCCATTTGATCTATTTTATTTATTTGCTATATATATTATTTCTACTTTATATAAAAATATAAAATTTATATAAAAATATATAAAAATAGAAAAATAAGAAAAATAAAAATATCAAAATTACTTTTTTTTTATATAATTTTATATAATTATATAATTTTATATAAAAAAAAAAGGAAATATATATATGTAAAAAATGGATATGTGGATAAAAGCCAATTATCCATTCAATCGCTATTCGATTGATTGAATTCCTGAGTACTCAGGAACTTTTCTAAGTTTGTATACAAAGTAACTTCCGCCTTTTCGACGAGTACTAATTTGATTCTTTGCTCCGCTATCCAATTTAATTCAAGACCCAGTCAGTAGGCATTACATTAATAGTAGAAGGTCTATTCTATCAAGATTTACCGATTCCCTTTCACTACTATAAATTTTCCTTGAATCCTAGAGCCAAGAATTTACAACACTTTAGAGAACAGAACTTTTAAATGTTTAGAATCAAGGAAATATCAAGAGTACTTTTACCCCACGTGTTTCTGTTGGGAGCAAATTCAACAAGTTATATCAGCAAAGCGGCAATAAAATATTTCGCGTCTTTTGTTTTGTTGATCAGGCGACACCCGGATTTGAACTGGGGAAAAAGGATTTGCAGTCCCCCGCCTTACCACTCGGCCATGCCGCCAAGGCGCTACAAAATAGACGAAAATATACCCCCCCTTCTAGGGGACACCAAACTTTTTTTGTACTTGTGTCTTGAATCCTATTTGTCTTAATCTTAATTCCTTTCCTAAAATAAAAGAAATCGTTCCTTTTTTGGATCTATCTCTTCGATTAATTTTATATAGTATCTCAAAACATACATTATCCAAATTTTCCCACTTTCTATTGAAATGAAAAACCAAATGTCAATTTTCAGTCACAAAAGACAAAATTCTGGACAAATTGGAACCTTTAACTATTGACTGGGAATGCGTGAAAAAATCTTGGATTTGAATCGAAAATTGTTTTTCCCTTTTTTCCCTAATGATATAAGAAAATCAAAATTGAAACATAACTAATCAATATTGATTCTTTTCAATAAAAAAGAATCCTTCTCAATGTTAATTATAACAATAATTATGAGTATATGTAAATCCCAGAATAGAAATTCTTATACAGATATCTAATCGGATATCTTATCTGTCTATAATTCCTATAGAAAATTTTCTATTCAATTCAAAATTGAATAAAAAATATAGAAATTTTGATAGAGCACAGCATGTACTGTCCAGAATAGAACTGAAATAAAAGGAGAGATGTATATATAAATAGCTATAGTTATATTTGCGTATAGTTCAGAGACCTTTTTATGCACTTCAAACATATTATTCAAACATATTATTCAAACATATTATTATATTTTATTATATTATATGATTTATATGAATATGATTTATATGATACGAAGTCTATTAAAAAAATAGAGAAAAATATATCTCACGAACCTTTTTTTTTGAACTGAACAATGAAATGAAATCCACGAAAAAGACTAAGTGCTAAAAAAATCCACTTTAATATTGTTTCTGATTATTGGGTCTTTATCTCATCAAACAGATAAAATCCCGAATCCTTTTAGTTTACTGATATTCAATTATATTGAAATATTGAATATCATAATAATGGTATTATAAATTGAATCACTTTTTGTTTTGCTATTCTATACAAAACTCCATAAGTCGAAGCGAAGTTAAGTGGAATTTCTCAATTCCTTTCCAGTTATATCTGCTGCAAATTCCAATTTGAGTATAAAATTTTCTTTATTCCTCCGTTCATACGTATTTTACACATTCCATATATAGAGTTAGATAAAATTTTATGTGATTCTGTAAACAGAATATAAAAAAATTCCATCATTGCTAGATTGATCCATATAATTGGATGAAGAACGATCCAATAATGGGATTTTTTTTTTTCAATAAATGGGAAATTCAAAATGCTGGGGGATGAAAATGCAGGAATGTTTACAATACCTGGATTTAATCAGATACAATTTGAAGGATTTTCTAGGTTCATTGATCAGAGCTTAACAGAGGAGCTTTATAAGTTTCCAAAAATTGAAGATACAGATCAAGAAATTGAATTTCAATTATTTGTGGAAACATATCAATTAGTAGAACCGTTGATAAAAGAAAGAGATGCTGTATATGAATCGCGCACATATTCTTCTGAATTATATGTATCCGCGGGATTAATTTGGAAAACTAGTAGGGATATGCACGAACAAACCATTTTTATTGGAAATATTCCTCTAATGA
>CM075449.1:15155137-15165137 GCA_037832335.1 Carallia pectinifolia
GGGAAATACTTCAGGAAGTTATGCAGGGGCATCCTGTATTGCTGAATAGAGCCCCTACTCTGCATAGATTAGGGATACAGGCATTCCAACCCATTTTAATGGAAGGGCGTGCTATTTGTTTACATCCATTAGTTCGTAAGGGATTCAATGCAGACTTTGATGGGGATCAAATGGCTGTTCATGTACCTTTATCATTGGAGGCTCAAGCAGAAGCTCGTTTACTTATGTTTTCTCATATGAATCTCTTGTCTCCAGCTATTGGAGATCCCATTTCGGTACCAACTCAAGATATACTTATTGGGCTCTATGTATTAACAAGCGGAAATCGTCGAGGTATTTGTGCAAATAGGTATAATCCAGGTAATTGCAGAAATTACCAAAATGAACAAATTGACGATAATAATGATAAATATACAAAAGAACTCTTTTTTTGTAATTCCTATGATGCAATTGGAGCATATCGACAGAAAAGAATCAATTTAGATAGTCTTTTGTGGATCCGGTGGCAATTAGATCAACGCGTTATTACTTTAAGAGAAGTTCCCATCGAAGTTCATTATGAATCTTTTGGTACCTATCATGAGATTTATGGACACTATCTAATAGTAAGGAGTATAAAAAAAGACATTTTTTGTATATACATTCGAACCACTGTTGGTCATATCTCTCTTTATCGAGAAATCGAAGAAGCTATACAAGGGTTTTGTCAAGCTTGCTCAGATCAGATGGTACCTAATCTAATCATAGGGATCTAAGCGAAGTAATTCTATGACATCGACGTGAATCCAGATCTTTTCGGTTCAACTAGGATCATAGTTCCTAAATTTCTATACGAATCAAGATCGCGAAAAGGAGGTTTTGCAATCATTGACTCAAATCCATTGTTGAACCCTACTCAACGGAATATGGAGGTACTTAGGTTATGGCCGAACGGGCCAATCTAGTCTTTCACAATAAAGTGATAGATAGAACTGCCATTAAACGATTTATTAGCAGATTTATAGATCACTTCGGGATGGCATATACATCAAACATCCTAGATCAAGTAAAGACTCTGGGTTTCCAGAAAGCCACTGCTACATCCATTTCATTGGGAATTGATGATCTTTTAACAATACCTTCTAAGGGATGGCTAGTCCAAGATGCTGAACAACAAAGTTTGATTTTGGAAAAACACCATCATTATGGAAATGTACACGCGGTAGAAAAATTACGCCAATCCATTGAGATATGGTATGCTACAAGTGAATATTTACGACAAGAGATGAATCCTAATTTTAGAATGACAGAACCCTTTAATCCAGTTCATATAATGTCTTTTTCGGGCGCTAGGGGAAATGCATCTCAAGTACACCAATTAGTAGGTATGAGAGGATTAATGTCGGATCCACAAGGACAAATGATTGATTTACCCATTCAAAGCAATTTACGTGAAGGACTGTCTTTAACAGAATATATCATTTCTTGCTATGGAGCTCGAAAAGGAGTTGTGGATACTGCTGTCCGAACATCAGATGCTGGATATCTTACGCGCCGACTTGTTGAAGTAGTTCAACATATTGTTGTACGTAGAACAGATTGCGGCACCACCCGAGGGATCTCTGTCAGTCCCCGAAATGGGATGATACCGGAAAGATTTGTTATCCAAATATTAATTGGTCGTGTATTAACAGACAATATATATATGGGTCTACGATGCATTGCCATTCGAAACCAAGATATTGGGATTGGACTTGTCAATCGATTCATAACCTTTCGAAGACAACCAATATCTATTCGAACTCCTTTTACTTGTAGGAGTACGTCTTGGATCTGTCGATTATGTTATGGGCGGAGTCCTACTCATGGGGACCTGGTGGAATTGGGGGAAGCCGTAGGTATTATTGCGGGTCAATCCATTGGAGAGCCGGGTACTCAACTAACATTAAGAACGTTTCATACGGGTGGAGTATTCACAGGGGGTACTGCAGAACATGTACGAGCTCCCTCTAATGGAAAAATAAAATTTAATGAGGATTTGGTTCATCCTACACGTACACGTCATGGGCATCCTGCTTTTCTATGTTATATAGACTTGTATGTAACTATTGAGAGTCAAGATATTATACATAATGTGACTATTCCACCAAAAAGTCTTCTTTTAGTTCAAAACGCTCAATATGTAGAATCAGAACAGGTGATTGCTGAAATTCGTGCGGGAACATATACTTTGAATTTGAAAGAGAGGGTTCGAAAACATATTTATTCCCACTTAGAAGGAGAAATGCACTGGAGTACTGATGTATACCATGCACCTGAATTTACATATAGTAATGTACATCTATTACCAAAAACAAGCCATTTATGGATATTATCAGGGGGTTCGCACGGATCCAGTATAGTCCCTTTTTCGCTACACAAGGATCAAGATCAAATGAATGTTCATTCTCTTTCTGTTGAAAGAAAATATATTTCTAGCCCTTCATTAAATAATGATCAAGTTAAACACAAATTTTTTAGGTCAGATCCTTCGGGTAAAAAAGAAAATGGGATTCCTGATTATCCAGAACTTAATCGAATCATATGTACTAGTCATTGTAATCTCATATATCCTACCATTCCCCACGAGAATTCTGATTTATTGGCAAAGAGGCGAAGAAATAGATTCATCATCCCAGTCCAATCGATTCAAGAACGAGAGAAAGAACTAATGCCCTGCTCCGATATTTCGATTGAAATACCTATCGGTATTTTACGTAGAAATAGTATTTTTGCTTATTTCGACGATCCCCAATACCGCAGAAAGAGTTTAGGAATTACTAAATATGGATATGGTGCCATGGGGGTGCATTCAATCGTCAAAAAAGAAGATTTGATTGAGTATCGAGGAGTCAAAGAATTTAAGCCAAAATACCAAATGAAAGTGGATCGCTTTTTTTTAATTCCCGAGGAAATGTATATTTTCTCCGAATCTTCTTCCTTATCCTTAATGGTACGGAACAATAGTATCATTGGAGTAGATACACAAATAACTTTAAATACAAGAAGTCGAGTAGGTGGATGGGTCCGGGTGGAGAGAACAAAAAAAAAAATTGAACTTAAAATTTTTTCTGGAGATATCTATTTTCCGGGAGAGACAGATAAGATGTCCCGACATAGCGGTATCTTGATATCACCAGGAACGGTACAAACCAATTCTAAGAAATCAAAAAAATTGAAAAATTGGATCTATGCCCAACGGATCACACTTAATAAGAAAAAGTTTTTTGTTTTGGTTCGACCAGTAATCATATATGAGATAGCGGACGGTATAAATTTAGAAACACTTTTCCCACAGGATCTATTGCAGGAAAAAGATACTCTGAAACTTCGAGTTGTCAATTATATTCTTTGTGGAACTGGTAAACAAATTCGGGGAATTTCTGACACAAGTATTCAATTAGTTCGTACTTGTTTAGTGTTGAATTGGGACCAAGACAAAAAAAGTTCTTCGGTTAAAGAGGCTCACGCTTCTTTTGTTGAAGTAAGTACAAATGGTATGATACGTGATTTCTTAAGAATCCACTTAGCGAAATCCCATATTTCATATATCAGCAGAAAAAGGAATGATCCACTAGGTTCGGGATTGATCTCTGATAATGGATCCGATCGCACCAATATTAATCCATTTTATTCCATTTATTCCAAGGCAAGAATTCAACAATCACTTAAACAAAATCAAGGAACTATTAGTACGTTGTTGAATAGAAATAAGGAATGTCGATCTTTGATAATTTTGTCATCATCTAGTTGTTTTCGAATGGATCCATTCAACGATGTAAAATATCACAATATAATAAAAGAATCGATTAAAAGAGATCCTATAATTCCAATTAGGAATTCGTTGAGCCCCTTAGGAACAGCCCTTCAAATTGATAATTTTTTTTCATTTTACTATTTAATAACTCATAATCGGATCTCGGTAATTAAATATTTGACACTTGACAATTTAAAACAGATTTTTCAAATAATTAAATATTATTTAATGGACGAAAACGGGAAAATTGTTAATCCCAATCCATGTGGTAACAACGTTTTGAATCCATTCAATTTGAATTGGTATTTTCTCCATCATAATTATTGTGAAGAAATATTCACAATAATTAGCCTGGGACAGTTTATTTGTGAAAATGTATGTATGGCCAAAAATAGACCCTACCTAAAATCGGGTCAAGTTATAATTATTCACGTTGATTCTCTAGTAATAAGATCAGCTAAGCCTTATCTGGCCACTCCGGGAGCGACTGTTCATGGCCATTATGGAGAAATCCTTTACGAAGGAGATACATTAGTTACATTTATATATGAAAAATCAAGATCTGGTGATATAACGCAGGGTCTTCCAAAAGTGGAACAAGTGTTAGAAGTGCGTTCAATTGATTCAATATCGATAAACTTAGAAAAGAGAGTTGAGGGTTGGAACGAGTGTATAACTAGACTTCTTGGAATTCCTTGGGGATTCTTTATTGGTGCTGAGCTAACTATAGTACAAAGTCGTATCTCTTTGGTTAATAAGATCCAAAAGGTTTATCGATCCCAGGGGGTGCAGATCCATAATAGACATATAGAAATTATTGTACGTCAAATAACATCAAAAGTGTTGGTTTCAGAAGATGGAATGTCTAATGTTTTTTCGCCTGGAGAACTTATTGGATTGTTTCGAGCGGAACGAACGGGACGCGCTTTGGAAGAAGCGATCTGTTACCGAGTCATATTATTAGGAATAACGAGAGCTTCTCTGAATACTCAAAGTTTCATATCGGAGGCGAGTTTTCAAGAAACTGCTCGCGTTTTAGCAAAAGCGGCTCTCCGCGGTCGTATTGATTGGTTGAAAGGCCTGAAAGAAAACGTTGTTCTAGGTGGTATGATACCCGTTGGGACCGGATTCAAAGGATTCATGTACTGCTCAAGGCAACATAAGAACATTCCTTTGAAAATGAAAACCAAAAAGAAGAGTTTATTCAAGGAGAAAATGAGAGATATTTTGTTCCACCACAAAGAATTATTTGATTCTTGCAGTTCAAAAAATTTCTATGATACATCAAAACAATCATTTCTAGGATTTAATGATTCCTAAAAGCGGATTTATTCTTT
Organism: Carallia pectinifolia; assembly: GCA_037832335.1. NCBI lineage: Eukaryota > Viridiplantae > Streptophyta > Magnoliopsida > Malpighiales > Rhizophoraceae > Carallia > Carallia pectinifolia. Next base: position 15,160,250 of record CM075449.1, read on the forward strand.
TAACTATCTAACTATCGGTGGTCCTGTGATTTTTTTTTTTACACGTGATTTGTTAGATTTGTTAATAGTTAATAGTAATAAAGACTAATCAAAATAATAAAGAAATAAAGATAATTAATAAGGAATAGAAAGAAATTAATCGCTTGGATTATGTATTAACGTCCAATTTCCGGGAAAAGAGAAGGTTCCATCGGAACAATTATTTATTTCAGGGTACCTTGTCTCTCTTTTTTTTTTCATTGAAAAAAGAGAAAAAGAAAAAGAGAGAGGAAGTGTGTGGAGAAATGATAAGAAGATATTGGAACATTAATTTGGAAGAGATGCTGGAAGCAGGAGTTCATTTTGGTCATGGTACTAGAAAATGGAATCCGAGAATGGGACCTTATATTTCTGCAAAGCGTAAAGGTATTCATATTACAAATCTTACTAGAACTGCTCGTTTTTTATCAGAAGCTTGTGATTTAGTTTTTGATGCAGCAAGTAGGACAAAGCAATTCTTAATTGTTGGTACCAAAAAAAAAGCAGCTGATTTAGTAATGCGGGCTGCGATAAGATCTCGGTGTCATTACGTTAATAAAAAATGGCTCGGCGGTATTTTAACGAATTGGTCCACTACGGAAATGAGACTTCAAAAGTTCAGGGACTTACGAATGGAACAAAAGACAGGGAGACTCAACTGCCTTACGAAGGGGGATGCAGTTCGATTGAAGAGACAGTTATCTCACTTGCAAACATATCTGGGTGGGATTAAATATATGACAGGGTTACCCGATATTGTAATAATCGTTAATCAGCAAGAAGAATATACGGCTCTTAGAGAATGTATCACTTTGGGAATTCCAACGATTTGTTTAATTGATACAAACTGTGACCCCGATCTCGCAGATATTTCGATTCCAGCGAATGATGACGCTATAGCTTCAATCCGATTAATTCTTAACAAATTAGTAGTCGCAATTTGTGAGGGTCGTTCTAGCTATATACGAAATCTCTGATTAATAATAAGATAAATAAATTCTTTTTTAAACTCCATAGATTTATGGAATCGGTTACTATTCCTGAATAAAAGAGATAAAAATAACCGGAGATAGTATGTCATTAATTGGTATCAAAAATATAGAATTCAAACAGTGAATTCGAAAAAAAGATGGTTGAATCAAGATAATTCCTTTTCAAGTTTTCTTTCTTTTAGGGGGTAATATGAATGTTCTATCATGTTCCATCAACACGCTAAAAGGGTTATATGATATATCCGGTGTGGAAGTAGGCCAGCATCTCTATTGGAAAATAGGGGGTTTCCAAGTCCATGCCCAAGTCCTTATTACTTCTTGGGTTGTAATTGCTATCTTATTAGGTTCATCTATTGTAGCTGTTCGGAATCCACAAACCATTCCGACTGCCGGTCAGAATTTCTTCGAATATGTCCTTGAATTCATCCGAGACGTAAGCAAAACTCAGATTGGAGAAGAATATGGTCCATGGGTTCCCTTTATTGGAACTATGTTTCTTTTTATTTTTGTTTCTAATTGGTCAGGTGCACTTTTACCTTGGAAAATTATACAGTTGCCTCAGGGGGAGTTAGCCGCACCTACGAATGATATAAATACTACTGTTGCTTTAGCTTTACTTACATCAGTAGCATATTTTTATGCGGGCCTTAGCAAAAAAGGATTAAGTTATTTTGGTAAATACATTCAACCGACTCCAATCCTTTTACCCATTAACATTTTAGAAGATTTCACAAAACCTTTATCACTTAGCTTTCGACTTTTTGGAAATATATTAGCAGACGAATTAGTAGTTGTTGTTCTTGTTTCTTTAGTACCTTCATTAGTTCCTATACCTGTCATGTTCCTTGGATTATTTACAAGCGGGATTCAAGCTCTTATTTTTGCAACTTTAGCTGCGGCTTATATAGGCGAATCCATGGAGGGGCATCATTGACTAATTTTCGAAATAGTTTTTTTTAGCTTAAGCTTAGAATCCCGGCCTTGCTCAAGAGAATCTACTTAGTAAACAAAAATATACACAAATAGACAAAAAAGTCTATACAATCTAGAGGAATAGTAAAACAGCTTACGATATTGGCGAATTGTAAAAAAAAAAAAGGGAAAGAGATCTAAAAGATCTTTTTCCTAAAATTCGTTTGGTCCTTTTATACCTACTTCCAATGAAAATTTTCTTTATATTGTCATTGTTGATTGTTTCGTTCATTCAATTCCAATCTTAGTAACCATAATTTACCTAGGAATTCTTTATTTTTTAATTTTTTATGATGTGTGATTAAAAAAGGTTTTATAGAGTAATGCCCATTTAATTTCTAATTTCAGTCGTTTTTTTTATTCAATTCAACGATTGACCAAAACAAAAGAACAAAACAAAAGAAAATATTAATAAATAATAAATTACATGAACTTAGATCAACCAAAGACTTATATTTCTATGCAATGATTCAGACTAATGAATTTGTCCATTTAGATTGATTGGATCCGTGTGGGAAAACGATAAATAAAAGGAAGAGAATAGTTTATAAAAAATGAGATTCAGAAAAAAAGGGGGGTTATTCAGGAGAGTGGGATCAAACTAGGTGTATAGAATATATATATAATGGATATAAGCCTACTTTACTTTGTGGATGTTTCAAAAAATAATTTGAATTTTTGAATCTGATTGCATTTAAGATACGAACAGTTGGTTTACGTTATGGCAGAAAGACATGTATATGTAATATTAGGTATTAACTAGTTATATATGAGCTAAAAGATATAATTTAATCCGCCCTACTACTAATGGTAATGGGAATTTAGATAGGAATTCCAATAAAATAAGAGTCCTTTCTTCTTCTTCTCGTTTGTAACTGTGAATTGAATATTGAATAAAAAAATGCAATCAAGAAAAAAAAAGAAGAGTTCGAATTCAAAGAATGCTTCAAAACAAAAAATTGTATGAATTGACAAAAACTTTGTAAATAGTAAGTAAAAAATAGATATCAAAGTAATTTTGATGATTCACTAATACTATTATTTTAATTCGGCGTTCTTAATTATTTTGCTTCGACTGATTGAAAATCTTATCAATGGAATAGAATAATTAAATCATAATTTATTGGTTGATTGTATCATTAACCATTTCTTTATTTTATTTTGGTGCGAGGAACTTATCATGAATCCATTGATTTCTGCCGCTTCCGTTATTGCTGCTGGGTTAGCCGTTGGGCTTGCTTCTATTGGACCTGGGGTTGGTCAAGGTACTGCCGCGGGCCAAGCTGTAGAAGGTATCGCGAGACAACCCGAGGCGGAGGGAAAAATACGAGGTACTTTATTGCTTAGTCTGGCTTTTATGGAAGCTTTAACAATTTATGGCCTGGTTGTAGCATTAGCACTTTTATTTGCGAATCCTTTTGTTTAATCCTAAAAAAAATACATATTTTTTTATTACCTTGGATTTGCTGCTTTCTTTTTCAAATTATATCAAGATTTGACTCCTATCATTTTTTTTTTTATTGTATTTTTTATTGTATTATTTTTTATTATATTGGGATTCTATTGGGACAATAACCCACGGGAAGGATTGATCTGAGGATGAGGAATTAGTATACCGACTCGCTTTCTTCCTTCCACCCTCTTAGTTCAATCGAAACTTTTTTAAGTTTTTTAAGGAAGTGTTGCAACAAAAGCAAAGGATATATTTCATAATTTACACAAGACCTGGTACCGAATTCCAATCAAAAAGTCTTTCTTTTATTATAAATTTCCAATAAAAAAAAAAAATAATAACAAATAAATAATAACAAATAAAAAGAATAATGACTCTGTCTATAAGAGAAGAGGAGATCCTATGAAAAATGTAACCGATTCTTTCGTTTCTTTGGGTCACTGGCCGTCTGCTGGGAGTTTCGGACTTAATACCGATATTTTAGCAACAAATCCAATAAATCTAAGTGTAGTCCTTGGTGTATTGATTTTTTTTGGAAAGGGAGTGTGTGCGAGTTGTTTATTTCACGAATAGGTTGGATTGAACCAGTTGTACTTTTTTTCGTTTTACCTAGCAACTAGTAAAGAAAAAAAGGTGCATGATCCCGCGAATTACTTCTAAATAAATTAAAAAATCATCTTTAAGAACCATAGCATTTCGTGATTTATTGGTAAATTTGATTCTCTATCAACCAATAAGGTAGGACCATTAACATGGTATGGTTAAAGCTAAAGCTAAACTGTTTGAAGTCCAGACGCAGCAAGGTACTCTTTCTACTACTATGTTAATACATAAATAAATGGGTTTAAAATGAATAGTTGGAAACTGTTTTCGGTATAGAACACTCATGTCGAAAACGAAAACATGATTTGAACCCCTTTTTAGGAAAATGGGTATTTATTTCAACCATTCTTATCCAATGCCGAATCGATAACCTATGCATAAAGTAAATTCTGTGGATTTGAAGAAAAAAAGAAACAACATTACTGATAATTACTTGTTTGGTCAGAAGAGTCCTCCGAATATTCTGGTCTTGGATTAGTGATTTGTTTCAATATTTTTTTTGGAATATGAATTATGAATATAGAAGAGAGGAGAAAAGAGGATAGGCTCATTTCAGTCAAAAAAGATATGGAAATTTACCATAAATAGTTGAGCATGAGAGCCAAATGAATCGAAAGATTCGTGTTTGGTTCGGGAAGAGATCATGGAAGTTTTGCAATGAATGGAAAAAGAATCTACTTTCATTAAGTGATTTATTAGATAATCGAAAAAATAGAATTTTGAATACTATTCGAAATTCAGAAGAACTACGCGGAGGGGCCGTTGAGTTGCTGGAAAAAGCCCGGGCTCGCTTACGGAAAATGGAAATAGAAGCCGATCAGTTTCGAGTGAACGGATATTCTGAGATAGA
>CM075449.1:15167637-15175137 GCA_037832335.1 Carallia pectinifolia
TATTCTATATTAGAAATTGTATTTCTATAATTATAGTATTAATATTCTATTACTATTTTATTATTATTTATTGTTTATTATTACTTTTATTATTATTACATTCTAGTAATATACAGTACATTCTAGTAATATATAGATAACAAAATATAGATAATAAATACATTACAGATATAGTATAATTTCAATATTGAAATATATTAATCAATATTGAAATCACTATTTAAATATACTAAAATAAAAAATATACTAAAATAAAAAAGAAATATACTCTATATCTCTCTATACTCTATATCTCTATATATCTCTATATATAGAGATATAGAGTATATATAGAGTATATATATAGAGTATATATATATATAGAGTATATATATATGGATGAAAATGAATATGGATGAAAATGAAAATATATAGAGTATATATTTGGATTTTGGATGAAAATATAATGAAAATATAAAGTATATATATGGATATATGGATGGATGAAGCGGGTAGCGGGAATCGAACCCGCATCGTTAGCTTGGAAGGCTAGGGGTTATAGTCGATGTTGATTCATCATCTTTAACATCTCTAATTCAAAACCGAATATGAAACTTTGGTTTCATTCGGCTCCTTTATGGAAGCTGGAAAAATTTCCAGCTATAAGACGTGAGCGAAAAAAAATTTGACCCATAACATCTATGTCAGCCTTTCGCTATTTTATTTTAATAGATTCAAAACAACGCGCTTTCTAGATGATCCCTCTAGACACGAGAGAGAGGGGTTTTAATAATCTTTCTAGTTACTTCGTTCTCTATTTCTATTTGAGAGAATCCTTAGGAAAAGCTTTTTGTTTCTACCGAGTTAAAACAAAACGTCGATACCTATAGTAAACCAAAGTCGTCGTTTAATACTTATTTTGCTTCAATCTCGACTATACAAAACAAACAAAAAATGGAAGGTTTAGTTACGATTAGAAATACACTTTTCTGTCTTTAGCGTATCCATAGATCCTTTCCTCATATTCATTCAATTGGGAAGTCTTGATCCAATTAAAAAAAATTATGTTTCGTAATCTCATAATCCAATTTTTTGATTTCTAATTAACTTTTGGATACAAATCACGAGAATATATATTCTTCCTCGAATTTTTCATTAAGAGGTAAAGGATTTAATCCTTGTAAGAAATAAAGTTTTTGATCGGAATATGGATATGCGCCGAGGGATCCCTTAATTTCTTAGGATTAATAGAACGAATCACACTTTTACCACTAAACTATACCCGCTATGATGCGATTATTATATATAAATGAACCTTTTGTCGAGATAAGAGAATCGGGCAGAATTAAGATTAAGATAGAATTTTAAAAGAATCATGAAAATTAGAATTAGAGCGTTGACGTATTGTATTTCTTCAGCGGACTTAATGAGAAAAGAAGAATTGTTGATTCTATATTATTTGATCCTATATCATAGGAATGTAAATCGTCCTGCTTCTGATTGTTGTTGTTTCAATAACAACTATTTTTGTTTTCGAATCAAATAAGTCATGTTATCCACTATGATTTGTTGGAATATAAAATGGCCCATGATCCGGGCTCGGTCATGAAAATAAAAGGGACCCCTCGGAAAAAAGAAAAAAAAAAGGGGTAGTTTCTTTTTTTTTTTTTATCATTTTTTTTTATCATTTATTTTTATAATTTATTTTATATAATATATATTTATTTTATATAATTTTATATTATATAATTTTAATTTATATTATATAATTTATATTATATAATTTTAATTTATATTATATAATTTTCCTAATTTTTTTATTTATAACCTTTTATAAATTTTTCATAAATCTTTTCTAAATAAATCTTTTTTAAATCAAAGAAAAAAATTTATTTGAGTTTTTTTTCTTTGATTTAGATTGCTTGATATATATTAGATTTTTTGATTGGAAGATTGAGTTTAAGATACTTTTTTAAAGCCCTTAATTTATCTACTTTATTTACTTTAATCTAAATGAAATTGGAAGAATTGCTGATGAAATTTTTATATATTTCTAGTTTTATTATTTTTTATTATATTTTTATTATTTTTTTTTTATTATTTTTTATTATATATTAATTATTATATATTAATACTTATTTAATATTATATATTTTATATATTAAGTTATTATATATTTTATATATTAAGTATATTAATCCTCTTAAGGATTATATATTAATTTAAGGATTATATATTGATTCTCCTAATACTTCAATTATATTAATTAATACTCAAATCTACTAAAATCCTATTTTAATATTATAAATCCTATTTTACTATTCTAATTTTTCTGATATTTATATATTAGAATATAATAAAACTGAATGTAATAAAACCATTTAATTTAATATATATTATTTATTTAATAAACTAGAATAAACTAGACTATTATATCTATTATTATATAATAGTTATAATAATAGATATAATAGATAATAAATACAATTATATATAGATAATTTATATAATTATATAAATTATCTATATATACTATTAATATACTATTAAATTAATTAGCTATTAAATTAATTAGCTATTAATTTAATTAGAATAAAATATTCAATTAATTAGAATTCAAGTACAAATTCTTAATTAAAAAGAATTCTAATTAAGATAATTAAGAATAATTAGAATTAAAAAGAATTACGAATTAGGAAAGTAATAAAGAGAGCTAAAAAAAGAGAAATGGAAAAAAAAAGGTTTTTTTTGAGCCTCACTTGTTATGTAATATAAGATAGTAATTACCAATTTAAAATTGGGAGAGATGGCTGAGTGGACTAAAGCGTCGGATTGCTAATCCGTTGTACGAGTTATTCGTACCGAGGGTTCGAATCCCTCTCTTTCCGGTTCTGTTGATAACTTGGTATTTTTTTTATCTTTTTATCTGTCAAATTTATCGAATCTTTTTTCTTTTGTTTTAGTTACTTTTGTTTTATTTAATTTAATAGTTAAAGATGTAGAATAAAGAAAACGCCCAAAACATTTAAAAATCAAGCAAGGAAAAACGGTTATTTTTTATTCTTCACGTCCCGGATTGCGCCCCGGATCATTGGATAAAAATCCGAAAATGAAGAGAGAAACAAAGAATATCACTACTGTGTAAACAAAGAGTTTGAGAGTAAGCATTATACAATCTCCAAGATCTTTTTTGGTTTGGAAAAAGAAAATAGATTCTTTCTTTTTATACTACATATAATATTTTGACATCAAGAAACAAATCGGTTTCTAGAAATCGAAAAAAAAAAAAAATTGTATAAATTCATTTGTAATAAGAGTCCAATCTTTCGTTGCCAAAAATTTTCTTTCATATCCACAATTAGATAGTGCGGGGGACTCTAATAGGATTTCTTTCAATAGAATGGAAAAAATTCCAAAATGAAGAAATGGAGTAATTAAGATTTCTCGCGTCTATACAATAACTTCAATGTTTAAATTGAGGGCTTATACTATAAGACTTATTTGATCTTATTAATTGCTAATTGCTATAATTTTTTTGCTATAATTTTTTTTTTATCGAATAAATCGTGAATTCTTTTAGGCTAGTATTAAAGATCTCATCGAAAACTTACAGCAGCTTGCCAAACAAAGGCTAATAGAAAAAAAAGCACAGGTATTACTGGCATAATATCTATGATTGAGTTCAAAAAAGCGTAGGCTTCGGGCAATTTTGTGAAGAAAAAACTGCTTGAATAAAGGGCAGAATTAAGACAGATACAAATCAAACTAAAAAGATTAAGCATAACAAAGATTTTGTTAAAGATTTTGTTCTTGAAAATAATTGTATTTTGACTGAGTTATAAATATATTATTGATATAAAATAAAATAAGGTAGACCAAAAAACGTTCTTTAAACTTAAACTCACCCAATCAAAAATCCTTGAATTCTCTGAAATAAAAAAAGAATAAGAATAGACGAAATCATATTTTCATACAATATCATAATTGAATTATATATTATAATCAATTAGAATCAATCAATTCAGTTTAATTTTATATCTACATATATTAAAATCCGAACAACAAGCTAATCTTAATCATAGATACTTGGGCGAGAATTGACGAAGAACCCATACCACTATTACTTTTTATTAGTGTTGAATAGAAATATAAATGGGGCGTGGCCAAGTGGTAAGGCAACGGGTTTTGGTCCCGCTATTCGGAGGTTCGAATCCTTCCGTCCCAGAGCATACCTATATTCATATATTAAAATGAAAACATCTATTAAAATGAAAATAAGGATTGCCTTTTTGAACAATTTTCTATTTAGGAGGATAATAAATTCACTTTTTGTTTCTTATTTTTAATGACTTTTTTCGCAATCATATCTTTTTCAAAAATTTTATCGTGTTCAAATAATACGCAAATTAATTGAATCTCCTTTTTATCATAGAATGCTTTGTTTTATAACTTATTGTTTTATAACTTATAACGACAAAAACGACAAAAATCTTTTTTTTTTTTTTTATTATTATTTAATATAGTTTATATAATTTATAGTGAATTTTTTTGGTTAAATTGAATTGAATTAATTCTTTTGTTTTTTTCATTGTGTATATATTTTTTTTTTTAACTTTAACGCATTCGCATTCATATTGACAACAATGTATCAAATAAATATAATCCGATCTGGATAATTGTATCTTGTCTGTAGATCTATTTAATTTTTCTCCGTTCCATGGGTTTGATTTTTTTCTTCATTCAAATAATGAATTTGTTGGATGTGCTGTGATACAAAAATATTTTTTTGATTCAAAAAAGAAAAAATGTATATTTAATTTATATTTATAAAAAATGTTCTAAATTATAGAATAAATTCTAAAAAAGTATTGTTCTAATGTTCTAATTTATATAAGTTATCTAATTTATATATTAAGTTATATAAACTAAAATATATTTATAAAATATATTTATTAAATAAATATAACATATATTTATATTGTAAATATAGTGAATATGAATCTATTTATATAAATTCAATATATTTATATAATAAATAATATCTATATCCTAAATAAGATATAATAAATAAGTCTATAATAAATATACAAAATATACAAGAAATATAGGAATGAGTAACATAAGAAACAAAAGGTGATCCATAGGTTTTGACTTTATCTTTACTTTATCTAATCTTTACTTTATCTATTTGACTTTATCTATATATATTTTTATTTATACTTTATACTTTTACTTTACTTTTATTTACTCTTTACTTTTATTTACTTGAATTTTTTTACTTGAATTTTTATTTTTTTTGATATTGGAGTTGAGATTTTTTTGAGAATTTCTTTTGATCTTTCTTTTATGTTCAGAATCCATTAGAAATTTTTTCATTTCTTGGTTCTTTCCTTCTAATTTAATGTTTTGATTGTGTCATACGATTCAATCTCTTTATTTATTTATTTTGATTCTGATTGTATTTACATAACCTAATTATTTTAGTTCTTATTTGGGTTGCTAACTCAACGGTAGAGTACTCGGCTTTTAAGCGCGACTAACATCTTTTATGCATTTGTATGAATAAAGAGATTCGTCCATACCATCGGTATAGTTTGTAAGACCACGACTGATCTTGAAAGGAATGAATGGAAAAAACAGCATGTCGTATCAATGTCGAATTCTGAGAATATTTCATTTTTACTGGATCGGTTACTAACCTTGTTTGCATTCTTGGTGCGGAACATTCAAAAATGAATTTAAGCTTGGGTCGAGTGGAATAAATGGATAGAGCACCACGGTTCCAATTATAGGTATAGGGAAACAAAAAAGCTACGAGCTTCCGTTCTTAATTGGAACGATTATCCGATTTAATTAAACGTTAAAAATATATTAATTAGTGCCTGATGCGGGAAAGGTTTTTCCATGAGCAGATTTTCGATTTTTTGAATGAGTCCTAATTATTAGTTATTCTCCACTATGCGCGGGAAAGAAATAAATGTGTAAAAGAAAGAGTATAGTGATAAAGCATTTTTTTTTTCCAAAATCACAAGAGCGATTGACTTGAAAAAGTAAAGGATTTCTAACCATCTTCTTATTTTATTTTATAATGAACATAAAGTAATTAGATGGAAAAATAAGGGATAGAGAGTCCGTATATAAGTTTATCCCTTTCCGAAGTATCTATTCTTTTTTTATTATACTCCTTTGCTTTGTTTTTATTCTATCGCACTATGTATCATTTATTTAATAATAATAAACTCCAAAATCCTCTATCTTTGCTTCAATCAAATCTAAGTTAAAATGAAAATGGAGGAATATCCAAGATATTTAGAACGAGATAGATCTCGAAAAAATGATTTCCTATACCCACTTATCTTTCGGGAATATATTTATACACTTTCTCATGATCATGGTTTAAATAAATCTATTTTGTTGGAAAATGAAGGTTATAACAATAAATCTAGTTTAGTAATTGTAAAACGTTTAATTACTCGAATATATCAACAGAATCATTTAATTATTTCTGCAAATGATTCTAACCAAAATCCATTTCTTAGGTACAATAAGAATTTATATTTGCAAATGATATCAGAGGGGTTTGCAGTCGTTGTGGAAATTCCATTTTGTCTACAATTAGTATCTTCTTTCGAAGAGTCAGAAATAGTCAAATCTCATAATTTACGATCAATTCATTCACTATTTCCTTTTTTAGAGGACAAATTTCCACATTTAAATTATGTATCAAATGTATTAGTACCTTATCCTATCCATCTAGAAAAATTGGTTCAAACCCTTCGATACTGGGTAAAAGATCCCTCTTCTTTGCATTTATTCCGACTCGTTGTTCATGAGGAGTGGAATTGGAACAGTCTTATTATTCCAAAGAAATCTATTTCCATTTTTCCAAAAAGTAATCCAAGATTCTTCTTCTTCCTATATAATTTTCATGTATATGAATACGAATCCATCTTTTTTTTTCTCCGTAACCAATCCTTTTATTTACGATCAACATTGTCTCGGGTACTTCTTGAGCGAATAAATTTCTACGGAAAAGTAGAACAGTTTACAGAAGTCTTTGCTAATGATTTTCAGTCCGTCCTATGTTTGTTCAAGGATCCTTTCATGCATTATATTAGATATCAAGGAAAATTCATTTTGGCTTCAAAGTATACGCCTCTTCTGATGAAAAAATGGAAATATTACTTTGTCAATTTATGTCAATGTCATTTTTATGTGTGGTTTCAGCCGGAAAAGATCTATATAAACCTCTTATCCAAACACTCTCTAGACTTTTTGGGTTATCTTTCAAGTGTACGACTAAATCCTTCAGTGGTACGGAGTCAAATGTTAGAAAATTCATTTATAATAGATAATGCTATGAAAAAACTCGATACAATAGTTCCAATTATTCCTTTGATTGGATCATTGGCACAAACGAACTTTTGTAACGAAATAGGATATCCCGTTAGTAACCCGACCCGGGCTAATTCATCGGATTCTGATATTATCGCCCGATTTGTGCGTCTATCCAGAAATTTT
>CM075449.1:15205137-15222637 GCA_037832335.1 Carallia pectinifolia
AATGGAGTAAAAGGAATTCCGATGGCTCCAATAAACAAAGTAAATATTACCAAGACAAACATAGGAAATAACATAGTACTATCCGATTCGGGGGGATAGGGAAAAATTCTTTTAGTGCCAAAATATTTAGTAGTAATAAAGGATTGTGTTATATTTCTTACATTACCATCAATTTGATATGTCTTTTTCCAAGAAACCCTTTCATTACTATTCATTGTTAATAAAGATAATAAATGAATTTTTTTTTTAAGCATTTTTTCTCTTTTTTTACCCCATGGAGATATTGAATAGAATGAACTATTTTTTTTACCATTGTAATTTTGAAAATGAACGTTTAAATGTCCTTCAAAAGTAAGTAAATAGATCCGAAACATATAAAATGCAGTTAATCCTGCTGTAAAACAAGCTATTATTGCGAAAATCGGCGAATACAACCAACTATTATTAAGAATTTCATCTTTGGACCAAAAACAAGCGAGGGGTGGAATACCACAAAGGGAAAGGGTTCCTAAAAAAAAAGCAGTTTTTGTAATTGGAACATGTTTTGTTAAACCACCCATAAGAACCATATTTTGGCTCTTGTCTGGAGAATAACCAACAATAGTTTCCATTGAATGAATAATGGATCCAGATCCTAAAAACAACAATGCTTTCGAATAGGCATGAGTAATCAAATGAAATAAAGCAGCTCGATAAGACCCCATACCGAGAGCTAACATCATATAACCCAATTGAGACATTGTAGAATAGGCTAAACTTCGCTTAATATCTTTTTGAGCGATAGCTAAAGTCGCTCCTAAGAGTACTGTTATTATACTTATTAAAGCTATTAGATTCATTATGTAAGGTATGACTACAAAAAGAGGAAGAAGTCGAGCTACCAGAAAAATTCCCGCTGCTACCATAGTAGCAGCATGTATCAGAGCAGAAATAGGAGTAGGTCCTTCCATGGCATCCGGTAACCATACATGAAGGGGGAATTGTGCCGATTTAGCAATTGCGCCGGAAAATAATAGAAAGGCACACAAAATAACAAATAAAAAATTAACCTCATTATTATCAATCAAGTTATTGAAAATTTCGAACAAATCCCGAAATTCGAAACTGCCCGTTACCCAATAAAGACCTAAAATTCCTAATAATAAGCCAAAGTCCCCTACACGATTAGTTACAAATGCCTTTTGACAAGCATTCGAGGCAATAGGTCGTGTGAACCAAAACCCTATTAATAAATAAGAACACATTCCAACCAATTCCCAAAAAATATAAATTTGTATCAAATTAGAACTAGTAACTAATCCCACCATTGAAGTATTGAAAAAAATCATATAAGCAAAAAATCTCAAATAACTTTGATCATGAGCCATATAATTGTCACTATAAAGAAGAACTAAAGTTCCAACTGTAGTAATTAATATTGACAAAATAGAGGTAAGTGGGTCGATCAAGTGTCCAAACTCTAAAGAAAAATCATTATTGATGGTCCAAGACCATACATATTGATAGATAGAACTGCTACTGATTTGTTGAATAGACAAATCTATCGAAAAAATCATAACTATACTTAACAATAAAACACTTGGAAAAACCCACATACGACGAAATTTTTTTGTTGCTGTCGGAAAAAATAGGAGTCCCGCTCCTATTACCATAGGGACTGGAAGTGTAACAAAAGATATGATCCATGAATATTGATATGTATGTTCCATAAAAAAATCTTATTAGTTTTAATTAATAATTAATTGTTTCTTGTTTCTGAACTTAAATAGAATTTTCTATTCTTAATTATTCTAAATCTTTTTCAAATACGTCACATATTCAAATCAAGAAGTCGGAAGTGGTTAAATTATATAACCAAAATACTAGGGAAAAAATATTTTTTCTAAAGAAAATGAAAATTTCAATTATTATTTATAGATTACAAAAATTTATATCTAATTTATTTTATAAATAATTATTTATTTTATAAATAATTATAGCAAAACTAGTATTTGATTTTTAATAGGAATAAGAAAAAAAGATAATTTTTTTTAATTGCTTTATTCATAATCATTAATTAGTGCATTTTGGGATTGATTTGTGGTCTTGTATTCATTATGTTTGTAAAAAATACTACGATATTTGATTTGACATTTGACCTTTAATAGGATAAAAAGAAAAAATTAGTAAAATTTTTTACATAGTATATCCTTTATCAATCCTATATTTATATTTTTTAACAAATTCACTAATAGTTTCATTTGAGTTTGAAAATGGAATTTCAATTAGGTATACTTTTTCTTTGAGCTTGACTATTTACTCGAAAAAAGATTAAAGTTTTTTTATTAGGATAAATAGGATTTAAGTTCTTAAATTCTTTGATGGATTTTATTACATGTATAAATAGAATAGGACGAAAAAGTAAAGAAATAGAAATCGAAATGAAATGTAAGCAGACAGACTTTTTTATAAACAGAATAGACTTTGGAAACTAAATCGATAGATAATGAATAAAATACTAAAGAACAATTTTTTTTTGAACAATAGATGTCTTTCACATCCAACTATAAGAAAAAATTTCTTCATTCTTGAAATGGCAGTTCCAAAAAAGCATACTTCTATATCAAAAAAGCGTATTCGAAAAAATATTTGGAAAAGAAAGGGATATTGGGCAGCCTTGAAAGCTTTGTCGTTAGCAAAATCTCTTTCTACTAATAATTCAAAAAGTTTTTTTGTGCGACAAATAAAAAATCAAACGGTGGAATAATCTGACTCCCTTTGACGTAAGGAAAGTTCTAGTGTTTTTTGTTTATTGTTTATTTTATTGGTTAGTTTATTGTTTATGATATTTTATATTTTTATATTATAATATAAAATATTAAATATAAAATATTAAATATAAAATAGAAAAAAGAATTCTATTCTTGAATGTTTTGAATTAATCAATGAATTAATCAATATTAAATTGAACTCATTTCATTTTTATCCTATCATATGTAGAATTATCATATGTCAAATAAAAATATGTCAAATAAAAATTTTTTTGTTTAAGAAGTTTTAAAAACAATACTTTTTTTTTTTGTTTTCAAAAAAAAAGAATAATAAAGCAAAGACCCGAAGCAAAGACACAAAGTTTCACTTTTTTTTTTTTCTTTTTAGTATAGTGTAATATTTACAAGATGGGGATTTTTATTTTCCCCATCGGCCTACTTGTCACAATTCCACACAATTCCAATAATAAATATAAATATTGATTCCAATACTTCCAATACTAAAATAAGAAATATTGATAAGTTTTGTCTTCTTTCTATTTATACTATTTGAATAAAAAAAAGCATATCTACTAGGATCTTTAGTCAAAAATAATGGATTAACTTTCAACCTTATTTTGTAACTTTCTTAAGAATTATTATTCTAACTCAATTCTAACTCACTATCTCACTATAATAGAACTATATAGAATAAATCTTCCATTACTTTTATTTTAATCCAATTTAATTAATAAAAGTACCTTGCATATTTATCTAGAGAAAAATGGATCAATTTTGAATGATCTATTCCAGTTTTAGATTATATGCTCGGCCTGGCGGAGAGATCAAGGTATCTATTAAATTAAATAAGATTCTTTATTTGAGACAAAACTCGAAACTTTTTGGTTATATGCTATGCCCAGATCAATACCCAATTGGGTTGCCAAATCATACCCGAAATTCTTTATACACTGAAACATCAAAGATTAATACAATAAAAGATTTATAGAAATCTTTTAAATGTAGTGCTGAAATTGTAATCCATAACCATAAAAAAATTCTATTTTTTTTTTCCTTTTTCCATGGATTGAAGTCAGAACTATTTATTTAGAGTATGGGAGTTTCTTTGTATAAGATTTGTATAAGAGAAGAGTAGAAACAGAAACTAAAAAAAAAAACACCATTGTTAAGTTAACTAAAATTGACACAATAAGTAATAATAAGAATAAGGATTTTTATCCTAAAGATTATTATAGGAACGTTCAAATACCTCTTTAATTAAACGAATTTTTCTTTATTAATTTAGATCTTTTATGTTTCCTAATAAAGTAAAGTATTGGATGAAATTGAATCTTTCAAGATCGACGATTGAATAATAAATCGGTTATTATGATTTCGAACAAGCCGCTATGGTGAAATCGGTAGACACGCTGCTCTTAGGAAGCAGTGCTAGAGCATCTCGGTTCGAGTCCGAGTGGCGGCATAACATCTTTTAATTTTCATTTTCAAAAGGATACAAAAAATCCTATAATGAATTCAATTCTTGATTTCAATTCCATAGAATTGAGGGCCCTCTTTTTTAAGTTCAAAAATTTTATGATATTTTCGACTCTAGAACATATATTAACTCATATATCTTTTTCGGTCGTTTCAATTATAATTACAATTCATTTGATAAATTTATTAGTCAATGAATTCGTAAGACTATATGATTCGTCAGAAAAGGGTATGATAACTACTTTTTTCTGTATAACAGGATTATTAGTTATTCGTTGGATTTATTTGGGACATTTACCATTAAGTAATTTATATGAATCATTAATTTTTCTTTCATGGGGTTTCTCGATTATTCATATAATTCCGTATTGTAAAAGGCATAAAAATTATTTAAACACAATAACACTACCAAGTACTTTGTTTACTCAAGGTTTTGCTACTTCGGGGCTTTTAACTAACATGCATCAATCTGAAATCTTAGTCCCTGCTCTTCAATCTCAGTGGTTAATGATGCATGTCAGTATGATGATATTGGGATATGCTGCTCTTTTATGTGGATCATTACTATCAGTAGCACTTCTAGTAATTACATTTCAAAAAGTCATAAAAATTTTTGATAAAAGCAATGATTTATTAAATAATTCATTTTCTTTTGACGAGGTCCAATACATGACGGAAAGAAGTAATGTTTTAAGAAATACTTCTTTTTTTTCTTCCAGGAATTATTACAGGTTTCAATTGATTCAACAATTAGACCATTGGGGTTATCGTATTATTAGTATAGGGTTTATTTTTTTAACCATAGGTATTCTTTCGGGAGCAGTATGGGCTAATGAAGCATGGGGATCATATTGGAATTGGGACCCAAAAGAAACTTGGGCATTTATTACCTGGATTATATTCGCCATTTATTTCCATACTCGAACAAAAAAAAAATTTGACGGTTTAAATTCCGCAATTGTTGCCTCTATCGGCTTTCTTATAATTTGGATATGCTATTTCGGAGTTAATTTATTAGGAATAGGGTTACATAGTTATGGTTCAGTCACATTAACATTTAATTGAATTGAAGCAAGAGTCTGACGAATACAATCATAGGACAGCATAGCACATATATATAAGAAACCTCGGGTAACCTATTGAGAACTTTTTGAATCAAGTAATATAGTGATTCAAAAAGTTCTCACAAATGCCAAGCATATCTGTTTACAATTTCTTTTTTTTTTTACTTAAATTTAAGAGAAGAAAAGAGAGTTTCTTTTATTTATAACAATTTTAAATTTTTTAAAAAAGCATAAGATTAGTTTTTGATTGTTTATTTTATTTTATAAAAATTACCTATAAAAATAAAAAAAATTAGATAGAATAGTTTCTACCTTGTCAACTGATAATGAGAGAACGAAATCCGGATAAATACCAATACCTATTACAGGAAAAAGGATAGCAATCGAAACAAATAACTCCCGTGGTCCAGAATCAAAAAAATAAGAGTTTGAGGTATTAAACTGCTTGTATCCATGGAACATCTGGCGTAAAATAGATAATAAATAAATAGGAGTTAATATCATTCCAACTGCCATTACAAAAGTAATTAGTATTTTTGGTATTAAAAGATATTTTTGGTCGGTAATTATTCCAAAAAAAACTATCAATTCCGCAAAAAAACCGCTCATACCTGGCAATGCAAGGGAGGCTAATGATAAGATATTGAACATCATAAATATTTTTGGCATTGGGGTAGCCATTCCGCCCATTTCGTCAAGATAAGCAAGACGTATTCTATCAAAACTCGTTCCTGCCAAGAAAAAAAGTGCAGCGCCAATAAATCCATGTGATATTATTTGTAAAATGGCTCCATTGAGTCCCATATCGCTTATAGAGCAAATTCCTATAATTATAAAACCCATATGAGATACTGAAGAGTAAGCTATTCTTTTTTTTAAATTTCGTTGACCAGAAGATGTTGAAGCTGCATAAATTATTTGCATTGCGCCTATTATTATCAACCATGGAGAAAATATAGAATGAGCGTGGGGCAATAATTCCATATTAATTCGAATCAACCCATACGCCCCCATTTTTAATAAGATTCCGGCTAAAAGCATACAAGTACTGTAATGTGCTTCCCCATGCGTATCTGGCAACCATGTATGGAAGGGCATAATCGGTAATTTAACAGCAAAAGTAATAAGAAATCCAATATATAATACTATTTCCAAAGCTACAGGATATGATTGATTGGCTAATGTTTCCAAATTAAATGTTGGTTCATTGGAACCATATAAAGCGATACCTAAAGCTCCTATTAATAAAAAAACAGAACTTCCTGCAGTATACAAAATAAACTTTGTAGCCGAATACAGACGTTTCGTTCCCCCCCACATAGATAGAAGTAGATAAACGGGAATTAATTCTAACTCCCACATGATAAAAAAAAGTAAAAGATCTTGAGAAGAAAATAATCCTATTTGACCACTATACATTGCTAACATCAAAAAATAGAATAATCTGGAATTACGAGTAACTGGCCAAGCCGCTAAAGTAGCTAAAGTAGTGATAAATCCTGTCAGTAAAATAGTTCCTAGAGAAAGTCCATCTATTCCTAATCTCCAGTAAAAATCAAAAAAATTGATCCATTTATAATCCTCTGTCAATTGGATTAAGGGATCCTCCAATTGGAAATAATAAGAAAATGTATAGGTCATTAAAAGAAGTTCTAAGATAGAAATGTATATAGTATACTGCCTAATTACTTTATTTCCTTTATGTGGGAAAAAAAACATTAAAGAACCTGCGGATATCGGTAAAACTACAAATATTGTTAACCAAGGAAAAGAATTCGTGGTAAAGACAAGATAGACTTGGGCTAGAAAAACCCGTACTCGAAAATAGATATTTTCGAGTACGGGTTTTTGTCGATAAACAAAAAATCAAATGTATTCAAGTGGGTTTTTGCGGAAAGTATCAATAAGCTAGGCCCATGCTTCGAGTTGTTTCATGCCATAAATAAACTCGAATACTCAAAAAATCCGTTGGACAGGCAGATTCACATCTCTTACAACCGACACAGTCCTCCGTTCTTGGAGCAGAAGCAATTTGTTTAGCTTTACATCCGTCCCAAGGTATCATTTCTAATACATCTGTGGGGCAGGCTCGGACACATTGAGTACACCCTATACACGTATCATAAATCTTTACTGAATGTGCCATTGGATCTGTAAATTTGAACACCATAAATTTTCAATCTAGTAATTTTCTAAATGAATCATATATTTAAATACCAGATGAATCAATGATTTACCAAAATTTTTCTATTCAATTTAGAATCTACTCATAAGATGGAAATAGAGCCAAGGTACTTCAATTTTATACGTTTTAACAAACAGAATCAGTATGTTATTATCATATTCATCAATTCGACTTGATAAATATAAATATTCTATTTTATATAATTAATACTATTTATTCAATAAATTCGATTGATTGATACGGATTGATTTTCTGTTACGATAAATTGACGAAACAATAGCCAACCCAATAGCTGCTTCAGCGGCTGCAATGGCTATAACAAAAATTGAGAAAATATTTCCTTTTAATTGACGAGTATCAAAAAAATCAGAAAATGTTATAAAATTTATATTAACTGCATTCAGTATAAGTTCAAGACACATAAGGGCTCTAACCATATTTCGACTCGTGATCAATCCATAAATACCGATAGAAAATAAATAGGCACTCAAAACAAGTACATGTTCGAGCATCATTGAACAACTCCTTATCAATTTCGCTTTATTTCAATATGAACAACAATTCAACATCACCCGGTTGGATTGACTAGAATAAGAATGTCACAAGTAAAAAAGAAATAAATATATTGATAATAAATCAAATAAAAGAATTTATCCATGAAGAACCTTTAAAAAGTTTAATTTGAATTGCGATTGCTAATTCAAAATATTTTTTATTGACGAGCCACAGCAATCGCACCTATCAAAGCAACTAAAAGAATTATTGAAATGAATTCAAATGGAAGAAAAAAATCTGTTGATAAATGAATCCCAATTCCAATTTGTTGAGCATTACTTATCAAATCTTGCTCTAGAATCTGATTGGCTCTTGTAGTCCAAATAATCCGATACCACGACGTATCTGGAATAATAGTAATTAATGAAACAAAAATACTTGTACAAACTAAGGAAGTAACCCCATCCCCAACAGTGCAAAGATTAAAATCCTTGTAATATTCTGAACCATTCATGAACATCACAGCAAATATAATTAAAACATTTATAGCTCCTACATAAATAAGTAGCTGCGTAGCAGCTACAAAATGAGAGTTTGATAAAATATAGAATAAGGATATACAAACAAAAACGAATCCCAACGAAAATGCAGAAAAAATTGGGTTGGTAAATAATACTACTCCCAGACCCCCTAATATAAGACCTAATCCGAGAAAGATTAAAAGAAAATCATGTATTGGTCCAGGCAAATCCATTGTAGGTAAAATAAAAGATAAAAAATCGAATTGTTTTTTCATGACCTTATTGGTCCGACCGGGAAAAACTTAATTATATTTGATTCCTAATTGGATTAAACCCTAAGGGATGTAAATTACTGTTACTGTAGGTAAAAGTACAACTATTGAACTAATTTCATTCTTTCGGGAAAAGGATAATTCGACACTCTAAATTCAAATTTCGAAATATTTTATAAATAGAATTAGAGATATATTAATAGATTTGCAATCCAAATTAAGCTATGATGCAATTCTCCTCAAGCAGTTAAATCAATAGTTGGTATTTGTAATTATTGACTGAATAAAATGAAAGAAAAACCCCATTCCAGTTCTCTCTCTTTAGATCAAAACGGAATTCTAGTTTAGTAATTTTAGTAATTATAAATTGTTCTTTAATCAATTTTGAAGTCATGGGAGGTTTACTCATTTTTTTTGAGGCGAATTCAAAATTGTTCGAATTGTATAATCGTCAATTACTGACATTGGTAAACGACCTAAAGTAATTTGATTATAATTTAATTCGTGCCGATCATAAGTAGAAAGCTCATATTCTTCAGTCATTGATAAACAATTTGTTGGACAATACTCAACACAGTTTCCACAAAATATACAGATTCCGAAATCAATACTGTAATTAAGCAGCTGTTTCTTTCGAATATCGGTTTCCAATTTCCAATCAACAACAGGTAGATCTATAGGACATACACGAACACATACTTCACAAGCAATGCATTTATCAAATTCAAAATGGATTCGGCCGCGGAAACGCTCGGATGTGATTAATTTTTCATAAGGATATTGAATCGTTACAGGTAAACGATTTGCGTGGGATAAGGTGATCATGAAACTTTGACCAATGTACCTTGCAGCTCGTATAGTTTGTTGACCATAATTCATGAGACCAGTTACCATAGGGAGCATATCGTAAATATTTATGAAGAATTTTATGTTTGTTTCTTTCTCTTGTTTGAGACAAGTTATGGATATAGAAAAGTATTCTTTTTTTTATTTATAGTGAAAAGAGTTGGGAAGAGGTTGTTAATAATAAATTACCGAGAGAAATAGGTAAAAGAAATTTCCATCCGAGATTTAACAGTTGGTCCATTCTTAGTCTAGGTAAAGTCCATCTTGTTGTAATAGGAATGAACAAGAACAAATAAGTTTTAACCAATGTAATAAGGATACCAATTATTGCTTCAAAGACTCCACCTTTATTTATTTCAAATAGCTCAGGAACGAATATGTACGGAATAGAAAAATTCCAACCGCCCAAGTAAAGAACTGTTACAAATAATGAAGAAACTAATAAGTTTAAATAGGAAGCAACATAAAATAACCCAAATTTGATACCTGAATATTCGGTTTGATAACCCGCTACTAATTCTTCTTCTGCTTCTGGTAAATCAAAAGGTAATCTCTCGCATTCTGCTAGGGAAGAAATTAAAAAAATAAGAAACCCTATAGGTTGACGCCACAAATTCCACCCCCAAACCCCATATTTGGATTGTGCCTCAACTATATCAACTGTACTTGAACTATTAGACAATCATAGTCGGTAATAACATCACTGCTGCCATCGCTATTACAGAACTGTACATGAGATTTTTACCTCATACGGCTCCTCGAAGGTCATAAAAAATCTAAGGACACGGATTGTATTATTTATCTTGATATATTTGTATTATAGATAGGATCAAAGTTTCTCGGACGTTCCCAAATTCAACCAATGGAATTCTGTCTGTTATAATATTCTAAAAAAAGTACTTCTGAATTAATCTCATCCTTTAAGAATTAATTTCAATTTTTCTTTCTTAAGTAATAACTTAAATCTTTCAATAAAATACTCCTTGTAGCCATATAAATAGTTTAATCTATCGTTTTCGATTACTAAAAAGAATTGGACGTTCCTTTAGTTCGTGAATTAGGATATGAACCCGCTCTCTATGAATATGGATATAGAAAAAAAAAAAAAGTAAAGGGTTCTTTCGTTCCTGATAATTATTTCTTTAATCGGTGGCTGGAAGCATACTTTGGATCGGAATCATGGAGAGTACTGTCTGATCATTTCTACCAATTTCGAACTCCAATTAATATTCTTTTTATATTATGCAGAAATATCCTTTTGAATAATTTCAAGAATCTCTGTTACTAATCCTTTGTGTATCTTGGTGTTCCTAACCATCCACCCATTCTATTCTTTCTCAACTGCCCATTAACTTATGATAATGTGAATACATATAAATGATAGTAAAAACTCACTAAGGTTGATCTTTTAAACCCGCTTCAAGCTCGGACGATTAATCAATCACTCTTGGGGCAACCGGTCTCGGTCTCGTATTCTTATGTCTCTTTTTGTTTTACTTTTGTACATAAGAAATGAGTCTCAATTTTTTTTACTGCAAATTTAGAAAAATTTAGAAGCTGTTTTCTTTCACTCATATAACTATTCAATTTACTTCATTAACCTAAATGATAAATACAAAAATGAAGATATCCTATTCAATTTATTTCATTTTCTTTTTTTCTTTCGAAAAAAAAAAAGAATAGGGAAAAACTTATGTTTTAACGAATCGCACGTAGAGATATGGATAATACACAGAGAGTTAATGGTATTTCATAACTAATCGATTGAGCAGCAGCTCGTAGACCACCTAAAAAGGAATATTTATTATTTGATCCATATCCTGACATAAGAAGTCCAATAGGAGCAATACTTGAAATGGCAATCCATAAAAAAATGCCGATATTTAGATCAGCTAAAACAAGGCGATAGTCGAAAGGAATTACCGAATAGCTTAATAGAGTTGATATGACTGCTAGGGACGGTCCGATACTGAAAAAACGAGTATCGCCTCGAGACGGAAAAAGATTTTCTTTGAAAAGTAATTTTGTCCCATCCGCTAGAGCTTGAAGAACTCCTAAAGGGCCGGCATATTCAGGTCCAATACGTTGTTGTATCCCTGCAGATATTTCTCTTTCTAACCATACAATTACTAGTATACCTATCACAACTCCCAATATAAGAGTCAAAATAGAGACAAGCATCCATATAATTCCATAGACTTCGTTTAAGTTTAAAGATTCCAATCCGGAAAAAGAATTGATAACTTGTACTTCTCTTATATCAAGTGTTTCTGTTGTATCAAGATCAAGTATCATTTCAACGATCAACTTCCCCCATAATGATATCTATGCTACCTAGTATTGTCATAATATCAGCCAATTTCATTCTTTTAACTAATTGAGAAAGAATTTGCAAATTGATAAAACCTGGGGGGCGAATTTTCCATCGCCAAGGAAACCTACTCTGATCCCCTATCAGAAAAATTCCCAATTCTCCCTTTGGGGCTTCGACTCTGACATAAAGTTCTTGTTTCGGCAATTCAAAAGTAGGAGAAGTTTTTTTACTAATGAAACGATATTCAAAATCATTCCAGTCTCCATCTCTTTCTCTATTAAAATGTCGGGTTTCTAAATTCTCATAGGGCCCTCCCGGAATTCTTTCCAGAGCCTGCTGAATAATTTTTATGGATTCTGTCATTTCACCAATTCGGACTAAATAACGAGCTAATGAATCGCCTTCTTTTTGCCACTGTACTTCCCAATCAAATTCGTCGTAACACTCATAATGATCAACTTTACGAAGATCCCACTGCACCCCGGAAGCTCGTAGCATTGGTCCTGATAAACCCCAATTTATTGCTTCCTCTGCACCAATAATACCTATTCTTTCAACTCGTTCTAAAAAAATAGGATTTCGCGTAATAAGTTTTTGATATTCAGCAATTCCCGTTAAAAAATAATCGCAGAAATCCAAACATTTATCGATCCAGCCATGAGGTAAATCAGCTGCTACTCCTCCGATACGAAAAAAGTTATGCATCATTCTCATACCTGTGGCAGTTTCGAATAAATCATATACGAACTCTCTTTCTCTAAAAATATAGAAAAAAGGTGTTTGTGCACCAATATCCGCCATAAAAGGACCAAGCCATAACAGATGAGAAGCTATACGGCTCAACTCCAACATAAGTACTCTGATATAACTGGCTCTTTTAGGTACTTGAATATTTCCCAACTGTTCTGGTCCATTTACTGTTATTGCTTCTGTGAACATAGTAGCTAAATAATCCCAACGTGTTACATAAGGCAAATATTGTATAATTGTTCTGTTTTCCGCAATTTTTTCCATTCCTCTGTGTAAATAACCTAATATTGGTTCACAGTCAATAACGTCTTCACCATCTAGAGTAACGATGAGTCGAAGAACGCCATGCATTGAAGGGTGGTGGGGGCCCATATTGACTATCATAAGGTCTTTTCTTATAACTGGTACATTCATAGGGGTTTCCTCGATTCATTCTTCCATGAATTACTGAAAACGAAAAGAAATTAATCAAAATTCACGATCTAATAAATCAAATAATAAAAAAAAAAAAAAAGACTCTTCAAATTAACGAATTGTTGACTCCCGAATATCCAGCTGGGTAATTACTTCTTTATAACGTACTCTATTTTTCTTTGCCAAATAAGACAGCAGCCGTTGGCGTTTTCCTAGTATTTTCCGTAAACCTCTTTGAGATAAATAATCTTTTCTATGAAATTCCAAATGTGAAGTAAGCCTTCGTATCTTATTAGTAAAATTGACTATTTGAAATTCGACGGATCCCCTGTTTTCTTCTTGTGAAATAACTGAGATGAATGAATTTTTTATCATAAAAAGAAATCCCTCCTGTTTTTTTGATAAAATTTTTATTGATCAGTAATAATAATAATAAATAATGTAATTGTTATAATAAATAATAAATAATGAATAAAGTCAGTTCATTTTAATTTCGTATACAGACTAATCTGTACTTCGTTAGGAATTCCTAACGAAGTCAAATAAAATTTATCATTTTTTTTATTCGGCTAGAGATACAAAAGAATCGTATATTTCTTGGTTTACAAAAGAGAAAAATGTATATCTAAAAAAAAAAGAAAGGTAAAAAATCTCATTGATTGATTTCTAGATCTAATTAATGTATGATTGAATTACATGTATCAAAATAAGATATGAATGTAAAACAATGTATGTACTCATCTCTTTTTTTTTTTTTTATACTAGATTTATATACTAGACCAGGCATGCTATGGAATATATGAAAAATACGCCCTTACCAAATTTTCACCGAATTTTCAATTTTGGATATATATGTATCCTTAACATACTGAACCGACTCGCGTTATTGGTATTAAACCAATATCGATTCATACAAGCTAAATCTTCTAATCGATAAGTGGGCCAAAGAAAAAGCTTTAATTTAAGTAGTTTATTTTTATCTTTATCAAAATATTTGCTTTTATACAAAAAGGGCTTGCAGTTTTTTATGTTATTACCATTGAAAATTTTTGTATTTATATGAATATCATTTCTATTTTTTGAATTGAAAGAAAATTGAATTCGCAATTCTCTACGATGTTTAGGGGATAAAAAATTTTCAGGAACAAGTAAATCGTAATCATTTTTTTCTTTATTTCCAGTTATACTTTGATGTCTTTCAATGAATTCGGTAAAAGTATTTTTAATAACAGAGCTTTTTTCCCTGTATCTTTGATTAATTTGTTGTTTGCTCTTATGAATCAATAAAATGCTTACGGTTTGATATATAATAAAGTGTCCGTTATTTTTTACCGATAGACACATTGGTTCAATAATCAATATTCCTCTTTTCATCAATTCTGTAAGAGTGAAATTTTTTTGAATCATCAGAATATCCAGACTCATTTCGCCTCTTTGAACAGAGGATATAATAATTTCTCGTGGATTCGTTAGTCTAAGTAGGAGACAAAATACTTTGATATTATTAATTATTTTTTGATTTAAACAAGCATCCCATCTTAATTGAAAACCTAAATGTTTTTTTAGGAAAGAATAAAGTTCTATTTCCGTATTACTTTTGTATTGTTTTTGCTTTCTACGTTTTTTTGTGTTTGATCCCACATAATCTTCTTCAATATCTTTTTCTTGGTTTGACAGAACTGATCCACGATCCATTGGGTCCTCGGATTCTTTTTCTTCGTGGTTTCGATTCTCTAATTCAATAGATTTTTTTTTATTCGACAATATAGATATAAAAAAATCACCATTTTTCTTTCTATTGATTTTTTTATTTTCATTTATTTTTTCATTGTCATTAAAATTTACAAGAAGTAATTTGATTGGTATTACCCACGGTTTTATCTCATATGTGTTGCAAAATATCCCCCATTTTGGAAAAAACCAAAGTTCCAAATTGGATATGGGCTGATTTAGGATTTCTTCATTCATTTCCATCCAATCAAAAAGGTTTTTTTTTTTATTGGCTGAATCGACTTCGTGATCTTGTTGAATCGTAAGAGAAAAAATATCTTTGTTATCAATTTTATCAATTATTTGATACTTATGAGTTCCAGTCTTAATATTTTTTTTTTCTTTGGTTCCGGTATCGACCCAGGACTCAATATTCACTTTCTTTCTAATACAAAACTTGATAATTTTCCAAGCAAAATATTTTCTATCTGAGGGTTTCTCCATATCGATACTATCCTCTTCTGTTAGATAATTATTAATAGGTATATCTCCGAACATATCAAAAAAATTGCTATTAGTTGTGTTAGAATTATAAGAAATCTCATGTTTATTATTTATTTGTAATGGCGATCCATAAATATATGAGTCTTTTTTATTTTCATAATTAATAGATTTATATAATAAAATATTATATCGATAATGTTTTTTAAAATTCTTTTTTTGGCTTGGTAATGAGTCTGCTTCGAAATCATTTTCTTTTTCGTAATGAATTAGTTGGTCTTTTTCATATAAATTCCATTTGTTTAAATCTTTATTTTGAACCATACGACGTTGATTAATTCTATTTCGCCATTTTTGTGGTATTAATCTAGACCATTTAATCTGAGATAAATTGTATTTATATTGATAATAACTCTGTAACCAGTTTTTCCATTGATTCATTAAAGAATTTCTAAAATTTTTATCTTTTAAGTCGGAATGAAATAGTCCTTGGACTCCAAAATCATTTTTTATTTCATTTTTAACAAATTTAACAAAAAGAGATGCTCCGTAATATTGAAGAACGGATCTTAACTTATATAAATTAATAACTTGGGTTTGTGATAATTTATAAAATACATATGCTTGTGACAAGGAAGATACATCACAAAAAATCCGTGAATTCTTATTAATAACACAAATATTAAGTAATTTTTTTATAATCGAAATAAAACGATTTGTATTTTGATTTGTTTTATCGATCCTTTTGTAATGCTCTTTATTATTGTAAATATATTTATTAATAATTTTTCTTGTTGATTCAAGAAAAAGCTGTACATGGATCTTCGGAATATTAATGATACCTAGAAAGATGTCTATGTGTATCTTTTCAATTAACATTTTTATAAAAAAATTAAATTTACGCAATAATCGAGTATTTCTTCTTTTTAATATCTGCGAAATCTTTTTTGATGATTTTACTTTTTTAGCATTATAAGTTATTTGGGTAGGGCTAATACTGATTTCTGAGGTTATAAATCGATTTTTCTTTTCTTTTCTAATTTTTTCTATTTCATTTAGAATTGTACTTGTTCTAGCAGTCAGATCTTTCATTTTTTTTTCTGTCAGTAAAGAATTTGTCCAATTCATAGGACTAATTTGGAGAGAAATTTTATTTTTATGAATTGTCTGATTATTGATTATCAAATCTTTTTTAGTTTCATTCAATTTATATACTTCTATAAATCCAAATAATAGAATTGAATTTTTTTTTGATTTTGAAAGTTTGTTTATTATTTCTTTTAGAAATAAAATTTTTTTGATGACCAAATTCTTTCTTTCTTTGGATAAATTTAGAAAAAATTTTATTTTTTCTTTTGATCTTTCTTTTGAAATTTTTATAACTAGAAAAAAATGCTTTTGAAATTTTATAAAATTTTTTCCAAGTTTTTTAAAGATGGGTTCAAGAACTGAAAGTTTTTTTCGGGGAACCCCAAAAGGCAGTTCAGTTTCCATTCCCCAAACTGTTAAAAAACAAAAATTCTTTTTTTGCCCTTTCTTTTTCATTCGATCTTTATGAGGGAAGTTTAACTTAGGTCTGTGCCAAGGTTTTAAACGAAAAGGAAAGAGAATCTTTATTTGAATACCATCTGTTAACCAGTTTTTTGGAAATTCTGTTTCGGATAATTGAATTCCATTATAAGTACATTTAACATGCATTTCTCGATTCCAATCCGTTAAATCCTCAGCCCATTCGGGAAATTGAAATAATAGCATACGAATGATGTTTTTAACTATTATTACTGAAGGCAATAGAATATATTTTCTAATAATTGATTGGGTTAGTAAAACACAACCTCTTATTACTTGAGCAAATAGAATACTATCCCAGGCTTCTGCTATATCCATCCGGGTTTTTTCTTTTCTTTTGTCTTCTTCTCTTTTGTCTTCTTCGTTTTTCTCACTTTCTTTTGGTTTTTCTTCTATATCAGTAGAATCCGAAATCATGAATCCAGATTTTTTACATATCCAGTTTATAAACAGTATTTTCATCAACTCGGAAATATCCAAATCAAAAAAACGGGATTTGTCTATTCTGTCCAAAAAAAGGAGAGAATGGACATTTGCTTGAAATAGTTCCCAAATCGCGGTTTTGCGTCTTTGCGCTCGCATGGAGCCTTTTATTATGTCTCGGCGAAAGTCGGACTGTTGTGAATAACGTAT
>CM075449.1:15226098-15228598 GCA_037832335.1 Carallia pectinifolia
CGGCCCTTGATCAGATAAAGCTGCCCGCCCGAAGCCCGCCTTATGACCCACAACTAAAAAAAAATGAGCCTTGCGACGAGACGCGAACATTCCCCATGCTGCGGTTCCCTCCGGTCTGTTCCCGGGTTGGGTTAGGGGAACATCCGAGCGATTGCCTTCGCGGATCCAAACGCGCTCACCACAAGGCGCACAATAAGAATAAGACCAATAGAGACTTCATAAGAAACCATTTGAGCTGCAGATCGTAATGCTCCTAGAAAGGCATATTTCGAATATAGAAGAGTGAAAGTTCCCAACAATCAACGAGTTGATCATACCCTTCTATGAACCGTACGAGCACGTTCTCTGTCACCCCCCATCGCGCTTACGGCTCTATACCCCAACCCAACTTGCTCTGGCCCCGGGTCCTCCCTTTCTATTCCTCGGTAAGCGGACCGTGGGAGCATGGGGGGGCGATATCCGCTTTTGACTGATATCTCGCTTTTGTCTCTCCTGACCGAACCCGCCAACAATAGAAAAAGTTGTTCTTGCCGAGAGAGTAGCGTCGGAGAAGGCGTTGGTGACAAAGCTATCTCGTCCGTCAATTAACGAGAAAGAAGCCTTCACTCCCTAGAAGGGCGAGGCAATCCTTCCATCTCCAATCATGTGGGGGATGTCCAGACCAAAGTACCGATCCAAACGTGATATGGATTAAGGAAAAACCGTTAAAAAAAGGCCTTTAGCGTGCAAAGCAAGCAGCCAACGCGAGAAAGGGGCTATAGGGGGGGAGAATCCGAGCTGCCTAATAGCTATGGCTTGGGCTACTATTGAATCACTCTTAACTAATTGTATAAAGAAGTGGCTATCTCCTTTCCCGTGGAAAGCATTGAAAGAAGAAGACAGCGGGAGGGAGCGATCCACAAGAGGAGCTCTTCCACGAACCAACTAGAGGAGCGCTTCCTTATACTCTCAATAAATGCATGTTCTTAGCTTACCAATTACACTAGATACCTCTGAATTAGCAATGGCACTCCAACTGGCTAAGAAGTAGGGCTTTCCAACCCAACTGGCTTTAAGAGGTAAGGTTCTCCAACTGGCATTGGGACGATAGGAGGTGTTACGAAAAGGGCCCTATACCCTATTGGATCGCTTGAATAAGGGGAATGGGAAACCTTAATCTTACCCCGGGCAGAGACTGCAACTAGATAGCTTGAAACTGGCCGAGACCGATAGCAAAGAAACTCCATCTATAAAAAAAAAACTTCAACTCACTTTCCATGGGTAAGGTTCTAGTTTCACATTCTTTTAATTAAAAGTATTCCCTTAACCCTAACCTTGAGTCTCACACTCTGTGAAGTGCCTCTCTGGTATTGGGAGAACTTCAAGCCCCTCAGCTCGCTTGGATCGGGGGGAGCTTACTTCACTTGTTTTCTTTAAGTCACTTGCCAGGAGGGAAAGCAGCACATAAAGAGCACCACCACCTTAACAAAGGGCTTATGCGAAAGAGAGCACCGTCTACTCATACTCATACTGTCACACCGGCAACGAGAGCAGTAAGAGCAGATAGTCGAACAGAACTAGCAGCAGATAGGCATTCAGTTAGCTTGAAAACAGACTCGTAGTTAGAAATCATCTGCTTCCTCAACAACTATCTTTAGAATGTCCTCTTTCTCTTCAACGCCGAGCTACAAGGCTTCTAAAAAAGCAGAAAAAGAGGAGTGATAGTGGTCTCAGCTATTCCCCACAATCGCTTCTGAAAGAATCAGCTCTTGTTGTTACTGTTCCAGATTTTCTTAGTGCGAAAGAAATCGTTGTTACACTTGGAATCTCCCTTGCTTGCTCTCGTAAGCGGTGCCACAGGTGGAATAAGAGCTGCTCGAGAAGAAGCTGTTGTTGGAATATCAGCAGTTAGGGTAATAGAAGCTCCTGGTGGACGGTTTTCGGGAAGTGAATCAATAGTAGTTTTCTAAAAGGAGGAAGGAAGCCAGGGAGCAGCACTAGTCTTTCT
Organism: Carallia pectinifolia; assembly: GCA_037832335.1. Taxonomy (NCBI): domain Eukaryota; kingdom Viridiplantae; phylum Streptophyta; class Magnoliopsida; order Malpighiales; family Rhizophoraceae; genus Carallia; species Carallia pectinifolia. The sequence goes on from CM075449.1 coordinate 15,228,086, forward strand.
TGGTGTGATCGTATCAGCTTAAATAGGTTCTTTGAAGTCAGTTAATCAGACCAGACTAGGTCTTCTTTGCAATCATAGGCTCTGGGACAGATGACTTGACTTTCTGGTGAGTTCATTGCCGGTGTTACAGATAAAGTAACTGTGAAATCATTCCCTGTTGTCAAAGTAAGCGGTGCTAGTTCTGTTACAGAAGGGCTTTCTAAATAAGAATCGGTTGTTAAAGAATCTGACTCCATCATTTATCTTACTCGAGAAATTACTTTTGAATCGAGAGCTTGTTTAAAGTTAAAGCTAATGCCAAAGATTCCTATTTAGGAACTTCACTTCTACGCTGGCAAGGGTGCTTATTTAACAGGATCTTTCTCTTTCGAGATGGGATTCATACCCAGGCTAAGGAAAGCAAATGACATCATAGTTGACTAGCAGACCTGCCCCATTCACTTTCTAACATCAGCGGACAAGATCAATAGTTCAGACGTAGATTAGGTACCTTCAGCCGAGGATTTGTAACTA
>CM075449.1:15233598-15238598 GCA_037832335.1 Carallia pectinifolia
GAATTGCTCAGTAGTGCTTCGCCACTACCGTAGCTGGCGGAAATAGCTTAATGGTAGAGCATAGCCTTGCCAAGGCTGAGGTTGAGGGTTCAAGTCCCTCCTTCCGCTCTTGCTTTCGTCGTTTAGTGAAAACGAGTAGAGTAGGCAGCGAGTAGAGTGCATAAGCCCCTTATGAGATAGAGGCGAGCAGCAAGCAGCCCCTTGTTTGTATAGGGGTTCAACCCTTTCTTAAAAAGGGGCAAGCCAAAACCTACTTCTAACAAGTTGCTGGCTTTTCAGCCGTTGCGCGCTAGCGTTTTCCCTTACTAGTCAAGGGGTTGCTAGTTGTAGCGCGCAGTGTACTAGTGAATAGGAAAAGTGGATTTAGATTACTAATGACAGATGGAGGTTGAGGAGCGAAGCCATGTTCAGTGCCTCGCTTGTCTCCTTCGCCGGAGACTGAAAATGATGGGAATTCTATCGATAAAGAAGAGGCATAGGCATCGACTCTCGATCCAATCCGTCTTCCCTGGCTCCCCAACACACTCTTGATACAAAAAAACCCTCCCACCATAGATAAAGAGATCTAAATCGAAAGTCTGGGTCCCCTCGATCACCCCTTTGAACCTGAACTGGTCGAGAGAGATGAACCTGCACCACATTTTATAACCTTCGAACCGAAACCCCAACTAGAGATGGAATTCCAGAACCTAAACAATTCAGTTGAGAGCTCCGTGACCGTTCAAGGGAAGGATTTTGAGGCCATTCCCCCCCTATCCGTCTCTTGATCCCTCATTCCACTAATCCGTTGTTACTGATTCATTCAAGGCATAGACTCCCCACTTCTTTGTCTTAATTAGCGCAGGTGTTCGTCAACGATGAAAGCCGCTGAACTTAAGTTAAGACTCGAGTTGAGAAAGAGGGCTAGGCCCGGGAGAGGAGGGCTTTCAGAGACTGGGGAAGACGGGTGGATTATAGAGCTAGGGGCGAAGGTTTGTCCATTGGGATTGGGCATGGACGAGCCTCGACTGGGCCAGCATTGCTGAAAAAATGCAAAAAAAAAACTTTTCCCATCGCGTCATTAACCGGTGTCGAATTAAAGATCAGGTCCAGGATTCGAGTCAAATCGACCTTCCCTCTCATCCCAGGGTTTGGCAAGGAATGAAAGACTCCGATCTTACTGGGGATTCATCACTGGCTAGGGCTTTCGAATCAAAGCATGGAAATCTGCAACTAAGAGGGAGCAATAGATCGTCGATTGACGAGCCGGGTCAGTAAACTTCTATTGGGATGGGACTTCTATTGATTATTGATTCGACTAGAGGGGCTCCTAGCAGCAAACTTGTATGAAGGGCCTAGCCTTGCCTTGATAAGCAAAACTGTTTGATGGTCTGTCTTTTCCTCCGACAGACTATGGCTCTAATGTTCCACGATAGCACTTTTCTTTTTGCTTTTGCCGGGGGACCCTTAAATTAGCTATTTCAGCTTCTGTCTTTTCTTTTGTCTGTGTCCTTCCTCTTAACTTCTGTTGAGACTGAGATAGAGGACTGGGCGGGTCCTCTATTCTTTCGATCTTGGAAGCATCTAAAGCCTCGTTTTCTTCCATTCCAAGGACTCCAACTCCCCTCTTGGACTCTTTGTGTGGAGTGGTTGGCTGGGGATGGCATGGTACTTGGACCCGCTTCTAAGCTAAGATCCTTGACTTGAGGCCCTTTCTGGGGTGCTTACTTCTGTTGATTAGCAACTTCTGATGTTTCTAACAGGGGAGTCGCCTCCCTCTTCCGCTTTCAGGCAAGGGTAGCTCAAAAGTAACAAGGTTCTGAACAAAAAAAAAAGACAAGCCTTAAGGCAACTAAGGCAGGTTAAAGCAACTAGTCTTTATTTTATTATCCGAAGGCAAGCAAGAAAAAGGGTTTTGGGCAACTCGCAGGTTTCGAGATGGGTTTCCCTGCGGGTGTGTCCACTTTTTTTCCTATTCTGGTTTTGGTTCCTATTCCAGAAAGTTCAGATTTTTATTGCCACCACTCGCCCTACACTGGCTGAAAGGTCAATTTCTTCATTTTTTTTCTAGTTGAGATAAGGGGGAGTAGGAGACGGAGAGGCTCAGAACCCATTTCCCTGGCTCATATTAAATAAGATGGCCGGTTTTTTCTCAGCAGGTTATCTATCTTAAATAAGAGATTTTGTGAGTTAGCCAATCCAGTAAAGGGGCGGCGTGCAGTCTTCCTCCTTTCCAGTTTTGAAAAAAAAAATAGAAGATTTCGGACTTTCAATTCTGACTGGAATGATTAAAGAACTGCATCTCATGCCTTCGTAGCCTTACGTTTCGTCGAAAAAGGGTCCCTAATGAGCTTGGATTGCTAACTCCCCTCCCTGTAACACCTCTACTTGAGACTATCCTAGGCTAAGAGCGGGAACCTTTCATTCCTCACTTTACTCTAGGACCTGTACAAGACTGCCTGACTCAATGCCCGCTGACTTACTGGTCACTTTACTGAGTTCCTAGGAACAGGCAAGGAAGCTTTTTTTCCCCAACGACAAAGGAAGGGGCATTTTCGGGGACTAGCCCGCTTCCCATTACTCAAGAGGGCAATTCCTCGCACATAATTAAGGGAGCCATTGAAAGGTGACTAAAACACCAGAAACGGGGACTACCCGAGCTAATGATAGAGGCAAGAATACTTTCCGGCCAAGTCCCATTAATTGATCATAACGATATCGTGGAAATGCTGCACGGACCCATATATATAGAAAGAGAAAGAGAATCACCTTGATACTAAACCAGATCGAGCCCGGGATCTTCTTGAAAATGGGAAGATCTAGAATAGGCGGCCAACCTCCTGGAGAGAGCGATGTGCATGGACCAGGTGAGTAGGGATGCAGCTCCGTGGACCGCTCGTCGGGCCTGATAGGTGGTGGTATCACACCCTTCTCAAAGGAACCGTACGTGACACTCTCGCGTCATACGGCTCCGTCTCGGAATCAGGACCTCCCCTTTCCTTTGACCAACGGGTCCTCGAACCAAAAGGCGTAGTCTACCCTAAGAAAAACAAATAGACTTCCAGAAGCATTTGGATATCTTGACTATCTTCCGTCAAGAGGAGTCGCTTTCAGTTCGGGAAACAACTCAAACTAAAGCCTCCCTACATCTGCGGGTCTAACGACCATCGCGAAACAAAAAAGCAAACCAAAGAATATTATATAAAGAAGAACGGGCAAGTCAATGCACTGGTGGATCTCGGCATCTATAATACATGTTGATTTTTTTATCTTATTTATTTAATGCCGGTTTAAATTATCCGCGTACTCCCAAACGATTGAATACAATTCATCTTTGTGAATTGTGAAAGAAAAACGAATAGGGTCGCCGCCGGCATTCAAATGATTTTTTTGTAAAGTCTCTACTCTATCGAGTAGAGCTCTACAAAATCCCACTGAAGCTTTTTCGATCGCTAAGGGTTCGACGAAATCCGAATACTCCCTTTGGGAGAAGCTTCGTTTTCGACCTATATTAAAAAGGTTTTTCAACTCTTCCTCGACATGAGAACGTAGACAATTAGGCGCCTCCTGATTGTCTGGTAGATCGAGCGCCTTTTCCCACTCCTCCTTGTGAAATGAGGTAGACGCTGCCGAATCAGGGGCCGAGGTTGAGTCCTCTTCGAAGGGGGGAAAGTTGAGATTGAGAGTTGGCCGCTGAGAGGAGCTCGCACCGTCGCTCCGGACGTAGAGAGTAAGGTCACCTATGAAAGGTAATAAAAAGTCTTCTGTCAATGACAGAAGGAGAAAAGCTCCCTTCCAAGAGTCCCACAACAAATGACCAAAATAGGTCATAACTCCCCTTAAAAGCATTCTGCGAAGGAAAAGCAGAAGCAGAGAAGAAAAAAAGGCAAAATTGGAAGAGGAATTTGAATTTCCCTCTATTGAGGGGAGCGCGGGGACGGAAGGATCAGATGGAAGTGGTGCATATTGTGGTTGTTTGGGAAGAGAACAAAGGACGCGAGAACTATCTATCACTGGTGAACATCCAATCATTCTACGAACATTATAGTTATTATTCCGAATTACCATAACATGAGAAGACCGAACAACAATAGCATCAAATGGAGAACAGCTTAAATTAAGATAACATACCAACATACGAACATTAGTTGACCCAACTACATTACCTAAAGCAATAGAAGACCGGCGACCATTAAATGCATTATTAACAGCAATGCTAGGCTGTGCATTCTTAGCAGCAATGCAAGACAGGGCAATGCCTGGGGTGATATGAAATTTCATATAATTATACATAAAATTATATAAATAAAAATGCATGATTCACAGCAATGCGTGACTGGGCATTCTTAGCAGCAATGCCAGACTGGGCATTCTTAGCAGCAATGCCAGACCTTCAAAAAAAGAATGGATTAAGGTGATAGAGTGTTACAGGAGACGCTAGGCTTCGGAATTTAAAAAAGTGCTCTTTTTTTTCGTCAGCAAATTTCGCTCATCAAGTTCTTGTTTGATCTGCCGCTGTTATAACACCACAATATTCGTCCTTTTGGGATTAATGCTCCTAATGGTGAATCGATCATTCGATATCCTTTTTTTCCTTTTGCGAGAACGTAATGGCAGAAAAGTAATGAACCCTGCGATGGCTACTGAATAACCTCCTTTTACTTTCTTAATAAAAAAGCCTTTTACCTTTGTATTCGTTCGAAAAATCTTGTTCAGTTCCATCCAAGCTCGGTTTTGTCTGAATCTTCGTGGAAAAATAAGAAGCGGTTCACCAGCCACTACATCTGTGGATCCCACCAAATCATTAAACCTGGCGGCTGCTCGCTCTTTGATCAGTGATTCACCGGCCACTAGATCGATGAAGAATCTCTCCAAAATCTGCTTTTTGATCAGTGATTCACCGGCCACTACACCCAGGGATCCCACTTTATTCTCAAACCTGGTGGCTCGGTTGATTGGAACTCCTGTAAGCTCATCTTGCATACAAATTCTGGGGGTCCCAAGTCCTACATTTACCAAGA
>CM075449.1:15246098-15263598 GCA_037832335.1 Carallia pectinifolia
AGACGTGTCCTCGACAACCTGGCGGTTGTTCGGTCTCCGCTTTTGGGGGTGGGAGTGCTTGGTCGCTGGGGTTTCCTTTTCTTCAACCAATTCGGTTGTGTCAGCCCGGTCTAACATTTTGTTATGAGCTGGCTGAACAAAGATAGATTCTAGATTGAAGGGGCGTAGCGTTTGAGTTTAACTGGCATAGGACCTTCGATCGACCATGGGGCCTATTCTACTGAATTTGAAGCGTAACGTAAAAAGCTCCTTCTCATCTTGCATTTCTTTGGTTTGGAAGTTCCAGTATGTTGTCTGTGGATTTCTAACAAAGGAAAGCCCCCTTATGCCATTTGATTAATTAAAGTTCTGTGCTGCTCGCCACTCCCCGAGGCCAAGGACGGGGTCGAACCGTCATTCCAGGATTTGCAGTCCGATACATTTCCATTATGTTACCTAGCCAAACCCGCCACCGCATATGTAGAAAATATGTAGAAAAAGAGAGAGCGGGGAAGGAAGAACAACCGTTTAACTTTGGAACATGAGGTGGCGGGCGGAGCGCTCTATATGACCGGCGGCGGGTTACCAGAGAAGAGGGGACAACTTCTTTCTCCCTTGCCTTGCTCAATCTTCCTTTTCTGATTTAAAGTAGCAAGCCAACCACAACTCAAAGGGCAGAGGCCAGACAGTTGGTTGTCTTATATTTTCTATGTTCAGGCGAAAAACATCTATCAGTCTTGTAAGCAACCATGCCTAACGCTTACCAAAGCCAAGGTTGGTTCTACTAAAAGAAAGTCAGTAAGCAACCAGGATTTGCATTGTTAAGCATATAGCTAGCGAGCGAACCTTCCCATAGTGTATGGGCGGAGTCAAGCTCCTTCTCTATACCATGTTCTTGGACTGATGACTCACGGCTTAGGGTGAACCAAAATGGATTGATGAATCGAAGCTCTACCCGACTCGCTGCGCATGCCACGCTCACTTAATCACTAATCATAGTAAGTAGATCATTGTGCTATCACTTCGTTTCTTTAAGAAGAACCTCTGCCCCTGCCCTAGGAGCGAACCCATTCATAGATGTTCTTTTCTACTTTTGACTTTCCTCAGGTAGAAGTGGAGATCTTGACCTAATTCACTACTCTACTAGAGTGACTTCCGACAGCTCTGAAAGATCCCGCCTTGCTTGCCTGTGACACTAACCATAGGGGCCGAGCCCAGCCTCATGTGCCGATGTAGTTTTCGACTTTCTCGAATTGTCCTCAGAAAATTTCCCATAGTTCACTTAGTTAGGTGAAACTGGAGCAAGTCGACCGGACAGGGAGAATCTTTCCTATCACTAATAATGGAGTTTCGACCGACATCGCGCTTCCTTGCTTCTAACCCCGTTGCACCTGCACTTAGCTTTTCTTTTCCTTCTGCTTATGGAGAATATCCCAGAGGGAGCCCTGATCAAGAGCGACTGTGTCAAAGTCAAAGCTGGAATCGCTTCAAGCACATCACATAGAGATAGAATCCCCGAAGGGGAGCGTTCTAGTTCGGTATCATCTTTATTTACAATTTGATCACATACTCGTTGAGTGAATTCTTTTGATGTTGCACTTGTGACAGTTACTGAAACCAATTCCCCAGAGGGGGCCCGGGGTCAATGCCTGCGAAAAGGAGGAATTTCAAGCGAGCATCAAGGTGAATGGCCGTCGACGGTCTGTAATAAACAACCTTCTCGAACTTGAAGAGCAGCAAAGCAGACTTCCCACAGTGTTTTCTCTAAGCGGCTAGGAGAGCTATTGGGAGGTTCTTCCTATATGAAGACATAAGCTTTTATGCAGTTCGGAACAATTCATACTAAAAGCCCATCTTTATGCTGTAGCAGTTTTTGGGTGCGGGCTTCAAAGCCCCCTCATAGTTTGAGATGCGCACTACCGTTAGAGTAGAGGAAAAGGAAGACCTCGAGAAGCAATTGTCAACTATCAGAAACCTCACTTAAGAAGAAGGACACGGGGTGCACAATCATTTGTGATGGATGGACAAACAAAAGGGTTTTTTACTTCACTTCGATCTCTGCCACAGGAGCTGCAAGTCTTTGAAAGAATCCGCTGGAACTAGTGAGCGAGAGCCCAGACCATAGCAGCTTTAGAGACTTCTCTCTCGGCTTTAACGGCGACGAAAACGTTCTCCGAGAGGCTTTCTTTTCTTCTGCATCCCCTTTCTACGGCTCATCGGCTCTTCCCACTCCGGGGTAAGAATCAGTCGTAGCAAAAGAAGAAGGAGGTCGTGTACCATTGAAGAATAAGGCTCGAGCTCAATAAATAGCTTCTTGGTCTAGCAGTTCGGACGCTATCCCATCCTCATCCGCTGCTACCACCTATTGCCTTACCCCCATCTTTGCCGCTTTCAGCCTTCTCGGCTTCCTATCCCAAGGCTGATGAAACTCTATCTGTGGGGGTAAAAAAGTACTTGACTAGCTTTCTTTTTCCAGAGGAGGAATTTCTATTACGATATTTATTACTGTCTTACTGTGGAAAGATTATCTGCTGTCGATACTCTAGGGTCGAATGGAGGGGGAAGGAAAAACCTTTCCGAATATGAATCTTGGAAATGGGAAGTATCAAGCCCTGGTTCAGTCTCTTTACCTGCTTCGTCTAAAGAAAGCAAGACTCCTCAGATAAAGATGTTAGGATTGGCCGGCTCATCCTCGGAATCCGAAAATAAAACAGAGGCAGAACTTATTATTTCAGGGACATATATATCTAATCAGACTGAATAGGATTTTAAGAACTGTCACGATCATTCAATCAATTTCAGCAGGCGGGAAGGGCGCGAAAGCAACCGTTTCTAGAATGCAAGCAAGGTTAGCTTGCTTACTCTCCTAGTAGCAGTAGCGTTCGCTGGCGACAAGGAAGGAGGCATTGGAAAGACTAGACAGACCATACTAAAGTAAAGAGGCATTTAGATTCAGGAAGCGACTAGTCGCTTCTGTCGAAGTTTCTAGAAGACCGATCACTGCATAGAGAGATCCATATACCAGTCATGAGCTATTGCTCATGCCTAGAGAGGCGGAAGCAGTAGTTTCTAGGACGAAGCCGAGCCACTAGTGGAGTGGCGAAGGAGACCTACTATATGTATACTGGATTAGTAACCGGTGAAAAAAAAAAAAAACTACATATTTTGTTGAGGCAATTCTTACTTGTTCATCGTCAACTAATCTAGCTCCTGAAATATATGACATTCTTGATCCTTCCTTTGACTAGTCTTCTCGGCTGGAATCATAATCATAAAGGCTTGTCTTCTCTCTGATGATGGGTCGAAGTTTAGACCGCTCAAAATGGAAATTTGTCGCCTTATTTTTTCTTTTGAAGAGAATTCCTACTGCTAAGCCCACGTTCAAGCTAGTCGAACTAGAGCCTTATCTTATGCCAATGAGAACCAGGAGAAGAAGGAAATTGGATTCTCATTCCCAAGGCCACATCTATACTACGCTATTCTTCGGATTTGATGCTTTCTTCCTCTTATAACGAATGATAATCCACTCCTTCTCCCCTGTCTAATTTACTTCTGGTTTTGATTGAACCTAAAAGAGATCTCCCTTAGGATCCCGTTTTTATGCGCCTAACTATTCGTCTTTCAAGGATTATCTTCCGTTTTTGGTCTTTGATCTGTGTATGATCAAAGGCGCTAGCTCTTGTTCTGCCCGTAGCCGTCTTTTGTTTGACTCTCCCTCGGTTAGGCCTCCCCTACCACCCCTGTTCTCTGGTCGGGTTGAGGACTTTCTCCTCTTTCCTTTTCCCTTGGGCGTTCACGTTGGGGATTAGGAAGAAGGAGAGGAAGATTGGAGTCTTAGCTGCAATGAAATTTATAGCATAATTTACAATTTATTAGCAGCCGGTGGTGAACCACGAGAAGTTCCAGTGAAAGCTATGGGTATAGGCCACTCATAAAAAGAAGACGAAAAACTCCCTTAAACACGCTTTTTAATTGAAAGACTCGGAATATCCGTGCCTTGGGGAAATGCCTACCTTCGGGAGAATCTTACCGAACGAGTTTCAAACCTGTCCTCTTCGCTTCCTTTAGGGAGAAGGGCCTTGTCGGCCACCGCTTGCTGACGACGGAACGCATCGTCAATTCAAAGTCCTCGCGTTGGACTTAGTTGGAAAGGTAGGTGTTCGACATGCCCCTTGCTTGCGAACTTCTTTAGTAGGGTGGGTAGCTTTGGAGATCCCATTCCTCACGTTTACCGTTGCCCCCAGACTTCACTCTTTCAACACTTGTATACTTTCTAAATAGTAAGGCGTGCCCCTGTCTCTAACAAGTGTGTGTGATCCACCGATTTACTGAGTGACTCTTTCTTACCGCTGGAGTCCCCATCTCTTAAAGCCTTATCAGACTTCCGATCCATCCCTTGTTTTTGCTGATTGAAAAAAGCCTTATATTATTATTATTATATTTCTATTTATATTATAGGGTCTCTGTTATTAGTTATTATTATTATTATATTTCTATTTATATTATAGGGTCTCTGTTATTAGTCAAGCCTAAACGCCCTACAATCAAAAAAAAGCGCTAACGAGCAAGAAAACTCCTGCGCTAAGGCTATACGGCTTTCGCGCAAGTTGCAACATCCGTTTCTTCTTGCTTTCGAGCCGGAGCTTGCTGGGTAGTCAAGTAGTCCGTGAAGGTTCAATCACACTTGTGTTAAGCAAGCAGAGTAGTCAAGCCAGAGAGGCAAAAAAGGCAAGAAGCCATTTTCGTTCGATCGACGAAATCAATCGTACTTTCACTGCTGTGGACCGGCTTTCATAAAGCACCTTTGGTCAGCAGCTACTATTGGGATCCAATTCCGAGATCAATTCGACAATGAAACTCTTCAAGCAATGATCTTATCTATGTCATTTCTCTTGACGCGATACAAAAGACGACTTTCGAGAGTCACTTAGCCCCTTGATCTCTTCTCTCAAAAAGACGCTGTGTGGGCAAGTCGATCAAAGTCAGAGCGGGGAGGGAATGTTTACAGTTGTTGTAGTACAACTTTTCATTTCCTGTTCGGTCTTTCAATAAAAAAAATAAGTAGTCAGCTACGGGGAAAGAAGCCTTTACTAGCTTTCTTCTTTCTTATATATAATATATGATGTCATTTGATGAAATTTGAGTTGCTTTTTATCATTTATTGGATGCGGAAAGCCCGGCTTTCGGTAACCAAATGGTGGACTCGGAAGGAAAAGAGAATCTGTGGTTTAAGTTTTAAAAGAGCTTACATTTTAGGCTGATGGGACATAGGTAAGATTCCACTTTTACGGACTGCAAAGAGACTTCCAAGCTGATTAAAGAGCCTCAAAAGAGGTACAATCAAGATCAAGTCAAGTAAAAGCACATGACTCTTCTCCGACCGGAATTGAAGACTTCGAAAACGAGACGGGAGAGAGATAGATATCTACTTTGTGTGAAGTGAGTGCTAAGGAATGGCTTCTTTAACAGTTTCACATTGAAATAAAGAAGCGGACACTTAGCCGATTCCTAGAAAGAGTCGGGCGAGGGGCTGGGTCTATCCGCGTTGGCCCTATCGTCTTAATCTGGTGAACTCATTTTTCCTTGAAACTTTTCTACTCCCGAAGCGAGTTCAGTTCCTCATTAGTGTAAGCCCCTAAGGGAAGCCCGGAAGTCGTGGAGCGAGGGGATAGGCTTTGGGGTCTAGAACCATAGCCCTGGCGTTTAATTTAATTAAGTGAAGCGAAGGAATGTGGATTCGGTTGGAGAACCTTTGCCGTAGCCGTAGCGTATGAGTGGCCATTTCCTTTTACTAATGCAACTAGTCGGCCCTAGGGGAATCAATCCTCTAAGAGTCCCGCAGGTAACCCCGTACCGTAGGCTACCTTCTCTTCCGTCGAAAGGAATTTGTTTCGCTTCGCACCTTGATTGACTGCCCCCCTTCTTGGGTGACTTGAGGATGGAAAATTCTTCTTCTTTTTCTCTTTGTCCGTCTCTCCATCCAACGCAACGTAAGGTACGCTTTTGTCTTGTGGTCCAAAGGTCCCTCAGGGAATGTTTAATAGCCCCCGCTTTTAGGGAAAGTCTTAGCTAGCTTACCTTCCGGGCGTACTCTGTCTCTCGTCCAGTCGGTAAGTTGGTTCGGAGATCGAGGGGCTATGTAATAGAGCGAAGACATCCCTAATAGTTTGAAGGTATGAGTACGTTACAGCCCGGGTGTAAGGGAGAGAGGAAGTGAAGTACTCTATGGAATCTGGGTTTTTTCGAGTGATCAGCTGACAAGCAAACCTTCCATTCTTATGTCTACATCACTTCTCTCTTTCTCGCATTGACCGGACAAAGGTTTCGAATGAGCATCCCATGGGACAGCCATTGAGGGTTCAAGTCCTACTCCTCTATAGCCAGTTTCAGTTCTAAATGAAGGAATCGAGCGAGTGTAAGTGCTTCGCTTGTTACGTGACAGCCAGTAAAGAAGAAAGCTTTTTAGAATCCTCTTCAAGTACATCAAAACATTGCTCGAACCTTTGTGTCGGGGGATGTTGACCAGAGGCGTAGACATGACCATAAGAGTCAAAGCGATTGTTTGCCAAGGTATAAGGGGTCAGAGGCTCGCGAGCGGCTTTCTCAGGGAAATATGCCTGAGCCCAAAGTTGCACTAGCCAAAGAGGACCACTTACATTGGCGCTGAATTGAGTTTCTATGATTTGATTTGCCCTCGGCATCTATAAGCAAGGCCTAATAAGAAAGGGGAAAGGGCCACTGGACAGTCTGCTGCGAATAAAGTTTCGGCAACAGAAATGAAACTCTTCTGCTTTTGTTATTGGGTTTTTCCTGTGATGTGTACTTATGTCTTTAATCTTGTTTCACCACTAGTGTCTCTCACTGTGGTCACCCTGATGGAGAAGATTGTCGATCAACTCTCTACGGGTTCTCTCAGATTAGCATCTACGGATGTAAGAGTGAACCCAATTGTCCAATTCAATTACTGCTACTACAGAAGCTAAGGCCAAATAGAATATCTTAAAAAAAAAAAGAGAAGAAAATCATATAAAATCTGTTGACTTACTTAACCATTATTTATAAGGTTAGGAACGAAAGCCTTGATCCTAGGCTTTGGAATCAATCAAAAGAAAAGAGCCCGAGCCGAGTAAGGATACGACGCATCAGTATAAGCTAAAGCATCGGGCAGGGCAAAGGTACTTTCCAGACCAGAATCTACAAGAGATAGAACCGAAGCATAAGAAGCCTGGGGCCTTATGGTAGAAGATAGGTATGCAGGGGTTCTGGGTCTATAACCAGAAGAGGGGAGAACGGACTTTGGGACGTGTCTGTCCCACAGTCTGGTGAGATGTACGACCTCCAACTGAACCTAGCCCGAAAGAGTGTAAGCGAGGTAATAAAAACCTAGTTGATCACTTAGAAAGTATACTAGATGTCTATTCTTTTTTGATTCCCGACATGAAGAAAAACTAAACCTATTTAAATAGAAACTAGAGTTGGAACCAGACGATCTTCGAGGCCGAAGGGGGCTTTACTCCACTTAGGGAGACTGGAGGTCGTAGGTTCAATCCTAACTCTTTAATAATCACAATCATGTGGCTTTACCACAAACAAAGCAGCACTCGTAGGGTTACCTTCCTGTATAGAGGCACTCTACCTATCGTAATTCCACCGCTCCGTGGGCTTCTTCGCTGACTTTCTGAGGCTTCGCTCCTTCGCCACGATAGCTCTTCGCGCTTCCCGCAAGCTTTTTTTTTAGAGAGAGAGTAAGGGGGTCGGTACAGAAGATTGGTTCGCTTCGAAAAGCTCAGCTTTGCTTGTGTTCTTCACCGGCGCTCGCCGGATGTATCACTCATTCCGCTCCTAAGGTAAGGAGTTTTCTGTGTATTATAATCTTTACGGGGATGAATCGCATATGTTGGTTGAGAATTGCTCGGGAATTCATTGATAGTTACTTTGCCAGGTTCTAGGGGGGCTACTCTTCTTTTTTGTCGATCGAGCCGCTCTCCCTCATTCCACTCGTCCAGCCCTCTTCACGAACTTGTACAATCGATGCCACAAAGATAGCCAACTCTATTATCAAAGAAATAAGGAAACGGGCGACGATTTGGCACCAGATATCCGGAGGTGTGAAAAGAGCAGCTGTGAGAAGCGGAAAAACCATCAAAAAACGACGATTGTTCGTGAAGGTTTCCACAGAAAGACCTCTCGGTTCTAGCAAACGGATCACAATTACAGGTACCTGGGAGCATACCGATGGAATGAACGAAATACGAACAGTTAACATAATATAGTCATAGATCTTAGGTTGTAACTTGATCATGAGCGAATTTGTTGATGTTGCACCCACGAAGTATGGAAAGTGCCAAACTTGGGGAACTACCCGGGGAGAAGTTAGGAGCAGGAAAAAGGAGAAGCGAGAACCACTTAAATAGAGGAATCGATTGTATTTCGTCCTTTGTTCCCCATAGCAACTGGGGATCAAAAAGCACCAAATTTGATAACTTATTAAAGGAAAAACGAAGTAAGAGCATGCTATTGAAGACGTTGCAACATATGTCGAGGAGGCCTCCGTTGATTGTGTACAAACAAAATACGAGTCCAAAGGCAGGGTAAGAAAGGGTTTAGCTAATGGAGATATTAACTCTTCCGGGAACCAGTAACACGTAAACCATGTCAAACCAAGACCGATCAATATCCGAACGGAACGGATTCGAACTTCTCCTAGAAGAGTTTCCGGTGCGAAATGAAATTCATAGGATATATATATGAGTAATTCAAAGGAAAAATAAAAATATTTAATAGGATTCGATTCAAAATAGTAAAAAAAAAAGTTAAGAAGGATGTTGCCAGTCCCAGTTTTGAATACGGCGGTGCAATTCTCTAGACCAGTAGGCCTTCTTACCGAAACTACTTACGTTGTCGTGAATACGCATTAATTCCTCGACCGTCATTGGTCGCTTTTGACTTTTTCCCTTCCCACCGGGGAATAAGTGTTCCCGAATTAAGGGATTCTCCGGATCCCACGGATCCCTGGGGTAAAGCTCCCTCAGCCTTTGTATAATGGAACTTTTTATGAGAAACGGGTCCGGAGCCGGTGCTGGCGCCTGCGGAAGCGCCTCTTGAGCCACCGGCTGTTGTTGTTCAATAGAAGCGCCCCCCGGAGAAAATAATTGTCTTAGCACTTCGAATTCTTGCTCAGAGGGAGAATATAAAGGGGGCGACTCAACGGGGGCAGGATTGGGTTCAGATGGACCAGCTTCCTCCACCGGTCCAGCGACTGGATTAGCGCGAGGACCAGGCTGATTAACCTCAACGGACTGCTCCCTTGGGAGATTAGGAGCCTCTCCTCCTTGCGGTTGCCCCCCCTCGTTTGGGGCCTCTTTTTCGGATGAGAACGACAAATTCAGATATTTCTGAATAGAATCTCCCGAGCTTGAAGATTTGACTTCGGAAGAGGGGTCCGGTTGGGCTATTTGGGAAGGCCCCGCTTGCTCCATTGCCCTGGTTGCTTGGCTAGTTACTTCTTGATCAATCAAGGTTTGGTCCGGAGAAGTTTCTCCTTTTTTGAAGAATTTATCAATCCAGGAGTTACTCCACTTTGGTGAAGTAGCTGGTTCAGGGGAATCCCCCGTAGGGAATTCAAAAATATCCCCATTTTCCATAGCATTGGCTCCATTATCATGGAATATTTTTATTTTTATTATATAATAAAGTTTATATAAATTATATTTTGTATATTTTTTAGAAGAATCACTATCCGATTTTTTAGAATCACTATCCGACGACAAGATACTCATTAACTTAGAATCCAACTTCTTAAAAAAGTCAGTTAGAAGTTTTCCACTCTTTTTATCACTTATATTAGTCTTATTATCACTTATATTTGTCTTTTTAGAATATGAAGAATATTGTCTATTAGAATTAAGAGAACAAAGGACGCGAGAACTATCTATCATTGCTGCTGGAGAACTTTCAATCATACTACGAACTACCATAACATGAGAAGACCGAACAACCATTACATTCAAATTCCGAATTACTAAAACATTCTTATTCCGTGGAGAACAGCTGACATGAATATAACAAACAGGAGTGAACCGAACTTGTCCTAAAGCATGATTTTTCAAAACAGACATAGAATCAAATGGAGAACAGCTGACATGAATATAACATACCAACATACGAACATTAGTTGACCTAACTACACTACCTAAAGCAATAGAATACCTACCATTCCCAAAAACAATATAAGACCGACGACCACTAAATGCATTATTAACAGCAATGCGTGACTGGGCATATATTGCAATGCCTGGGGTGAATGTATGTTTCATATCCTATTATTATAGAGTTTATGGGGGTGCAGTCACTTCTGTGTGTAGAACATTAGAACAATGGATTTGTTCCAATGGGTTCACCTGACAGTTCCCTGTTCAGTTTCTGAAGTCACCAGCTTTCATTGGTGGGGAGATGACTGAGGTCTCCCTAGTTGACAGTAATGGTCAACTGCCTACGACCAGTGGGTAAAATAGCATTTATCTTTCTATTATATATAATTTTTTTCTTCTCCTTTTAGAAATGGAGCTATGGACAAGAAACCCTGATTTAGGTATTGGCCGTACCTACCTTGCTCACCTCTTGCAGTACGTATCTGATATTTCTAGTATCTCCAGACTGATTCATTCCCTAAGGCTATTGAATGGGAAAGCTTTTGCACTAAGTTACTTACGGTTGAGGCTGACTACGTCCTCACATCAAGGTGACAGGATTCGAACCTATGGCCCTCTGTACCCAAAACAGATGCGCTGACCAGACTGCGCTACACCTCGTCTCACCTCCCCTCCGCATATAGATCCACCCGATCGATGAACACTCGAACCGAACTCGCCCATCCTTTTTTTCAAAGGGACGCGAGAACCAATCCGAGTAATCAACCGCTTTTTAAAAAAATCTGCCTCCAGCAAGACAGGGCGACGCCAAAAAGCCGTATAGTGCAGGAACGCTCCATTTTTTGGCTTCCTCTTTCACTTTAATTTCCAAATCCGTCTCGCTCCCGGCTACGCGTCCTTTGGACCCTTCGCCTGCTTAGAAGTGGATTCGAACCACTGACACAAGGATTTTCAGTCCTTTGCTCTAACCAGCTGAGCTACCTGAACCACTTTCCTAAAGTCTCTTTTCTTCATCTATGAGCGCCCTACCTTACCACTTGACTAGTAAGGGAAAAGCCCTTTACTAAACTAATAAGAAAGGGCTTTTTTCGCTTACTAGTCAAGCTTTCGAGCAGCTCTTTCAACTGCCGCCTAATCTCCCAACATGCTCAAGAACCGAGAGACGTCCAGTCCCTGGACGGCCGGAGGTAGCTTGCTTATGGAAAGAAGATAGGCCGGTCAAACAACGCGCAACGGGCTCTCTGCGCCTAGTCACTAAGTAGTGCTATTCGGGGGACTCCACCAAGAGGTTCTTTCTCTCACGTAATTTCGCCCGCCCGTTCCACTTCAGTGCCGGAGGAAATGGGATTCGAACCCATGATACAATCTTCTTGTATGTCGATTTAGCAAACCAATGCCTTAAGCCACTCAGCCATACCTCCAAGTTCTTGATCGGAATTTGATGTGCGGTTGATTGCCCGAAGGGATCTCTGATCCGATCAACTGCCTAAGCCGTAGCGCGCGTACTCTTCTCTTCCTCTATCTATGAGCGAGACTCTATCCAGATCTCCCCAGCATCCAAGTCATCCAAATCTGCCCACCAGACTGAATGATGAACTTTGCGCCTTCAGGAGGGTCAAGCCAAGCCTGAATGGAATATGGAATTCATATTTCCTTCGTCTGGTCGAGAAGGGACTGTGATTCTTCTATTACATTACGGAAAAGTGCATTCTCGTCATGATTGATCCACGTCCTACCCGGGCTTAGTAAGCTAGCTTACTAAGGCTAAGGCGAAGCACTTTTTTTTTTTTGATTGCACGAGCTAGCCAGCCAAGACAGCCGTTTTCTTGCTTCCATCCGCCTATCTTATCTGATCTTTTGAACAGACCTTCTTACTACAGAGAGATGGCTGTATACAGGAATTGCGGTATGGCTTAGCTCATGAACTCCTAAACAGAAAGATTCCTAGCTGCGAAATAAGGAACTCCTAAGCCAAGAAAGGAAGTGAGCCAGGTAAAGCTTTAGTTTTCTTCTTTCCATTTTAAAAAAAGATGTTATTAGCTTATGAAAAAGGAGGAGAGAACTACTCAAAGCAGACCCGATCAACTAGATTAGATGGAGAAGATAGTAAGCAATCAAAGGGATGCGAGCAAGAGAGAAAGAATTAGATTGCACTCGATTCGGTCTTATTCATCGGAATAGACCAAGAACCAAGGAAGGGGAAAGAAGAGGGTCATGATAGATTGGTGGCGGAATGAGGAAGAAATTGATTGACTCAAATTCCCCGCCCTTCCTAACTGTTTGAAGCGGTTTATGATTTGGATGTCGGAGAATTAATAAAAAGTAAAAATCCAAGGAACGAAGTTCTCAGTCCAAGTTGTTGCTTGGTTCCTTGTCTTCATTCCTTGAAAGAAAGATCAGAGAGAACACTAGCAATCTAATCTGAAAGGGAACTAGCTATCTCACTCTCTCTTCCTTTCTTTGCTTTGAAGCGAGGGTATCAAACTATTGAAGCAGCTTTCCTCCAACAGATTCTTTCTTAACTTAACTAGCAAAAACGAGTAGCGGAGTTGGCCAGCTCTTAGCCGGAAAGGAAGGAACTGAGTAGCTGTCTCTCAGGAAAGCAGAAAGCAAAGCCTGGTTCAAGCATGACTGGCATCAGCTTCTCAGCAAAGACAGTTTCAATACAGTTGAGATAAAGATAGCTTCACTGTCAATGAGTAAGCAGATGAGAGAGACTGATTGAAGAAGATCTTAAAGCTTATCTTTCAATGTCAATCTTTATGCTTCTTTTTTTTTTTTAATTAGCTATAAGCGTAACAATGCCATGCTGGCATTACCGACAAATCAAGAATGGAAGAAGGATCCAATCCACTTTGGTGTAAAAGATCTCTTTCAATCTTCTCCCGGTCAAGCCAGTCTTTCATTCCAGGTAAGAAAGATGTTTACTAGTTACAGTTTACAGATAAGCTATCTCAGAATGTAGAACTCAGATGGGCCTTCCAATCCAATGGATCTTAGCTGCCCAGGATATGAGTTATGCTTTTCCCGTTCTTGTTGGAAAGTACCTTTCATTGGCATGCAGGATTCACTTCACAGTCAATCTGGTTCTTCTTGACAGAAAGCATTCCATCCTTCCCTTTAGCAGTTTTTTCCTTCATTGATTGATTCTACACCGACTGGAATGACCTGGCTACGACCGATGGGATTGGTACTTGACGCTTTCGGATTGGTTTGCTGTCTCTTACCGGCTCTAAGATGCCAACACCAGTTGTATCGGATATAGCTCTATCATGCCTGCTTATTCATGTAATTATGTAAGATGAAGCATGGAAAGAAGAAGCTCTGGGAAGAGAAACCCTCTGAAATGGGAATATACAAGGTCATTCCTTCTAAACGAGCGACTACGTTCCTATCAGAGAGAATAGAGATAGCTTATCTTTCTCTCTTTTGGTGAATGGACTTGCTAAGAAGAAAGCTGTCTGCGTAACAATGACATGCTTATCGAAGAGTGGAACTTGCTCGACCTATTCTTTTTCTATACCTATCTCTTTTGTATACATAGGTCTTACCGCTTGCCTGGAATGAGAGCAGAAGGAAGATAACGCTGCTAAAAAGATCGTAAGGTATCTGACTTACTCCTCAATCTCGTTCGACAGCTACTCAACTGAGCTTAATTACGACTTTTTTGGAGAAAGAACTCCCACTCTCTCGAATAGAGAATAAAGGATCTGGTTTGAACTGCAAATAACTCTCTTTACAAAGAGACTGCAGGATCTCAAGCGCTATCTTACCCTAGAACTGAAATTGCGGGAGCGCACCTTAATATTAATACTAGATCGCTCTGAACTAAAACTGCAACAGGAGGCTCTAGACAGACAAAGGAATCGAGAGATGAGTAGTTCCTCTGAAGGGCCCCTGGTCAGGGAGAGCAAACAGGAGTAGTTGATTCAGACTATCACGTGCTGGTATTGTTACGACTCACTTGGGACATTCCATCTTGATACGTGGCCGGGCTGCTACTAGTAGGCTTCGCCGCTACGGGAATTTCCTTAATGTCTCATCCTCCCTCCAAAAGCTGCAGGCAATCGGTCTTTTTTCACTCCAGTTAGCTCGTCTTAGGAACCAGAAAGCTGGAAAAAAAGCTGGACTGGAATAGGAGTCTTGGCTTTAGTCTTTCCTTTCCTGGCTTTGTGATCAACTATGATTCTTTCGTTTTCTTTCTTATCTTATAGGTTATACTTCATTTATGAGGAGGAATTGGACTATACGATAGTGCTTTCGGTTAGAATAAGTCGTTCCTTCCAGGTGCTCAGAAAGGGCCTGAATAGCCGATTCCTGCTTAGTTGCTTTGCTTCGTACTCGTACAGTTGGAAATAAGGAGATTCTTTCTTCTTGGGATGACGAATGAAGGAAGCTTTTTAAGCCATTTGCGCATTAAGATCTTCGTCGTTTGCCGGAACCACTAGCCCTTATTTTGGGAAGCTACCAAAATGGAGAGCCCACGCCTACATGCAGTAGCTCTATGGCTATATAGGCGCAATATGGCGCTAGCACGATCGCGCGATAGGCGCTAGCGAATCAATCGTACGTAGAAGTTTTTTTCGTCCTATCCATTCGGTTGGTGAATGGAATTATTATCTTCAACTCCATAACTTTTCCGCTTGCTCCTTGTTTATAGGAATCTGACTTGCTTCTGGAGGTGCAGGGGTCTGTGCTGGGTTCGTTCTGTCTGATCTTGAATCACTCTCTGGGCTCCAGAAATGTCTTCCAGGCTCAGTCACTCCTGGAAAGCAGGCAAAGAAGAGAAAGGCAAGAGAAGAAAGAACTAGCGCTCCGTGGGCGGATCTAGACCTAAAGGACTAGGCAACCAAGGCAGGCAAGGAAGCTAGCTAAGGCAGGAAAAGGGAAGTAAGCTCATTAATGACAGTCGTTTTGTCTTCAAGCTGAAAGCGGAAAGCCAAGCAAGAAGAAGAGGTAGTTTCAATCAGAAAGTCGAAAGCCGAAAGTGCTAATAAAGCGTTCCTCCCCTGACTCGTATGCCCCATATTGGAAGGCTTTGCTCCACTAACTGGAATTGGAAAAAGATCCCTCCCCAGATTACTCCATTCAACAGCTGGAAATAAGACAAGGCAGGTCATTAATGCAATTAGTCTTGTCTTAAAGAAAAGAAGAAGATTACGCAATGGAGCTGCGAACCAAACGGAAAGGGCGAAGGAGACGGCGAGGAAGAAGGATCGCTGGTTAGTCGAGTGAAGGATAATTCTCCATTAGACGATGACGCCCATTTTTATTAATTTAATAAATGGATGAATTTTTCTAACTCAGAATCCGTTAAATTCGAAGAAATGTTTTTTGTTGCTAGTTCACTGTCTTGTCTTTAATTAAAGCATCCCCCTAAAGCCATTGTCTACAGACTTCATACCGCTCAGGAGGGTGACATACCGCCTAATTGTTCTTCTGCTTGGTATCTTCGGGAAGCTAGCAAACCATCATTATATACGCAATTCGTCTTTCTGCTCGTGAAAACGGAAACGTACTTTCTTAAGGCTACTGCCCGTGCGCTGCCAAGTCAAATTAGGTCAGTGTTCAATTAGTGCTCGCCCGACCATTCTTCTCTCATACTCCACCCAACACTCTGTATTTCGAAACCTCTTAATGGAGAATCACACCTTCCTTTCACTTCTGCCGCTTTGATCTCTTGCGCCGCTGCTGGTGTTAATTACAATTCCGACGTGACTCACTGGGGGAAAATCCATTAGCATTCCTGCCAGCAAGGCTGATTTACATCGTCGGTCATTGGCGATTGCTTTCTTAGTGTGGCATCCTTTTGTTCGCTGTCAACTGGTGATATTATAATATATAAATGTAGATAGAGAGAGAGGCTAAGCTAAGCCTACGTAACGCTATGAGAACAGCTTTTTTGTCTGCTTTCAGCTATGCTATATAGATGCGCTACTTTGTGAAAGAAAACATCTTTAAGTAAGTAAGTAAGTAGCATCTAGAATAGAATCCAGAGCAGATAAGAAAAGAAAATCGAGTAGCTTGCGGGCTGGTCGTCATTGCGCGCTAGCTGGTCAGTGGGAGTAAGAGAGTGTTCCGTTAGTGTTCTCTGGGAGGTATTTTTGAGAGTTTGCTTTTATTTCATCTTTCTAAGAGCAGTCTGTATGATCAAATAAGGGATCAGACCGCTCCTGGTGTTCGTGTTCGAACTAGTCATTAATGGTTGGCTTCATTGGTATCCTTTCTTTCGATATGCGTTGCGAACACTTTCATTTTGAGCGTCTCACCTTCTTTAGCTTTAGAGAAGCGAAACTCGAACGGATAGAGCAGATGGTCCAACTACATAACTTTTTCTTTTTCATTACTTTCATGGTCGTGCCCCGCGGCACGGCAGCACCCGTACTATTGAAATGGTTTGTCAGTAGAGATGTTCCCATAGGTGCCCCTTCTTCCAATGGTACTATAATTCCAATTCCTATCTCTTCATTCCCTCTTTTGGTCTATCTACATTCCAGGAAATTCATACGCCCCATGGACGGAGCAAAAAGTAGAGTCTTGGTCAGAGCAAGCCGTCCTATTCTATTACCAGACATAATTGGGAGAAGCTCACCCGAAACTAGAGCTAGAAACGCCTTATTTCGTTTCGTTCCCATTCTTCATTTCCTTCTTCTCGAATCCAAGGGGGACTTCTCATATTTAGAATCTTTCTGCGGTATGCTCTGTTTACTATTCTTTTGTACTTTCTTCTCTTTACCACGCGATAGGTCAGCGAAGCGTGAGCGGGCGCGGAGAAGGAAAAGCCAAAGACTTCGGCCGAACGGGAATGAGCAACGACGAAATGACAAGATGAGGTGCTCCGGGAACCCCCATTTAGAAAGAAGGGTCGAAGGTTTTGGGCCTGTAGCTTTCCCCGTCCCCCCTTCGTCGGGCGGTGCTTGTGTGGGGGGTGTGCCACCAGAAATCGGGCTTGAAGCTCTCGCCTTACCAACGAGCCGACAGCTGATGGCTGTTGGTCACGAATACTACCAAAAAGCTCCAATGAAGATGAATATTTCACATGGAGGAGCGTGCATCTGTATGTTGGGTGTTCTTCTGTCGTGCGACCCGGCGGCTTATGTGCGACCTGTGGCCCACGCCTCCTATTTGTTCAGGGCGGGCGGCGTGAACTCTGATTTGATCCGGGTATTCAATCCCGCCGCTGAGATGCTCAGTTGACTCCTTAACCTTGATAGGAAGATGGCTTATTCAAAAATGCGTGCATAAGGGTAAGGAACTTTGGATGAACTAATGCGAATGGGTGTAAGCTTCGCTGCTCGGAAACACCCAGTGCTGACCACACTGAGAGACACGAAAGCGCGGGTAACGCCAGTTGGCGAAGTGGCGTTAAG
>CM075449.1:15271098-15273598 GCA_037832335.1 Carallia pectinifolia
CATTTGAATTCACAGAAAGTGAAAGCAGGTACGGAATTCATAGTATGCTTTTCCTGTGCCTATTCCCTTTCCTTCAGCACTTGGTTTACTGTTACTGAAAGCGCTGGCTTAATGGGCAAAGCCTCATGCCTGCCTGTATGTCTGTCTTCTCTAACTGCTAAGCTGCTCCCACTTGGTGAAAGAATCTCATTCCAAGTCCAGTTGGTTTACTCATCTTTAAACAGGGTTCAGTTCCAGATGGAAAGCTGGCAGCAGCTCGAACCGACCTCATGTCATATGATGTCATGTAAAAAAAAACAAATTGGAAGCAATGCCTTCTGGAAGCGCTTCGAATATGAGGGCCTACCTACAATCTTTTTGTTGTGATAAGATAGGCCATGAGCTGTAGGACTGCACTGAGATGCCAGATGAGAGATAGTGGATTTAGGAGGAGAAGAAGATCTTGATTCGGCAAGTCATTTTATTGAATGTGAAAAGCTAGTATCGGATCCAGGAACGGATGGTTGTCTCACCCAGTAGTACGGTGGATGTATATTCCTTTCTCTGGGCTTTGTCACCGCAGGATAAGTATTTGGGTTATGTGCGGTATCCTCCCGATATATATGGGTTATGGCAATTATCCCCTTTCTCTATAATAGAATGTTTAGAGCCGGGAAGTCACGGATTTCTTCTTGTTTTCTGCTGTAGGATTCTCCCAAGCCAAGTTGGAGTCCCTGTCTCCGTATTCCACGTAACAGTAGTCTCGGTATCAATAGGTGAAGTCCCCGTATCGCTATTCTGCTTTCCACCAGTCCCTGGTGTTTGAGTGGAAGTCCCTGGTTAATACTTATAGTAGTCGTCTCTGGGATAGCGGATTCTCTTCTCGGGCAAGCGAGTAGGCAAGACAGTGTAAGATATATTGATAATATAGAGCATATGTACAGCTGAGTTCTGTTCCAGCCATTGGGATAGATGCAGTTGGAGTGGTCCTTTTATATGGGGTTATTTTTCGAAAAAAAAAAGTCCCCAATCCAGCTGTCTCTTTTTCCTGTGAGTTTGAGTTCTCTTGGGAGTTCCCTGTAAGCTTCTTCACTACTATATGGAAATGAAGATGGAATACAACTATTTACAGTGTAGGAGTCGTTTCTAGGGGCATTCCTCTAACACGTCTAGGAGAAAGGCTTAGCCTAACGTTATTGATAGCGGGCATGTATGTTACAAGTTTCCTATAAATGAATATCTTTATAGTCCCAATGAAGTGTAGGATTTTCCTTCGCATCCATTGTCCCAGTCCTTCTTGTAGCAGCCCTTGTAGCAGTAGTGAATAATACCATGTCCTGATATTCTCACTCCTGAAAGCAAGTCAAGCCAGCTGGTTTTCGGACAAGCGCATACAGTGAGCCAGTTTCAGTGACCTTTTTTGGTGGGCCATACGAAGGAAGAGGTCCAGCCAGTTATCTTCCTTCTGTTTTTCTTTCTCCTTTCCCTTCGTTCTCTCTTCCTGACCCTTCAGGTTAAGGAATGGCGGAGAAGCGGCTTGATCTAGGCATAGGCATAACAGGGGCGAAGACCTTAGTTGCAAAGCTCGGGTTAGAAGAGCTGAGTTTAAGGGCTAAGGGAAAAATCTTTCTACTAGCTGTCGTTATCCCCGGAGAATCTAATACATGACCTTACCTACTTCAACTGTCCTTTGGGAAAGAAAGGACAAAGGATTCCATATCAGAGTGAAGAAAGGGGCAATGAAGCAGTTCCTATATACGTTATTGGAAGAGAGGGAGTTGGAGCATCCTTTACTTATATAGGAGATTTTATGATAGGGATTTTTCCAAGCCTTGCTATCCAGCAGTGACCATCTTGATGGAGTAGCCGTCGATTGACAGATTCATAGTCCGGAAAAAGCAAAGCCAAAGAAAGAGGCCAGCAGGCAGTGACTAATAGATAGAGTTGGAGGAGAGGCCTAGCCTATTAAGAAAAGAAGAGATGCACCAGCCACTAGATATTCTCCAAGAACTGGACTGTGTTAAAGACATCCCAGGCATACTCATGAATCTGCCCCCTCCCCTTCCCGGGCACGCCTACTGAGCGCGAACTTCATCTCCCCCTTTAACCACGAGGGCCAAAGAAAAGCAGGTCCGTCTGGTCTGTCCTGATTTTAAAAACAAACCTGAAAGCCTTCTTTCCGGCAGAGAGGGACAGTCCCGGGAAAGAGCTGCCCTAGGCTAGGCATAGGAGGGTTCCCTTATTAAGAATATAAGTTCCTCCACAGGTAACAGGCCAACAAAAGAAGGAAGATTGGGAAAAGCATTGATTTGGTTCCAGCAGGCACAACCACAAAAGGACAGTCAGAAGAGGAGAAAGAACAGCTGTTGACTGACTTTAACAAACAAACTGACAGCAGGTATTAGGGATCCCCTGATCTTCTTTATTAGAGTAGGGAGAACATGAGATTAGGGAAAGGAGCCGTTAGGCCACTCGATGAAAGGAAGAATAGCAGCTGCCAAAGCAAAGCCCAGAAGAGACA
>CM075449.1:15278598-15307817 GCA_037832335.1 Carallia pectinifolia
GCTACTGAAGAAGAATAACCTCTGCAAGATTGATCTTGGGTTAAAGTTAGCTAGACTCTGATCAGAGAAGGAAGAAAGAGAGAATTGTTTTGTTCCTGAGTCATGCCCTCAGGGAATTAGTCAGGAGTCTTACAATTAGTTAAAGGAGTTCCCACTCGTGTTTGAATTCATGTTTTCAGTCTCAGCTGTAGTAGACCCTTATCTGATAATATGAGTTGATAGTAGAAGGAAGTCTCCTCTAGGTGGGTCCACTCTTTGTCTTCTTTCAATGCTTTTGGAATTTAGCACAGTGAGAAGCTGCTTTTTCTCTGTTTAGCTATCCCTAACACACTACACCAACCGAACCATCTCACACCGAACTGTATAACCTAGATCTGAGCTCTCTGGATCAGTCCAGTTCAGTCAGCCGGTAGTGGAATCAGAGTATCATTGATCAGTCATTCCAATCCTGGATTGAACTGAACGTACTTAGCTTGAGAAAGACCTTCTTTGTCGCCTACCTATAGCTATAACAGTGTTATAGAAGTCCTAACCAATAGTAAGAGTAGTGCTAAGCGAATGCCCGCATTGATTGACTTCAGCAGTACCCACCTTAAGTCGACTAACTGTACTCAATTAAATATATAAATAAGTGCTCTCCGCTCTTCTAGTAAGCGGTTGGAGCTAGGACTTGACTGCTATCAGAGTTAGAAAACAGGTATTCCCCTCTCCCTTACTTCGGGGATAGTGCCCCATACCAACATTAAAAGATAACCTGAGATAAGGTATGGAAGCAGTCTGATTATTTCCACTTGAATCGACTTAAGTCTTTCTCTCCTCGTACAGGCTCGTCTCTAGTAAAGAGGAAAGGATCTCTCCTTACCCTATTGTAGAAAAAATGTAGAAAAAAGCACTTTTCCCATGTGCTACAAAACACACTTCTCTAAGCACTAAAACCAAAGCTTAAATAAGAAATGGAAGAAGCTATATTGCAGATCACTTTTCAATTTCTCTAAAGTTCAGCCCTTGGACTTGGTTCTATCAGCTATGGAGTCTTCCTCTGGGTCTTCTCGTTTCTAGTACAGAGAAAATCGCAGGATCTCCTTATGTATGAGCTGATGAGCTATATCTCCTGGACAAAACACTTCTCAAACCTGATTTCCGGAATGGCAGCAATCGACTTATTTCTGTGTTACAGCTCTCTTGTAGTACTTTTCCCCCTACTTGATATGCTAAAAGAAAAGACTGCTTTCATCACTAGTACAAACTAGTATTGTTAAAACACACGTTCTTTCTACGAAAAAAGATTAAGAAGCAAGTGCGCATCCGTGGCTAATAAGGCTTAAGTAAGCACTCAGTTACGATATTTTCCCGGCAGCAAGCACGATAAATAAACTTATTTCACGAATGTTTACCTCTTTTTTATTTCCTCCA
Source organism: Carallia pectinifolia (assembly GCA_037832335.1). Taxonomy (NCBI): domain Eukaryota; kingdom Viridiplantae; phylum Streptophyta; class Magnoliopsida; order Malpighiales; family Rhizophoraceae; genus Carallia; species Carallia pectinifolia. Next base: position 15,280,012 of record CM075449.1, read on the forward strand.
CCGACTGTGATTCAATTCAAGTAAGTCAAGGATTGAGCAAGTGAACTGACAGAAAAGCTTCTTTTGGGGAATCATCTTTTTCTTTCTTCTCACTTTTTCTGCTCGTTCTAATTCTAAGCAGGTTTCCAAGCGCTACCAAGTGATCTACTTTTTTTTTCTGCCTCTGCTAGCGCCTTCCTTTCTATGCTCTTTTGGCTTGTTATAGTTTAACCCCGGCTCCTATGGAAAATGATTTTTCTTCTTAAGATCCGACCGGTAGGTTCGTTCGGGAGGCCAGGTACGGTTCCGCTTGTGGCGCTTCTGCAAGAAATAGCATATATATATATAATAATAAAAGTGATAGTTCTGGGCGTCTTGGTATTGGATCAGCTTTTCTCTCGTTCTCTTCCGGACGGTATAAAGAAATTCGGAAAAAGGGTTCCGACAGACCATGAAAACGTTCCGCTACGCCCCAAAGTCTCTTTACCTTCGCGGTATTATCCCTTTCTTTGAACCTTGTCAATGATCGAACTTAAAGATATGAACTGAGTGCCATTTGATGAGTAACTGAGAACAAGGGGGAGGGATATAGAAAGGATGAAGTAATGAAAGAGGAAGTCATTGCTAGTAGTAACGACTTGTTACGATCCATTGGTTCATATAGAATCCATGTCCTAGGTGTATCAAAAAACATTCTTTTCGCTAAGCGTATATAATAAAATAGAGTGAAAGAGTCCACCCCGAAACCAAGGGGGTACTAACTAACAGCTGAGTCCTCTCCGAACCGCAGGAGATAGTTGCCCATCATACGGCTCACCAACTTCACTTGCCTCTATGGGGGGCTCGCTCCGGGCAGGTTCGGATCACTTACAATACACAGCTCTACGAAGGAAGGGGTTGGGTTAGGAACGTTTTCAATATTCTTTTTTTCCCGTATTTGTTCTATGAGAAATGCGAGTCTGTTTTGTTTTGTCCACTTTCTCCATCCCCCTGATCAAAAAGGAAGGCGAGCTTGCTTTCTTATTCCCGTGTTCGATCTTTTCCATCTCTGCCTTGCTCCTTGTCACCTATGTTGAAGAAAGGTTTGGAACCCTGTAGAGAATGGAGAGGGGCCAAGGATCTTCCTCTCAACAGTGCTTCTCGAGGCTCCACTTTCCCCCCTGAATAAGTAAGGCCTCCTTAGCCTGGGCGAAGATGGGGATAAGGAATAAGGATTGAAGCCCCTTAGCTCTGCCAGGCACTGGACAGGGGTTAGCTTTGTAAATGTGTAGAGCCAAGTGTAGTGTGGTGTAGTAGTAGGCACTTCTAGGCCCCTTCCCGGCTACTGGATCACTCCAGTGCTTTGGGTACTACGGACCCTCTGCCATCCATTGCAGCAGAGCCGTTTCATGAGCGGGGGGGCTAAGCGCAGTTCTTTGAATCAAACGTTGAATTAAATCGATTCTTTTTAGATATCAAAATATAAATCTGATAGGATAGATGGATGGATCTATCTTTCTATTCATATATATTACTAAAAAAAAAATGGATTTCATTTATATAGTTAAGTAGCGTAGCCCCAAATCCTTGATTTGACCAGGAAAGACTGCACTGCTTTGGGCCCAGGAAGCGAAGGGAACGAGCTCGGCTGCTTCTCCTCCACACTGATTTTTCTCCGTGCCCGTTCCGCATGCGCTTCGCGCGCCATTGGCGCTTTGTTCTCCTATTTTTCTTCATTGGACGGTTCGGATGGACTTCGCCGTTATTTCCCAACTAAAATAGAAAAGGTATTTTCAAATCGAGATGTCGATTCGTTTTCCGCCCCCAATGAGATGGTTCATTTTTAACCCCTTATTTAGACTTTTGGGCCCTTCATCTTTCTGAATCGAGGCACGGCCCGGCTCGCGTCGTTCCAACAACCGGCGGGGAGCACCTCAGTATACGATCGCGCGCAGTAACTGGGAATCCTATTACACCTAAGGCCAACTTCAATTCACCAAACCAAGGTTCATCTCGTGTAGTGATTGTGGACTCGTACAAGGTGCGAAGCGTAGACGGTTGATGTATCAGACTCGACCCTATCTTTCGTAGCATGCATTCCCATCTGTGTCGCAACTGATTCGGTAAGCTACGTGTCCGGTGCACGGAGAACTGCCTTCGGTCCCCCAAACTTACTTACTCGTGGCAACCTTCCGGCCGCCCAACGACCTATAACGCTAGTCACTACTCCCACTGGGGCTAGGAAGTAAGCCCCACAACCCAAAGCGGCGAAGAACAAATAGAATTTGCTACAAAAGCCGGCTAACGGGGGTATTCCTGCGTATGAGAACATAGTAATGGAGAAGGTAATAGCCAAAATAGGATTCGTTTTGGCTAGAGCGCCCAAATCCGCTATATATTTGACACGGGTTTGCCGTAATGCTGAAACTATGGCGAATGCATCTATCGTCATGAATGCATAAATAAAGATACCTATTAGTAGTGATTGAATTCCTTCTATGGTTCCACATGATAAACCAGTACGAATATAACCTACATGTCCAATTGAACTATGAGCTAGAGGTCTTTTTACTTTCGTTTGAGCCATGGCGGCCAGTGCTCCTAAGATCATAGAAGCAATGCTGCAGAAAAAGAAGATTTGTTGCAATGTAGCTCCATAGGAACCATAAATAGAAAGACGTGAAATATTAGCAGAAATAGAAATTTTAGGCGCAATAGAAAGGAATGCTGTAACCGGGGTGGGTGAACCCTCATAGATATCAGGTGCCCACATATATAGAGTCAAAAGAGATATGGAGTCCGAAGGGGAGGGGGGTTTTCTTCGGGGCTCGAGAGATGGAATAGATAGGGCCCCACAAGTTTTTAATTCGCCGCTGGGGAATTCACACGAAAGGAAACGAGGAATTTTCAACGAAAAAAGTGCTCTCTGAACCGAACGTGAAAGTAGTTTTCCATCAGACGGCTGTTCCCGTCACTCCACTCTCGACTTGGATTATATATCCAAAAAGGTCCGCTCTCGACCATTCCACACGCTGCCTAGCAGAGGCGTGGTTATCTGAAGTGGATTCTATCTTTTCTAGTAGATGCCGAACCTGCTGCCCACTAAGAAGGGGGCGGGCGCAGCAGCTACATGGACCCCTTCCTTTCTGTTGTTGCCAGCGCTTTCCCGGGCCGAGCCGGAATTCTTTATTAGAAATATTCAAAAATAAAGGGCAGGCAAAGCCCGAAGGCTGCTATCCCAATAGGCCAGCGGGCGGAACGAGGAGAGGGTCCGGCAATCATACCACCGCGGTCGAAAAAGCGTGTTCCCTTCAGATAACACGCACCGTAGACCATCCTCGGCCTTCTTCGTTTTCGATGAAAAACAAATCCAATCTCGATCTCCGAAAGCTTTTTCCTTCCCCCGCCGCATCTCCCCTCCTTCGTCGAGCCTTTCCTTTAATGGTTGGGGGAAGCATTCCCTTATCTGAACTTGGCGGGAATGCTTTCCAGGCTTATTCAAATAGGGGAGTTTGGTTTGAACATAGGCTCAAACATGATTTGAAGGTCCTAGCTACGCCATGCGTTCAATACAAAATCTGGAAAGCTGCAGGGATGACAAAAAGAGGGGCCTTTCCTGTGTTGCACTGAAAAAAGAAGGACCTAAGAGAAAACACTCTTCTCTTTGGTTTCTTCCTCCCGCGCCCGCCGACGCCCGGCCCGCGTTAGAGGGGAAGATTTGCAAAGCGAGAACAGAGGGAGGGAGAGCAGCATCTTATCGCGAGAACTTCCAAATCAGAAAAGCATTCGGAACGGGCTCCGCGTTCATTTCGTTGGCAGAAACGATCCAATCCATTCGGGGCTTCGGGGAACCCAAAAACAAAGTCTTTCGACTTTCTTCATAGATAGAAGAAATGATAGATAGACAAAAGATAGATGAACGAGATATCTTTTTTTTTTCTCTAAACAAAAAGAGGAATAGAATAGACATCCGTCTATGTATCCTTTCTTCCGATTTTTATTTATATCGTTATATCTGCTCTCTATAAATTGAGAGAAAAAGAGCAGCTTTATCCAAAACCCTATATCGAACATCAATTCCTATCTATTGATAGGAAGATCTTCGTCAAATACCCGACTTTGCCTTTTTTTTAGGAAAAACGAATATCCAAGGCAGCTTACCACAAGCACCCCACCCCATACGACTAGTTTGGGGGGCTGTTCGCCTTTTGAATCAAACAAAGTCAGTAGTAGGGGCTTCATACTACTTTCATTCATTCTAAAGGAAACCGAAGAACCAACCTTTAGTCAATAGGAGCCCTACTTCCCTCTTTGCGACCAAAAAACTTCAATTCAAGCGCAAACCCATTTCTTTCTTAGTCACCGGGCGGAGCGCACCTTTGGTACTTCAGTAGGGCGAGCTGTTTGATAGTGACTTCTTTCGTTTGGTAGGGCGACGAAAGGCTACTTCAATCTAGGAAACAGCCGGAAACTCGAAAGGATCGCCTTTGGAAGCGTTCGCCGGTAACCAAAGCGTCACGACAAAATCAAAAGGAAGGAGTGACGCTGACTGAATCCAATCCATAAACGCGGAAACTATAAAAAGTGCGTTCCCTTTCGTCAAGTAGGTGTAGGCATATGAACCACTTTTGCTTTGCTCTATTGAAGAAAGAGGCGGAATGGAGAAAGGAAAGGGGCAAGGGCGGTCTTGCTTGGCGCGAAGGCTGCTGGTTCGGGGGCAGGGTACGGTACTAAAGGTCCTCGGACTTCCAGACGGTCTTTCTTTTCTTTTGGGCAGCTGTTCACCGTTGGATCTCGCCAATACAGCCTCCTATAGTTTTCGTTACCGAGATATCTTTTTTTTTCATTGTTCCCAGGGATTTTTTGGGGAATCCGCCCCCATGCTGCAAACAGTCAAATCTTCAGCCCCTTGTCGCTCTTCTTTTCTTTCCTCGCGGGCAGGAAGCACACCAGCAGCATGCCTTGCGTGATTCTACTGTGTTTTTTGCACTTGACTGGGTGGGCAGTTGACCAAAAGAGAACTTCGATTCGCCCGGCCAGCAGGCTAAGGTGTGCTTATCTTGTGTGACAACACTACAGAGCGAGTGGCGCTTCTAGGCGGGCAGCTGTGTGACAACACTACAGAGAAAGCGGCGCTTTCGTGTAACATGCTATGGTCTCAATGCCCTTACGAGGTAGTGATGAGTTTCACGCGCTCTAAGCCCGGCCCGTGCGCGGTTAGGAAGATTGGCCGAAATCTGAGCGGTACCACCCACCCTACCCTACCACCTGTAGGCGGCCGTCCGTCCTACAGCCGCCCGAAAAGGAACTGCAGTGATCTTGAATAGGAATCCTACAGCGATAAATAGAATCCCCATAAAAAGACCACTAGATCGAGCACCAGTGATTTCGTATCCGGTCAAAATCTTGGCTAATTGATCGAAGTGGGTAGCTCCGGTAGACCCATAGATCATGGAACAAATAGGGTGGGTAGGCCCAACCGCCACACTACACGTATAGACGCGAACCCCCCTCGTTACCGTACGTGCGACTCTCACCGCATACGGCTCGCACAAAGACTCCTAAATCCATCCCGAGCCTTTTCTTCCGCCTCTCCTCTCCAATCCTCGATCAAACTTGCGTTCCCCAGGCGCTATTAAATGGGGTCTTTCCTTCGCCTATCGTATGTATCGGCTTGGCTTCGTCCCTAACCAAGGAGGCATTCTGGCGGGCGCGTAGGAATGCCGACTACTACGACTACAAGCCTACTTATAGTGATCAAAGAACTCTTTTTTTCTTCTAAAACGAAAATAAAATTTCTACTATCAACCGGCCTGGGAGGGGCCCTTTTGACCTACTTCTAGGGCCTCAAAAGGCACACATGCCGGCTCCCTTTTTTCAGCGGGAAAGATCTCCCTTTGGAAACAGTACTCAAGTTGACAAAGCAACCTAATTTCTCCGGTTACCTTTGTCAACTCTTTTTCTATCAGGCAAAGTAAGATAAAAAAACTGTCGTGACGCTGACTGAATCCACTTCAACATCCATTCCACTCCTTCATCCTTAAACCCGGTCACTCTCGTTCCCGCAACTTGGTAGTTTTGTTACTCTTTATGTTGACAAAGTGAACAGGGGCGGAATCAAAGTAGGCGACGCGAATCTTTCAATCGGATACCAATTGCTTGGATGCGTTTGAAAGCCAAGAGATGACTTGCAGAAACCATTTTTTCTAGGTTTGTCTTGTGTCTCCGAAACAAATGGTCCATTTATTGATGGGCGAACGACGGGGATTGAACCCGCGCGTGGTGGATTCACAATCCACTGCCTTGATCCACTTGGCTACATCCGCCCCTACCCCCCACCCGCACAGGTTTCAGTCTCTATCTACGATCAGATCCTTTCTTTCGGAACCCCCATATGACCGCTATCAAAGAGAAGCTTTTTCCTATACTATAGTTGCAAGTCTATTGTTGTGCTTTGGAATTAGGGGAAGCTTTGCTTCAACAAGTAGAAGCTTTGCTTCAAACAAAAAGGTTGGGCTGTTCACTTCATTGATTTGACTTCACTTTACTTAACGGGGTTGGGCGGGCAGTGAAGGCTCGTTTAGTAGACAGCAAGCGAGCAGCAAGCACCTACTCCTATCAAAATGAAAAGCGCTACGCCCCTCTCAGAGAAAGCCATTGCGCGCTAGCCCCTTGTATAATATAAGATAAGGGTTCCAAACCTACGCGCCCCTAAACTACAAGCTTTGAGAAGCCCCTGCTTTTGGGATATTTGAAGAAGTCCCTATCTATGGATAGGCTAACGCACCTTTACTAATTAATATAAGGATAAGGCCTTTCTTTCTCAAAGTCAAGTTTCTCGCTTCTTACTTTAGTTTGATTGAAGGGGCGCGTTAGCACCCTTCCTTCAGCTGGCTCCGCCCTATCTATTTATTTTATTCATCTCTTTTTCAAATGGATTGGATATTTAGGGATCTCTTTTGTTCATAGATCTTGCAATATCCATTTCTTAATATATCTATCGATATAAATCTCTATCTCTATATCTAAATATGGAAAAACCAACACTTAAAGTAAAGGGCGTAACCAACGGAAGGAAGGTTGTCACCCTGTCCCCGACATTGTTCTCCGACGATGTCCCCTGGGCGAAAGGGGCCAACCATTCTCTTTCTTTCTTCAATCGTTCCGATCAGGACAAGTGGGTTGGTTCGTTTCCTCCTCCTATCTACGCAATTCTCTGTCTTCGTTTGTGATCATGTTGGACGAAAGGTAGTTGTAGAGGAACGGCTGTGAAACGGCGATTCCCCCCTTTCTATTGAAGTAGGGAAGGCCCCCTTCCCCACCATTCCATTCCGGCCTATTTTTGATTGATAGGGATTTTACCGCTGCTGAAGGTAACTTGTTGCTTACCAAGCCACCCACTTGAGAAGCTAGTCGCCAGAAAGAAGCGACGAGGAAGCGAAGCTGTCTACGAAGCAAAGCTTCCCCCCTGTAGTCGTAGTACTCGGCTTGTCGCTACTTTGATTCAAAAGGTAACCGACGGTTCCCGACTTTCTCCGGTTTCCGAAACCGTAACCATTTGTCACTCCGATTACTTCATCCATCAACTTTTTTTTTCAATTTCAATAGCGGTACGCTCTAAAAAAAAGTAAAGGATAAGCTTGCATTCTAGAAGCTACCGCTTCCCGCCTCCTTCATTCCTACTGCCCCCTTCGGTGAGAAGTTCCCTTCCCTTTTCTAAAATGCCTAATTGGTCTGCCTCAGAAAATGTAAAAAATGGAGCTGCCCGCTGTTTGGCTGACCCTCTTCTTCCCATTCGGGTTGGGTTGACCCAGAAGTAAAGAAAGCAGGAATTTTTTCACTGGAGAGTCGTCTGCAGTTCACACTTGGGCAAAGACGACTGACTTAGGAAGCGGAACACGAACCTATTTCCGCTATTCTGGATTCTTATTGAACATAGCGAAATCAAGGTTTATGATAAAGTCAGCGAAGTTTCTATGGTGTTCTACCTTTGCGTATTCTCGGTCCACAGTGGAAGGCTCCGCACCCGAGCCTCGTTAGACTCAGCGGAAGTTTTGAAGGTGTAAGTAAAGAGAATAGAAGAGATGAAGTCCGTCCCTTAGCCTAGTCTATATCTCTGACGCAACTCCGTACTGACGCCTCACTACTACATTAATTAATTAACGGCTAAGCGATTTCATAACCTGAGCTTTTCTTAACCAGCTGACCTTATTTCGTAACCTTAGCCTCCCTTTCTTTATAGTTCGACTAAGTGACTTCGTAACCTTAACGTACTTTCTTTCTTACTTTAGCATAGGCGGGCCTTCGACACTTCAAACGAAACCCTATCCTATTTTTTTTTTTTTTATAATTAGAAAGAACGGGGCCTTACTTATTCTGTTCCGGGGGGATGAAAGAAAAAGAAAGAGATCAGGGGACTTTATGATCGGAGAAAGGAAAGGAGCGTGGTTGGTGTATCACTGGGCCGGTAGGGGAACCCGTAGGAAGGGGTGACGACCTGCCGAATTCACATCAGAAATCGCCAACATGAACACAAACGAAATCTTGAATTGCGTATAGAAAGAAAACGAAGCATTTCTATTCTCGGAGCTGAGGTATATGAAGAATGACTTTTTGGTCCCTTTCGTCCAGTGGTTAGGACATCGTCTTTTCATGTCGAAGACACGGGTTCGATTCCCGTAAGGGATAAGTACTCCTTCTCGGCCGCTTTCAGTTAGTGTTCATTGCTGAGTGATCGCTCGCTATCTGGCTGAAAAAGGTGATCCGGAAGCTTCCTCTCTCCCAGCAAGCAAGACGAGATCACTATTAAAAAAAAAGGAAAGGAAGATCTAACCAAGCGAATGAACGAAGGTTATAAAACAACTTGAAGCTAAGACAAGGTGGTACGGGTCGGAGGTTCGAGTCCTAGCACCTTGAGGTGAACATGAGAGAGATGAATGCTCATGCCGATGAGAAATAAGTTTTTAAAGTTCCTTGCGGATAAGGAACCAAAAATGGGCAGATCCCCGAAAGAGGAACAAGTCTTTCTTTGAGCATGCCGTGGAAGAACTACAACGCTGCTGCCTTGGCTAAGCTGCTTGCCCGAAGCTCTGTTCCTATCACGCAAGAAAGAGACATCTTTAACTGACATGGATATCTTTCGGTCTCAATTTCCGACCATCTGATTGAAAGACGGAAATTCTCTTTGCAATAGCAAGAGGGGATGACATTACTGAGATAAGATCGAAGCTGCTATACTCCCTATATGCGTAGACATCGACCTAAGTACCTTACAAAAAGAGATCGAAATCACGACGGATTTAGGTACATTCTGGCAAGAAGTTCAAGACGAACCCTCCCTACCTCTCCTACCGGACACCTTTGAGGCTCGATTCAATGCCAAAGGAGGGCCCTTTATATTATAGCGGTTTGGTAGCCGAGTGATCCGATGCGGAGGCAGCAATCCCAGCAAGCAATAGGATAAATGGGCCAAAACCACGACGTGATCTTTATCTCGACCCCTGCCGAACCTCCTATCTGGCGAAGAAACCTCGCTTCTGCCATTTCACCATGAAGAGGGGAAGTCTCTTCCACTGATCCTTCAGCCGAACGAAAAGGAATGGCGATAGCCGGAACGAAAGAGAACGACCCAACTCCAGCCTCCGATCCTCCCATCCGTACCGAGCCGGGTAAACCAATCCACTTAATCCGTTCGATGATCCTCGTACCTCCTTCTCGATACCAGCCCCTACTACCCATACCTAAGCGAGTGTTCCCCAGCAGTCAGGATTGAGAAATTGTACAGATCCAATTCGACGACTCACGTCTTCATTGGTAACTAACCACCTTCGGGCACACATCAGTGGCACGTTGCGCGAGAAATAGCTCTCCTTTGGTAATGGCAGCATCTCGCTATCTAGGGCGAATCACGAGGCCCACCTAGTCACACAGCAAGCCCAGACCACGCGGCGCATTATTCGTGAGGTTAGCGAGATTCGATCAAATCACTTTAGAGCAGGATTCCGAGACGAAGAGAGCAGCATCTTTCCAATGCTGTTTCTCCTTCTCAATTATATCTTCCCCACTGTGTCCTTCCTTCTGGAGGATGGGATTGCGTTTCTGATCACCTATAATGTTGGTTCTTTTAGCCGGAAATATGGGTCTCCCAGAACTAGCCTTAGATGAGGAAGATCCATTCATCGCTGTGGAATTTTATACCAGTTTCGACCTTTCGCTTGTTGACATCAATGGGGATCATATAGGTGTTGATGTCAACACAGTCGTATCTTTGGCTACCGAAAATGTTATTTTAAGGGATATTTGATTGATTTGACCAGATAAAAAAGAGACAGATAACGGTTTGGATTGAATACAGAGATGCAATGAAAATGATCAAGGTGTGAGTCGGGTACTTGCCGATTAGGCCTCCAGGTCCTCTTCTTGTTGCCAAAATTGACCTTCTCGGGTTACAGACTGCTGGGCCGGTCCAAAACCTAAGAGCGGGGTCCCAAGCGACTTGGAGATGAAAGGCATGGGCCTAGGGGCCCATTTCAAGCAGGCCTGAGATCCAGCTAGCTAGGGGAGTCCATATCACTGGTTAATTAGTTCATAATATGATCAGTGGCATTTCACATCTGAAAGGAAAGCCCGTTATAGAAACGAAAGTACTAGATATTTGTGGGAACATCGTTCAATGGAAGATTCGCACGAGCTTTCTGCACCTTTTTGGGTACATTAGCTTTCTGCACCTTCTAACCAAAATAACCATAGTAAATCATTATTCATAATGTTGTCCTAAACATTTTCTTTTCTTGAGAGAGACTTAACTGTACTCCGTAACCGACGACATGGTCTTGAGTCTTTAGGCCCTGCCCCTTGGGATGCACTCACCATTGACAACTTCACAGGGACTTTTATTAATTCTTTAAATAGAATTTTGTTCTTTTAATATCATCAATTATTGGCTATGCATATGTAACTTGCTGTGCTTCAGCTTAGAACAGGACGAGTTAAGTCGGCAACTCATCCACGTGGCACCTGCAGAGTCGAACAAACAATTAAACTCTGCTTCAATTCGCCGCTTCTTGTAACTGATTCAGGTATACAACTAAAACTGAAACGACCAAAATGTCCCCCCTAATCCCAATTAGCAGCAAATTGCATGCGATTCGAGACAAAAGTCACAAGGGCATTCCCGTCCATGACATTTTCGGGTTCAAAGCGGGAAAACGCAAGAATGAACGCCTCAGTAACCAACATTTGAAAAAACCTAAAAGGCTCTTCGCAAACAGAATCCATAGAGTCCAGCAACGCAAAAAAGAAAATTCCCAAAAGAACCCTTCCGTTTTCTTCCTCCATTTTCTCATTCCAGCTCTCTCTCTTTCACTTTTCACTGAGAGGGTTTCCAAGAATCAATGTGTAATCAGCAGCGCCTAATGTAATGTGTGAGTAATCTCTGAGGGTGGCTTTTTCGAAAAAAATGTCGATCCCAATTCTGGAATCTTGCAGGAAAAGGAAGAGAAGGCCCAAGATATACAACTTCCACACTTTTTGAAACCCTGGCTACCCCATCAGCCCCACTGGTCCATTTCGTGATAACATTCGGGTCTTTCTCAAAGAATGTGCAGAACCTGAAGACTACAAGGTGGAAGCCATGGCTGTTATGTGCACTCTGCTCGTCATTGAAAGTAACAGCTTCGTTCTGCCTCTCTACACCATTGAGGAGGACGTCAAGCGCTCACTTCAACCCTTTTGTGATCACTGCAGATGCACAGGTTTTTGATCCTTTTTTGTTGATATCTCAATTGGGTTTTTGTTATTTTTGATGAAAGGCTTCGTCTTTGGTGTTAATTAGCTATTGGGGTTTTTGTTATCCTCTTCTTTTTTGCCGCATTTGCCTCTGTTTTCTTCATGGGTATCTCCCATTTTGATCTGCTCTGGATTTTTCGTTGTGTGATCTAGGCTGGGGTGGAAATTATGTTTCCAAAAGGAAGTCTCACATGATCATACCTAGTGATGGCCAGTGGAACAAGAGATTGCAAGGTGATGTTTTTGATCTGCAGAGTCATCTTTTGCATGGGTTGATCCACTGCAATGGGTATGGTCATTTGCTATGCATCAATGGAGTAGAAGGAGGTTCAAAGTACCTATGTGGCAAAGAGATCATGGATCTTTGGGACCGAATTTGTTCAAATCTCCGAGATCTCCCTTGAAACCAAGCAGTTCTCCTAAGGGAATGTCAATTCATTCTTATCGCTACGCCCCTTGACTTACTTTAACTTGCCAGTCTTCTTACGTAGATGAACCTTCTTTCTCAGTTGCCCCCAATCAGTTTGGTCTCTACTTCGAATGGCTCCTCGCGCCTTGCGCGTCGTGAATTGCTCGGCTCTCTTAAGAGCCTACTCGCTGGGAACTCTGCCAGTGAAGGTTCCTGGTCTCAGAGCGAAGCTAGTACTGAACCACATCCAGTTTCAGGCCTTCCAAAGAGGTGATTCTCAAAGCACTCCGGGATCTGCATACTTTTCTAGATCCAAGTCCTGTGGCAGAAAGCCAGAACTTGGATGCTTTGAAGGATCCTCTCCAGATCGTAAGGAATCTATCTTCAGAAAGAGAAAGTGAATTCATCCTCTAATCTAAGGATGAAGAGTGAATTAATATGACAATGGGGCAAGGACTCAGTGCTACTGAGAGTAAGAATGAAATGAACTCCAAAATACAGACCTTCATTCAGAAATCGACCAAAGCCCGTGAGTCCGTGGCAGTGTGCGAGAAAATAGAGAATTCTTTAGACTCAATGGAGGCTGAAAATCCAAAGGATCAGATTGCAAGACTCCAGGAGCAGTTGGCCGCCGTAGAGAAGAGAGGCGGAGTGATGTCACTCGGGATTATGATTCTTTGATGACCGAGTTAGAGCCACTCCACGCCGAACTTAAGAGTCTGAAAGATGCCAACTTGGAGGAGCAGAAGGCCGGGGTTGAAGAGTCTGAACAGGCTGCAGTCAGAGCCTGGGAGGACATTCAGTTTCCGAAATCGAAGGTTTGAATGAGCTTGATTAGGTCCGTTTGCTCTTGATCCATCGATGGAATCTTCTTTTGGCTCGTATGACTCCCACATAGAAGAATATTAATATTTTGACAATTGTCCATTTCTGGACCGAATGCGGGACTTACCGTCCAGATCCATCCAATGATAGGCTCCGTTGGGCAGCATAGTTTTGATCAAAAAAGGACCTTCCCATCCCAAGTTGGGGACCCTTTTATAAACTTGGGATCCTTTGTTTGTATCAAGAGGTAGGATAGTTTTCCATACCAATTCTCCTTCCTAAAAAGAAAAAGATTGAATTTGGACTCTGCTTGAAGAAGAAGTCCGTAGTCTAAGTATTATTGTTAGGAGAATAAGTGTCTACTACAAGGTGCCTAAAGCGCATTTCTCGAGCTCTAGGAGTGATTCTTCCCCGTTTGTAAAAAAGAGTAAGAGCAGTAAGGTTGACCGAAGAGATTCTTTTTTGAAGTCAAGATGCTCTAATAACTGGCTAGGGATTCGCATTTCCCTCTAGGTAAAGTCAAGAAAAAAAGCTTATAGTATCTGGCATGCCTAAAAGAGATAGCAGGCATATCTTATCTTCAACTTGATTCTATTATAGAAGTGAATTCTCAAGCCTTTAGTGAGTTCCAGCGAGCTAGTTTCAGTCACAATAGGAGGGGTTTTAGTTATCTAACGTGCCAGGCTTACAACCATTGTAAGTTCCCTTGAAGGCAGCATGAAAGTGTAAGAAAGAAGAGAAGACATGCGAAGTAAGTTTTTCTCCCGTTCCAAAGTGCCTATAAGGAAGTAAAAATAAATAGGATAACCTGATTCCAGCCGTAGTTTATTGGGTGTTAGGCCGGTGAAACTTTCCCTGTAGCTAAAGTAAAGCCAGTAGATACGTTCGAGCAAAGAAAGTCTTGTGGTGGGTCATGAACACCCTTTTGCAGTTCATTCTATGAAGGGTCCCCATCGAGAGGCAGGAGCCTAGCCTATTGAATCAGAAAAAAAAGAGAAAGTGCGAAAATGTAGGAATGTGCTGCCTAGCAAAGTACTACTCTTAGCAACTAACTTTACTGAAAGCTTAGAAAGACAAAGAAAAGAAGTCATCATTAATAACATAACATAAACTACGAACATAAACTGAAATAGCATTAAAACACACTACTTTGCGTCGACGGACTACTTATTTTAATCTTAGAGTTGAGTCCAGTTCAATCGGACTTTTTTCTAGTTTCTCCGGTGATATTTAGAGACTGCCTCCACAATGAGCTCTTGCTGTTCTTCCCGCAGCATTTGCAGCCTCCTTTCGAAGCCCCTGATCCTCTCTTCCGCTGCTCCACGATTGGCCTGGCGCAAGTGTCCATAAAAGCCTCTTAAAAGCCTCCTGTTCGCGTCCAGTTCGTTCTCCACACGAAAAATCTCCTCTCTGACTTGAACAAGTCTTTCTGGAATAGCCATATCAACCGCACTACACTAATAAAATGAAATTCTTTGATTTGAATTTGATGAATGAAGACACTTATCGAGCCTCTATTTATAGAGTGGTAGAGGAATCTCGCCATGTGTCAAGAATTGGATGGCAGGCACAATTCTTACTAGTTCTCCGCACGACTTTTCTGCAGTTTTTGACTCTCATGCCTGTTTAATGAAAAACTGGCTGGCTACCTTGCAGAGCAAGCAAAAGATCCCAAAAGCACACTGCCTGTATGAACAAACAAACTTTGAAAAACCGTTTCACCTAATCGATCGTGGTGAAGTCAGCAATGGATTCGGCGAATCATCCACGTCACGCTATTTTTTTGGAAGGACATTTACGAGAGTGAGGTGAGTTTTAAGAGAAAGACGGGGGCGGATTTAGTTGCTCTAACTGGCTGTGAACATGGGAATTGCGTTTCCGAGCAAAGGGCGGAGAGGAATTGGGTGTTACAGGATTGATGACCGGGAAAGGGTTGATAATTTGTTGGTTTGTTTTAGCAGATATATTGGTAGGAATGAACATTATATTTATTCTATATAAGACTCCATACGGCACGAGCAGTTGAGTACAGTACTATCATGCCTTTGTTGTGTGAAGAAACTAACATACTTGCGAAGCACGCACCTCAATCAACCTGCCTGTGTGAATTGAACGAACTTACAAGTACAACCAGCTTAAGCCGGTTTTCCACCTATTTGTGAGTATTCGGCCATTTGAAGCAAAGTCTAAAGGACATATTCGTTGCCGATTTGGGGTTCTGATGGAAGATACTGCTGAGGTTATACACCAAATACACACGTGATTCAGCTCTGGCAGAAGTGCACGCGAAATTCAGCTCTAGAAAAACTCCCTTGGGTCCAGAGAGAGATGAAATTGATAGTAAACGCCTCTCAGATGGCTTTCTTTTCCAACACTTCTATGTGGAGATGAATGCAATATAATAATTAGTTAAAGTTTACTATTTGTTTGCAGCTACCATAGCTAATCAATCTCCTGCTTTCATTCCGTTTGATTGAAGACTGGAATCTTAATGCGATCTGAGAGTGGATCTAGGAATCCCCTGGTAGTTGGGTTGGTGAAATCCGATAAGAGATTGGCTTTAGAAAGGCTTTCCCAACCTAGACATTGAAACTTCAAGTCCTGCCTACTTGTAGGCTTAGGGTAGTCCTCGAAAACCTTCTTCTTTTAAAGGAATGAATGGCAGTTGCTAGAGCGGTAAAGACAAGGGGATTCATATAGACCAATACGCCTATTCCGATTATGACGATTGCGATTGAAACTCTCGCTGGTGTGTCTGGTCAAGCTCAAAAAAAAAGTGCCTCTTTTCGGAAGAATCACTATAACCGGGACTTCAAATACCGAGTTCGGTTTCTGATGCGATTTCGGTTTAGGTTGCTATTCCTGCGCTAGCTGCGGGAAGTGTGCTGTTGACTTCATGATAGTGACCAAATACGAAGTAGTCTTCTTTTGTTCTCTTCTTTTTCAGGGCTTTTCCCTATCTTACTAATAATAAAGGGGCTGCTAGTTGTAGGGCGCTAGCGCTTGACTAATAGAATATCAAGTAAAGGGGACTCTATCCAGATCTAAAAAAAAATCTGCCAAAGAGCCTTCTTCTAACTAGGAGAGTCAGCAAGCTACCTACAGCGAAGCATCTGGCTTACCGGTAATCTCCCATTCCTTCTTTTCGTTCTATTTAGGTGGAGCAATCCGAACTCTCGACAGAATAAAAAAGAGGTTTTTATTCCTGTGTAGACACCTCAACGAACGCATCCTCAGCCCGAGGACTATTAGATGTTGACCCGTTTTTCTTTTCTTTGCTGATTCCTCTCAATGAAATTTTCCATGTTGCACTAAGTTACTTACGGATGTATGCATGCGGTCCGGGAACACTTTGGGGTGAACACCCATCCGAACAAGTAGGGTCAATAGTTCAGCATTTAGGCCGTAATATTTAGCAATAAAAAAATCTTTAACCCAACAAGTGCTCTCCGAACCAAGCTAGATAGTCTCCTATCACTAGGCTCACCAACCAACCTGGACTTTTATTCTTATTATTCCTACCGGATATAAAAAACCATAAGGATTTTTTCCAGCCATTTTTTCCCATATGACATAAGCGCTCTTGGGTGGGCTGGACCATTCCATCAAATCTTTGAGAAGGGGGGCCAATCTCGTATTTGATGGTCGGCGCGGCGATAGGCTTCGCTTCTACGACTGCCTCCCCAGCCGTTGCAAACACTGAGCGAGAACGGTAAGGGGCGCACAAAGAATGTCGTTGCGCGGGGATGCGATTCGCCAAGCTGGGGCAAACAAAGCCGTCCGGCCCTACCGAATTAGGCTTTCGCGAAGGAAAGGCCTTCGAAAGGAGACCCGGGAAAGAAAGAGCTATGCTATTGACCGACCCTTTTGTAGTGACTTCGAATCTATAGGCCTCTCCTTTTTTTTCTCATTTTGTTTGAGGCAGGCCGAATAGAGAATGAAATGCAGAAATAAGGGGAAGGGTTCCAAACCTTTTTTTTGGAAAAAGGGCTGTTCGCCCTACCGAAGTACCAAAGGCTTTTGACCCCTAACGACCTAAAAAAGGCTTTCAGTAGCGCCCTTAGAATCTAAGCCTTTTGAAGCGCCAGTAGTTGTAGCTGTGGGTAGGGCTTTCGTTCTTATCGCTCCGGGTTTCGATCTATATGACCTCCGGGCGGTACAAAGTACACCTCTTCCGTAGAGGCAGGTAGTAACCTAACCTTTAAGAGTCTGTTCAAGGGGGAGCCCTCTTATCGGAAAGATCTCCGTGCGTGGCGTGATAAGGAATCCTAGAAAAGATCGATTGAGACTCCCTCCCCGGTCCCACGAAGATCTCTACATACTTGTCTGTCCAGCCCAGGACAACTGAGATCTTCTGGTCTGCGTGCGTGGGGGCAGCTCAAACAAAGAAGAGTTTGGTCTGGTCTGAATTCAGGCCCGGCCCGCCCGTCTGCTGCTAGGTTCGGGAATGGCGCCAGGCGAGGGCGCCGCTATGCCCCTTAATGAATCGAATGGTCCTTCGACCTTCATTTGATTCCGACGGCCGGCATAGATCTCATGAGACCCGCCCACTATTACTACGAAAAAAGCCCCGCCCTTTTCCTTCGCTACTAGGGGCAACCTCTATTAGCGAAGGACCTTGAGTAGAATTTCTCGTGTCATGTGCAACGTCCATCAATGATGGTTCATTAATGTCCATTGATTTAGACTCCTTCCCCCTTCCCAACTACGAATAAGATCGAGAGGAGCCCGAAAAAAAGCCCCCAAACCAAGAACGGAAACGGAAGCTTTTCTATTCACTCCCCATTCTCTCTTAAATAAAGCTCGCCCTCGAGCCCTGGGCAGGTCGGCCGGGTCTTTCCTTGTTGTTCTGTTTCCGCCACGAGAAAGACGCACGGAAGAGGTATGCCCAGCACGCGGAGGATCCGTTGAGAGTTTCTGTTGTCTCGGTAGGGAACAGTACGATCTTTTCCCCTATTGTATTGAATCAATAAAAAAAGAGGTCAGTGCTACGGCCCCCTATTGTTTGATCCAATATTGTATTGACCGGGGACGAGCCCCGACTTCCATAGGTCCTTGGTTTGACCTCCTAATGAGAATTGAGGTCCTTGCTTTTAATAAAGCGGAGCGAGGCCAATTTCTCGTACTTGCTCAGTGTGCCCCCCTTTCGTCGAGTGCCCCGCCCGGTTCACTGGGCTGTTGGCCTACCAAGCACTTGCCCGCTGCTCTTGCCGCCCGCTTGACGGGCGGAGCGCTCGTTATCCTTACTGTTTTCTCTGCTGGGGCCCCCTATGGCTCTAGCCATAAGCTATGGCAGCTCCAGCTCGCAACCACAGGGGCCCGCCCTGCGAGGCCAGAGTGGGCTCAGCGGTCAGCCCCTATTCGAATTACGTTAGGGGGTCTTTCGCTGTTGCCAGATCTAGAGAGATACTACGAGTCCTCCGTCCCAGATTCCATCGCCGCGGCCATCTGGTTCACCGATACTACTAATAAGTCTCATGCTTACGTTACTGTTATTGATGGTTTCATTTTCTTGGACCACGAAGACCCCGGTCGTGCTTCTGGTTTCCATTCCCATCATCATATTGATGATAAATCTCCTCGTGCTCTGCCATAAGAACTTGGAGTCCGTATCATGGTGAAGGTAAGGTAACGCTGTGATTCTTGCTCAAAAAACAGACCGAACGCGTTCGAGTTATTGGCTCGTCCGACCCGGCAGCATTCATGAGTCGCTCATTCAACTGTCCCTCGGAGACACGGTCGAGAAGTACCATGCATGGTTGCCCCCCATCCTTTCTTTCTCTCGGTCCCACCCAGAAAGAGACCGCTCAGCCAAAAAGCGTCCCTACGCGAGCCTTATTTTATTAGTAAAGTCAAGCTTTGGCTCTCTAAAGACTAAAGAAATGGATAAAAAAGGGGGGGGGGACTTCTGCAACGGGCTATGCCACCCCAACCAACTGAGGGAAGTCGCATCCGTCCCATCGCAAGCACCTACAATGTCATGATCACATGGGTTTACCCTTTTTTCTTTGGTAGTTCAACGGACGGTCGCCCCTCCAACAAGAAAAGGTATAAATATGGAAACTTCTCTGACATTTGAATCGGAGAATTTATGGAGGAAATCGGGTTTTAAATTTCCAGAAACCACACGATTATATAGCCAAAGGGAATAGGCCGCGCCTAAAATCATCCCAAGCGCTGCTAATGTGGCTACTAAGCTATTTCTTTGGAAAGCTCCTACTGAGATGGGAAATTCCCCGATAAAGCTGCTAGTACCAGGTGAACTCATATTGGCCAAAGTAGAAGAGAAGAAAATGGTAGAGAGATTCGGCATGGTGCTCACTAAACCTCCGTAATATCTAACAAGTCGAGTCTTATGTCGGTCATATAGAACACCAACACATAGAAAAAGGGCTGAAGGAACCAGTCCATGACTTAACTTCGGTAGAATGCTACCTCCAATTCCCTGTATGTTCGATAGAGCCAAAGATTCCCCCCCACTGATCAGAGTACGCCGGTTACCCCCCGAACCGTACAAGATAGTTACCATCTATCATACGGCTTTCTAACTTCACTTCTTTTTCTGGTCGTTCCGCTCTGTCGATCTCAGGTAGTATAAGAGATCTGTAACCCCCCGAAGTTATTTACATAATGGTTCCCGCTTCCTACCCATAGTTAGCATGTATCTACCCGGGTCATACTTGAGTATCACATCGTAGACCCCCACCCCAACTCTATCTTCCTTATCAGTGAACCGGAACATAGTGCATAGGTACTCTTATATGCAGCGGGGACGAGACGACGTGATATACTACGATCACGTACAGAAGTGCTGCCCTTCGGCTCGGCAATATGGAATCTCTCAACAGCTCTCGTTCCTTTATGAGGTCCTATCGGGATAGGTAGGCCCAAGCCTTTCCCTTCCCCCCGACCGAGCAGTAGTTCCCCACGGCTGATAAATAGGAGGCCGTAAAAGAAAGGCACCGGCCCCCATTCTCCCCCCCCCCCCTCACTGGGATTTTTCTTTCCTTATCTACGTGCGAACTGCGTCAGCACTGGCTAAAAAGAGGTCGGCTTTACTGAAGAAGAAGGGCGGGCCCTTCGGGTGTCATATTTTGGCCGGGTTTACCGTACTTCCGGCCCTTATGTTACGCGACCGTAATCTTTTGTTACGTTCCACCGCTGTTACGCCAGAAATAGAAATAAAAGGTTCCACACGAGCTCTCGTTCTGCGGCGTGATGGCAGGACCGATAGGAGATTGGCTCCGGGTGTAGATAGGGTAAAATCTGCAGGGGTTATGAAAATACATAGGCCCCTTCCCTTCTCTTTTAGATGAATGGGGTGGTTTAGAAGGCGCTTTCCGATAAACGGTCCCTCGGAGCGAAGGGTTAGGCAGGTAGTATGGGCCCTCTGACTTCCAGCTATGTGCTGTGCGGCTCCCGCAAAGCGAATGAAGGGAAGCTCGAAGAGCTTGCGGGTGAGCTTACGCTTACTCTCAGCCTCTTTGATTGGTAGGCGGGCGGGCTAAGCCCCCTACTTAAGATTCCATTCATAAGGCTAATTTTCTCTTGTTGTGACGCTTTGGTTAGGCCGACTACTATACTATAGGCTACTTTTAGCTTCTATAGTGGCCCTTCTACTTTGGTGTAGTTGTAATTTGTATTGGTACTTATAGAATATATCAAACAAAGACGAGCAGTATAACCCCTTTTCCGGCCTGGGAAAAGCAGCGAACTCTATAAGCTAGGGCCTTACCTTTGGACACGAAGACTATTCCGTTATCAACGGAAAGCCGCCTTAGAGATTGAACGTGGACTTATCTTATTACCGTTCAATCTAAGACAGCGCTGATAGCTTTTAGTGAACAGCCCCCTTATGAAAGCAAGCGAAAGCAGCCTTTGGTACTTAAATAGTTAAGGTTTGGAAGCCTTGCAACTATGATAGAAAGCCGTTTGCTTCTTGCCAAAGCCTTCGCCTTTCTTTTGAATCAAAGTAGGTCGCGACTCTTGTATTTTTGTCGGTCGGGGGAAGCTAGCGCTTATACGAGAGCTCCGCTTCCTCGTCTTGCTTCTGGCAAAGCTTCTACTTTGCTTCCTTCTCTCGCGCTTGCTTGCGCGAAGGCTTAAAGTCCTTTTCGCTAGGTCCAAAAAAGGGAAAGATCTAATCCAAGAGAAATCCCGCATATTGAGCGCAGCGGATATGCGGCTAGGGCTAGGCGATCATCCTGGAACCCGCCCCGAAACTGACGCACAGCACAGGGCCCATTCGCTTCGCGCGCGGGAAGGCAAGGTGCGTAGCGTTCATGAGACCGCGGCGGAGTGGAGCAGCCGCGACACTTTTTTTCTTTATTTTAGCTGGATCTCGCTGGTTCCACCTAAACGGTAGGTAGGCGGCGGATGTGTGACGTTTGGAGTTGTCGTTCGTGCACCTGTCCCCAATGGAAGAATGAGGGATCCGTTCCCCTGCGGATCATGGCCTTACCACTCGGTCCCCGATGGCCAGCGGGGGATTCGGTATAGCAGCTCACGTTCGTTTGCGCTGCGCGTTCCCGCTGGACTGGACACGTGTTAGCTCTAGGAAGTATGGTTCCGAAAGTGACTTCGGTTCGCCAGTTCAGGCTCAACTCCTCGCTTTACGTTAGCGGACCTACAGGGCGGGCCGGGGCTCTGCGCTCTTTCTGTGTGGGACGATGCCGGGGAGAGAAGGGAATGCGTCGAGGCGGCGAACAACAACTACATTTTTGCTTTTCCCTGCATGAGATGAGCCCAGTGCATTGGACCGATGGATAAGAGAACTGAGCTGGCCCAAAAAGCGCTTAGGCGCTTCTACGTAAGATGTAGACTCCATCAGATACATATCGATTTCTTTCTGATGGATCAAAAAAAGAGAGTTGTCTCATCAATAGATAGAAATATGGGATTTCCCCTTATTATTGATAGATTCCCTCTCTATCCATTCCTACTCTTTTGATCTATCAGAACAGATCAGCAGGCTTCTATCAATCGATTTGAAAATAGCACGTTCATTTTCGCCACGCCAACATAGCCAATAAGTAATAAGAAGCAGCTAGAAGCGAGCGCTTCTAGCCCTTTTCTTCTTATTCACGAATGAATTGCCAACAGAAAGATTCTATTCTTACTTCGTGGAGCCAGTGCTGCTGTTGCCTGCGCGTAGGGCCGTCCTCCACTCCCGTTCCGGGGCGCTAAGGGGCTTTTGTTTTTGGAACAGGCGGCAGTCTTTTGCTGACGCCTCGAATCAAGCTTTTATTGCGACATGCTATGTTTTCTCCCCCATTGCTAGTAGGTTGAGTTGATGGGGCGCACGCCCGGCACACATGTTTTGGACTTGTGTGTCCATAACTCAAAATAGGTGACCTAACGGCCGCCGCCCGACTAAACATACCAATAGTCACCAGATTCATATGGGCTACTGAGGAGTAAGCAATGATCTTCTTAAGATCGATCTGTCTTGAAGTGGTCAAGGAAGTATATATTATAGCAATCGCGCTTGGAGTATAAATGAAAGGAGTAGAAGAAAGTGTCGCTTCGGGAAACATGGGTATTGAAAATCTTAAAAAGCCGTAGGTTCCCAATTTTAAAGGAATTCCTGCCAAGATGACGGATCCTGCCGTAGGTGCCTCTACATGAGCTTCGGGTAACCAAATATGAACTGGTACCATAGGCACTTTGACGGCGAAAGAGGCGAAAGAAGCAATCCATAGAAAGATTTGGCGCCGCTCACTCAATTCTGTAGTTAATGATATTTGTAAATCGGTGGTTCCTGTTTGGAGAAGAATCAAGAGAATAGCTAATAGCATAAAAACAGATCCAAGTAAAGTATAAAGGAAAAACTGATATGCTGCCTTGATCTTTCTTTGTCTCGAACCCCATACCCCTATAATAATGGTAGAGTAAGAGGTGGCCCCAAAGCGGAATTGACCGGTGGTGGTTGGTCGAAGCTCCAGTAGGTAGCCACTCCCTTCTCAGGGAACCGTACGTGAGACTTCCGCATCATACGGCTCCGTCCCGAGCTTCCGTCGTCGGCCCTTGTCATTAGACCACTATCTATGCATGTATTTTCAGCCTGGGACTCTCGAATCTTTTGCATCTCGGGTGGTGGCGAACAATGCAGCTTGCGTTGCGGGAGATGCCCGCCCCACGGGCCCGGCCTGCTTCTCGCCCGAAAGAACCGCTCACTAGCTAGCCGGACTAGTGGGGGGCCCTATCTGGAGAATACGGAAAACCGTGCCTTTCGAACCGAACGCAAGGCCCGTCTTCCAAATCAAAAGAGAAATGGGCCCGTTGGGAAGAAAGATAGAGTTCGGCCTGTAGAGCACATTTAAAAGTAAAGCACAGTCGGGTTGCTCACGCAGCGGATTCTCTATCTATAGATAGAGAGAGGGAGATGTGAAAGTAATAGAGAAGGACAGGCAGGGCTTCCGCAAGGGCCTCCCCCCGACTTACGGTCTTTACGCTACTACTACTGTGATGTGAGCGGTTCAAATTGGTTTGATCTTTCCCAATTTTCCTGGCCGGAACTTGTATGCAGCACTTATACGGAGGTGCATACATAAACATAAAGGTTTGGAACTCTTTTCTTTTTCTTAGCTGAATCTTAAGGACAGGACCCTACCCTATTTTATTTTCGAACCCTCTGCCGAGCTTAACCCCGCCCCCGCATTTCCTTTTGAAGGGGGCCAAAGAAAGGTCTCCACCTGCTGCCAACAGTCTTTCTTCGGAATTATACTGAACGGGTCGATCCTCCCCTTTGTTTTAGCAACTTATCTTAAGGTCTCCTCGCCAAGAGCTCCCCGGCGATGACAGAGGAACCAACCCGCCTGCTGTGGCGGGGCGGCTTTTTTGTTTCACAATAAGACCAGGACGATTATCCCTACCCTCGGTAGCTTACGAGTTTACGTCCATCCCTGGTCGGGTACAGTTTCCTTTCGATTTCTCCCCTGTAGCCGTTACCCGAATTCGCGCAAGTGTGTCCACACCCCCCAAACGGACTTGACGAGGAATCCATTCTCGCGAACAAACACAACCCCTACACACACCTAGGAGCACCCCTTCCTGCATATCCATACAAGACCCGAGTAGGCGGGCCGAGGTCCTACGAGGTACCCACTACTCGGAGTACCCTCCCAAAAGGAAAAAGATGTGTCTGTCAGGTTCGGTTCTTCTTTGTTGGGTTTGGCGGGTTCGACCAGAAATGCTATGCTTACACACAAGACTACCCCTCTTCCCGAAAGCTTCGCGGCGACTACTTTACGACGACGGACGGCCGCCCGTAGGGGGTTTACTGCACAAGGCTCCTGCAGAGGAAAAGCTTTATCCCAGCGAATAGAAGATGCTCAGCTCCGCACAACATAGGGATTAGCACGCTTTCGGGAAGAACATAGAATAGTAGAGGATCCAGCATGCGGAACACGGCGATCATTAGAAATTCACGAATTAGAGATGCTGTAATATACTCTTTCCCATAACTTCTCATACCAGACCAACCCACTGAAATGCAAATAGGAATAAGAAATGTGGTCAATATCACGAAGAATAAAGAGATGCCGTCTATACCCCAAAAAAAATTGATGTTCTCATAAGGAAGCCATCGAAGGCTTTCCACAAATTGAGATTTGGCCGTAGAAGGATCGAATTGTATCCGAGGAACAGGGGAATAAAAAAAAGTAATAAGAGAGGCACACAGACCAATCAATCGTATCGGTCGTATTCTTGAATTTGGAATGAAAAGAGGAGTAATGCTTCCTAGCACGGGACAGAGAATAGGACCACTTAGATCAGAATAGCATTCACAGAAATGTTCTAACATAGAGTATAATCGAAGATTGAAGAGATTAGTTGACAACAGTAAAAAGATGGGCGCCTAATTCCAATACAATAGGGGTCTATCAGTGCAAGTCAGCTGAAGACCGTGATTGATGAGTGGGTAGGTGGCTTAGGTCCATCTCTCGCCCAGTGGGAAGTAATGAGGCTAGTCTCCCCCCTGAATGAAGAAGTAGTGGGCCCCCTTCCCTTCGGCCCTTTATTTATATTCTTTCTTTTTTTTTTTTAATTCTTTATCCAAGTTCTAAAAAAATCTCTCTGGCAAAAGGCAATTCGGAGTACGAGCCTCCCTTGCCTTTTTTCAGGTAGCTTTCTTACGCCTATTCAGCTAGTGGGACATTTGTCATAACCGAAATTTATCAAAGAAATCAAAAAGAAAGAAGAGGAAGAAAGGGAAGTTTTGTCTTTCTTTCAATCCAAATAAGAGAACAAAGAAACCACTCAAAAATGAAAGTTAGATAAAGAAATTTCAGTAAGAACTAGCACTAGACTTCTTCCCCCCTTTTTACTTACTTTTCCTCTTTCTTTTTTTTGTGCTTCCACCCGGGCTTTATAGAGAGACCAGACCCGAGGAAATTGAAATAATAATTTATGTAGAAAGGTGGGGCACTTTCCCCGGCATACGAAAAAAAATCCAGGATGACGGCTTTCAAAAGACGAGTAAGGACGGGGAGGGGGAGGCTCTCGAAAGCAAACGAGACAAGAAGGAACATGGGAATTAGCACCATTCCTATGAGTGCTTTTTTCTCGAAGAGGCAGCCCTCTCTCTCTATCTTGGTCTCGGTTTAGCATCATCATATATCGATCTGGAGAAAATTTGGATTGGTTGTAGTGCAGATTAAGGAGTTGCTCCTCCATGCTGTGGTTGTGGAGGTGGGGGCTGCCGCCTCCCTTGGGTTCTTGGGGAAGCGTGGTAGGGGAGGGTAGGGGCTGTCGCCGTTCCGCCTGATAGAGGTAGAAGCCGGGCCACCGGAGCTATCTAGTCGAGTGTGTCGATTGAAAGAGGAGGGGCTCAAATGCCAGCGCAAAAATAGAAAATAGAAAGAGTCGTGCCGTTCAAAGTTGAATTATTCTAAGATCCATTGCTCGATTTTGCATGCTCTGTTCCCAAAATGCATAGAGACTCGCGAGGGCAGATCCGGGTTGGTTGGTTCGAAAAGTCATGATGGGAGAGGCAGGCTAAGTTAAATATAAAAATATATTGGTGCTACTATAGAATCTTATGAATCGCGCGCGGCACACTTTCTATATCTCTTCTGTCTACAAGGTGAACAGCTTAGCTTACAGCACAGCGTGTTCGCCACCACACTGGCTGGCTGGTGCATTGGCCTTACCGTAAGAGGGCCGAGAGGTATGACCCTTTAGAACGCCCCATATCTCGTAACACGCGGAGCGTGGCATTTCCTTTTATAAAATAAAGTCCGTATAACTTCTAACCAAAAGATTCATTCTTTATTCATAAAGTACCATTCAAAGAGTGCATTGCCTCTTTAATTAATGATAATGAAGAAGAGAAGGACTTTGTATAGACACCCTTGAGCCATGTTATGTTCGTCGCCCTAGGCTCACCATTATTTCATTTCATTTTTTTTTTTTTATGGGTTCTAGCTCCAAAGAACATATACATGGAGTTATGCCGACTTACGTACGTCTCGTTGACCAAACGATTAGGTATACCACGCCACGTATCGTCCCTTCTTTCCAAAGAGGAGAGAAAAAAAAAAGAAAAGATATAGGCGCCGTAAGACCTTGTTCTTTTCTACTTGACGTTATTTTCCTCGGTTTTTTTACATTTAATTTAATTACAAATTACATATAAAAAAAAAAAAATTACATAAGGTGCTAGCTTACTTTAAGCGCTTGCGCTAAGGATCTAATCAGAGTCAACCTTGGATTTGAAAAAAAACCTTTCCCTTATTAGCCGGAGTACAAGTGTACTCCTTGGCGGATTAAGCCAAAAAACATTTTTTTTCGAAAAGTCTCAACGTCCTCGTTTTTAGTCGCTCTGCGAGACGTCCAGTAGTCTCTGACTTGGTCTTCGAATCGTAAGTTTCAGCCCGTTCCCAGCTTGCCTCGCTCTCAGGTTGGCCCTTCTACTTGACAAAGTAGTATTCCATTCGCGCAGTGGGTGTATGGGCTAGCGCATGGTGCAGTCAGCTATGATATACTCAACTTCTTCTTTAGTGGGTTCGCCTACAACATCTGGTGGTGCCCTCGCGGGCACGTTCCTCTCGGGGTCGGTCTGGTCTAATCGAAGTCAACTGACTCACATGGAATACGGGGTGAGTTTTCACCGAGCTGATCGCTTGAGTCTATAGGCTACCTTCCCTATTCGCTTCTCTACAAAGTCTACTTTCTTCTTCCGGGCCAAGCCTTTAGGTTGTTTAAGTAAGTTGGGCTAGGTTTGGTTGATCTTTTGGAGAAAACTCCAAGAAGAAGAAGGGTCTAAGCTCCCTTCATACGCCTTGCTGCTTTATCTAAGTGAGTTTGGGCTAAGTCGTTGCGATCCTGCCAACTCGAAGGGGCTGAAGTTCGACGCAGAGCTTTTTGGTTGTTAAGTTATAGCAGCACTGAGCAACATCCAACAGCTTCAGTCCTTCTGGTTTGCACTAAAGTGCCTTAAGTAGCCCTCGAGGAGTCCGTTTATTCTCTCCGTCTGAGTTAGTTTTTTCAAAGATATACCGACCATAGCTATCTTACTATCAGATACCGACAGTCGTCTTCTAACATTACCAACCTTTAAATATCGGGTTTTCATCAATTTCACATAACATAAAAAAGCTCTTTTCATCATCAGAAACAACTTGATTTCCGCCCTCTTGCATTGCATTACCATAACGAAAAGAAAAATGAATTCAAAAAAGAGAGATTGCTCTTGTAATTAGGAATTAACCTTTCTCGGTGGAGGAAGGAATAGCGATAGATTCCTATGGAGCATCCAGGAACAAGAAGATTCAATCGGACCACGAATTCTTACGTGGTCCAAGGAAATCAAAGATCCGCTTCC